>OY821755.1:43208240-43796189 GCA_963682095.1 Potentilla sterilis | reverse complement strand
GGCACCAGTTGTCTGGGGTGTCCTTATCCTTCAAGTATTGCTTGTTTCCAGTCCATTTCCAACATAGTACCCTCGGTATTTATGCAAAGACTTATTGCCCGTCAATATTAAGAATCCGCATGTGATGCATAAATGATTGTTGTCCTTCTGCTACACTCTCTGAAACAAGAGAACTCTGATCACCTGTCTTCCCCATGACAGAATATCTGTTTGCCGGTTTAATATCCTAAAAAAATTACGTGTAACTATGCCCGGTTTGCTTGTCTAAACTTCATCTAGTCATGTTGTTTACCTATTTGGCAATTTGATTTTGTTTACCCTTGCTTATGTCTATTCCATGAGATACAAATATTGTGTAATTGTATTTCAGCTAAATGTTGTATTGTCATGGTCACTTTGTTTTTGTTTTCTTGCAGAGACTGAGTCAGTTCATGATCATCGTGTTTTATGGTGGGAAGTGGGTTAACTCCCGGTATACTGGTGACCAATCGAAATCAATGATAATCTCAAACCATGTTACCTACCAAGAACTTGTGAAAGAATTATATCATCGAATCGGTATTAGTTCGGATTAGTATGGAATGAAACTGCATTATCAATATAAAAGCAACTTAGGGGTGTGTAGCCTAATGGAGATAGTTGACAATGAAGAAGTAGCTAGTTGGGTTTGTGACAGCCTTTTAGTGCAACCTAACAAGATTCCATTATACATTACTCTGGAACGCAGCTTATTAAGATATGTAAGTGGCAGTATATAAGGCATGAACTATATACCAGACCCCCCCCCCCCCCCCCCCCCCCCCCCCCAATGATGTTGTCTCAACAATTTTCTCTACTGAACTTGAAGATCAGAGTCCAATTGCATTAAGTCCCCTGCATGAGCCATACTCTGGGTTAGATAATGGTGATAATAGAGATGATGATGAGTTTCCACATTCCAATGGGAACAATGAGAATGAAGTGGACGACATACAAATTGAAACTGAGCCACCTACAAATGCCAACTCTTCTCCATCATCTTCTTATCGTAGTCAGAGAAGGCGCACATAAGACTATGAGAACGTTGCAATTGTAGACACTAGTGAGGATGTTTCCGTAGGTTAATTATACCCAAGTAAGAAGTCCTTGAAACAACATTTGGGTATGCTAGCAATAAGAAAGAATTACGAGTTCAAAGTTGTAGTATCCCACATCGACCAACGGATAAGGGATAATGTGTCTTATATGTACATGCCCACCTCCATCTAACACGAGGCCTTTTGGAGCTCGGTGGTTTCGGAGGGGATAGGAACTCCGAAGTTAAGCTTGCTGAGCTCAGAGCAATCCCAAGATGGGTGACCTACTGGGAAGTTACCTGTGAGCTCCCAGAAACAAAACTGTGAGGGCCAGAGAGGAGAGTGCCCAAAGCGGACAATATCGTGTTACGACGGAGCTGGTCCCGGGATGTGACAAATTGGTATCAGAGCCACTCTGCCGTGTGGTGCAAGTGTGCCGACGAGGACGTGGGGCTCCTAAGGGGGTTGGATTGTAGTATCCCATATCGACCAACGGAGAGGGGGTAATGTGCCTTATATGTACATGCTCACCTCCATCTAACATGAGGCCTTTTAGGAGCTCAATGACTTCGGAGGGGATGGGAACTCCAATGTTAAGTTTGTTGAGTTCAGAGCAATCCCAGGATGGGTGACCTACTGGGAAGTTGCGGTGAGCTCCCAGAAACAAAACCGTAAGGGCCAAAGAGGAGAGTGCCCAGAACGGACAATATTGTGTTACGGCGGAGCTGGTCCCGGGATGTGACAAAAGTGAAGAGATCTACTAGTGATCGGTTTGAAGTTGGTTGTGTGGATCCTAGTTGTAAGTGGTGACTCCGTGCAACAAAGCTGCAAGACTTGGCCTATTTTGAAGGAAAAAAGTTTCATAATAACCACTATTTTTCATTAGATTTTATTCATCGTGATCATCGACAAGCAAGCAACTCTTTAATTGGTCAATTTGAGGGAGGAACCTCACGTATATACAGGCTTAGAGATATTATTGATGACGCATGTGTCCAACTTGGAGTTAATATGGGTTACAATAAAGCGTGGAGGGCAAGAGCAACAACACTTGAAATTGCAAGAGAATCACCAAAGGAATCATTTGCCATCCTTCCAGCATATTGTGCTATGTTAGAGCAGCAAAATCAAGGTACAATAACACACATAGAAACTGATGAACAAAATCATGTTTTTATATTTTTTCATGGCAATTGGAGCTTCAATTAGAGGATTTCGTGATTCCATGAGGCCTGTAATCGCCATAGATGGTACATTTTTGAAAGGAAAGTACTTTGGAACCATGTTTGTGGCTGCATGTCAAGATGGAGATAATCAGATATATCATTTGGCATTCGGGATGGTAAACTCAGAAAATGATGCATCATGGTCATGGTTTTTGACAAAATTGAGAGAGGCCAATGGAGTTGTGGATAATTTAGTTTTTATATCCGATCGACATGGAAGCATCGCCAAAGCTGTGGATAGTGTTTTTCCTGCATCTTTCATATAGCTAACAACTTGCGGTCAAAATTCGGCAAAAAAATGAAGATCCTTAAGTTATATCATACATTGGCAACGAAGTACCAAGTGTCCGAATTCAACACGTTGATGGATGACATTCGGAAAATAAAAAATGGAGAAGTTTGTAAATATCTTGAAAACATTGGGTATCATAAGTGGGCGCGAGCGCATTTTATGGGGTACAGATACAGTATTATGACATCCAACATAGCTGAATCTATGAACTCAAAGCTTAAAGACACTCAAAAATTACCAATTACTCCTCTTGTAGATCATCTAAGAGAGGTGCTTCAACAATAGTTTGTTGAACGACGTGATGTAGCAAGCTCCCTCAATACTCACTTAACCAAATGGGCAGAAGACAAAGTGCGGAAAAACATCAACAGTGGCTCACATATGCGGGTATGTTTTAGTGTCATAATATTTATACCTGCTAGTACTATATTATTTGGTTTTTCTTTAGTTAACCTGCTAACTTAATTTGGTTTAAATTTATATTAGGTCTCTCCAATTGATCTCTATGCATTTCATATACATGATCAAAGTCAAACATTTACAGTGGACCTAAAGAATTGTACATGCCGAGAGTTTGATCTTGATCGACTTCCTTGTGCTCATGCAACTGTTGCCTGCAGAACTAAAGGAATATCAGTGTATAGCATGTGCTCCCCATTTTACACAGCTAATGCACTTTTGTTAGCACATGCGGAACGTATTTGGCCTGTTGGAAATAAAAGTGAGTGGGATGTGCCAGAAGATGTGCGGAACAAAATTGTCTTACCACCAATAAGACAAATAGTACCTGGAAGACGTAAGATAGTGAGAATTCCATCTGTTGGTGAAGATACAATTAAGAAAAAGTGTACAAGATGCAAGGGAGGTGGTCATAATCGTTCAACTTGCAAAAATCATATTCCACTTAATTGATGGAACGTGATCTTCATATTAATCGTATATTTATTTAATTTCATGTATTGAGTTTCAACAATTGTATTTTTTTTCTATATGCCAAGCTAGTCTTGGAGTCTTGAGACGGCTACTATTGGTTTTCATTGTTTCATGTTTAACAATGTATTAGCATAAAATCATGAAGCTTTATCAAATAAGGGATATGATTTATTTATCTACATAGCCTCTATAATTGTGATCTAGAAAGTAGGGTTTTATTTTTTAGTACTTTCATAAAGCAAGTACGATAGTCAAAAAATCCACAGAGCATTTGAGTTTAATTCGTGATTAACGAGCTTAATCATTAGTATAAAACCAATCAAATAGCTTTAAAAAATTGGAGGAAAAAGATTGTAAATAACGTGAATGGGCTTTTAGCTATTTTAATTATTTTTAAGGGTATTCTAGTCTTACGCACTCTAATTTTGGTTAGGTTTCAATGAGTTAAAAAAAGAGGGTTAGAAATCAATTTTAAGTCTAAAATATGGCTACTTTTCAAAATTTCTCAAAAATAAATCATTCATGTTTATGATAGAAAATCACGTTTTTGAATGCCTTAAAAATATATATATATATATATATATATATATATATATATATATATATATATATATATATATACTAGTCTTCCTTCACATGCTCTACATGTGTAAAGTATTTTTTTATTAGAAAATAAAAAGAAAAGTAAATTATGTCACAAAACGGTTATTGTAGAGATTACATACAATAGTGGGAGTGAAAATGGGATTGTGGGGTTTTCTTTTTAATTTTTCTTAATAAAAATAAATTTTGTAATTGTCTTAACTGCCCTTGTGATTTAATCAGTTCTCAAAGTTTTTTAATATTTCAGGGTTATTCTGGTACATTTTTTCAGTTTTGGCTAACAAAGCGTGTTCTTTTAATAATAGTGTATATATATATATATACACACACACACACATACATACAGTTAAGAATTACCTATATTTGTTGTATTTATTTGTTGATTCAATAAAAGTCATCTTCAATAATAAAAAATTAAAAATTAAAAAAAATTAAAAACTTAGCTCGTGTGTTATTAAACTTGGTTCATTTCTAAAACTTATTTTAAGAGAAGTTTTAAATACACTCCCTTAACTACTTAATACACATCCCTAATATTTTATAATTAAAATAAGATTTTGTAATTATATGAAATGACCAAAATATCTATATATATATATATATATATAACAAATTAAGAAAATATAAAACAAATTAAAATATTGAAATCAAAATCAATTTAAAAAAAACTAATTGATGTAGTAAAACAAAAAAAGGCAAAGAAATTTGAGATGATATCTATTAATCTATTATAATGGAAGTTTAGATGGAAAATTTGGATAATTAGTTGATTCATTTATTTCTTTCCATAAATTAATTCAATTTTTAAGGTAATACATGATAAGAGATCGATTGTGTTCTCATTTCATTTATTTTATCTTCTTCTTTTTCTCTTCATCCATACACAGTTTTGACTCTTCTTCATCCTAACACACTCCATGAAGCATTGAGTTTTTGTGTTCTTCATAGTGTAAGCTTATTATTTCATGTTTATAATTTGAAGAACAATATTAACTTTTAATAATTTTTTAAGAACAACAAAAGAAATCAATATTGAGTTATTGACATCTATAAATATCAATATATATTTTTTTTTTGAAAGGGGAATTCAATAATAGGATTAAGAAAGATTGTTACAATCTTGCAAAAGAACATTTAGGATGATATCTGGGGCTTGGTCTAACCAAGTTGTTCCATAGGTAGCTTGAAAACCAACTGCTGCTAGACGATGCGCAACCCCATTACAGCTACGAGGACAATGTTGTAATGTTACATTTGTGAGATCTTTCCAAGTGTGCTGGATATCATCTATGTTGCTGCCATTGGCAAGGAGATCGTGCTCTCCTATCTTGGCTTCGGCAATGGCTTCTAAAGAATCACTTTCTACAATGACATTTTGCAGCTTTAAGGATTTGAGGAGATCTAGCCCTTCCCTAATGGCAAGTAGTTCACATTGTTTCGGGGAGGCTGTGAAGGCAATTGGCTTAGCAAAGGCAGCCACCAAGCAACCTTCAGCATTCCTGATATATATATATATATATATATATATATATATATATATATATATATATATATATATATATATATATATACTAATCATAGTAGATAAGATATAGTCAAAATATATATACTAATCATAGTAGATAAGATATAGTCAAATAATAATATATTTTATATTTTTTTTTTGTGGTTAGGGATATTTTAGGTATTTTGGATCGTGTATTTAGTAAAATATTAGAATGAGAAATTAAAATAATGGTGTATTGAGTAGAGGGTGTGTACTAAGAGGTTTTGGGAGTGCATATAAAATTTCTCCTTATTTTAAGTATAATGATATATTATCATGTCTTATACTATTTGGTCTAGCGGCATCATCCCTTTATAAATGGGAGGTTGTGAGTCGAACTCACAATATACTTGTTGTTTTGATAAATGACGTCATTTATGGTTCTCTAAACTTTGTTTTCATTTGAGTAAAAGTGAACGAATAAATATAGCTTCATTATACTAATAATGAGTACCTAAACTCTCTCTTAAGCTGGCAATAGTAGGAAACGTTTTATTTTTAATTTATTATCGTATTTAATTAAATGAAAAGAAATTACAGAATTAACGTACTTTGATTTTGTCTACAACTCCGTTTACGCACTTGGGGTTTTGCTGGACTTGCCTTGTGGCAAGCAGACGATGGGGATTGGGCATTTGGCCTGCATGAATTCAACTCTGGTGGAAGACAGCTAAAAAATCCATATATCAGAGCAGACAAATTTTTTATTCTCTATTATTTAACTTCCCTTTCAAAGGGGGGATGGCTATAAATGAATTTTTTTTTTATGTGGATGCTTTTATATATTTGGCAAGCACCCTCACTTCGGTTGCTTATGGTTTGGTTAATAATATTGTATTTGTTACTTCTAGCGTTAGAGTATAAAAGCTAATTTATGTGAGTACCCAATCGGAATATTTATTTTTTAGGTGAATGTAGGTCTCTGATTTCAAACTTAGGAAAAAAAAAAATCAAATAAGTAGAGATATTTACATCATTTGTAAATAACAACTGTATTTTTCCTATCATTCATAAAACGTTAGTATTTAGATTTGATAAGGACAGAAAAATAAGGATCAAACCATATAAAATACAATATAGAATATAAATGATAAAACTACACATATTTTGTGATACACATATCTAGTGAAAATACATGTTTATAAATCAAACTAATTCTTTCTTAGAGCAAACATCATCCTCAATGTCCTCTTTTTTCATAATTACACATATCTGACTTTCGTGTGAAACATTAAATATTTTGAAGTTTACAATGATAGAAGAACTATGTTTTCAATATAGATTGCCGAAGTCTTTCTATTCAAAATGATCATTGTTATTGGTGCAAAACAAAAAAAATATCTTGATTTCAGAACGATTTCAGTTTATCATTGATCACCAATGCCTAATATTTGAATAAACAAGTTTGGATTCAAAGTTTTATTATATCTGTGTTGATCCTTTGTCTGATCATGGCTAACATGAGCACTATTTGATTCCACTTTTTTTTTTTTTCCGGTGTGTGTGGTATTCTATCATGAGCAAAGAATGAACCGACGAGGTAATACTTGAGTGATTGTTGACATCTCTTCATACTTTGGAAACACAATGCCTCATGTATTTTCATTTTGGCCAAGTTTATTCCTCTAATTTGGTTTCAATATTGAATTCAACTAATGAATCTTCATATGCTTCTTCAAAAACATTGGAATAATATGTTCAGTTATGATCTATTAGTACGTAATTGAGTCCTTAAAGTGAAACTTGAGTCCTTAAAGTTGAAAAAAAAAAGTTGATACCACTTTGAGGATTAATATTATTATTTTAAATAGTCATGTGAGAACTAATAATATTACAACTATAATGACTTATGTTGCAACTTTAAGGACTAACACTACTGTTTTGAAAATTCATTTTACAACTTTAGGATAACGTTAATGCATGTCATGCATTGGGAGCCCCTCTAATGAGAACCTCTAAAATGAGGACTAGTTAAGGATTTTTTTTTTGTTTCGCATAACCACATCTCGACCGTTCAATTTTTTGGTATATATAAGTAGAACATGTATGAATTACCATTTATGAACTTGAAAGGTTCATGTTTGAAAGACTTGGTTTGTCCATTAATTTGATGTAACGATTACCATTTTGGCTGAAACATTTTGCAGAAGTAATCTACTATCATATACTTAAAAACTAATTGGTTTAAATGCTAAAATGCGATGGAAAAGTGTACAAAATGGTGTAATAAGTAGCTTTGAGCCTTTGAGTGATGTATTTAATAAAAAGATAAAAGAAAAAATCAAATGGAGGATGTGTTGAATAAGAGGTGTATTAATTATTTAGATGTTGAGAGCATAAGTCTTCTCATTTAATTTAATATCTTTTGAAATTGCACCAACATGGAGTCACAATTGGATTAGCTGGGGAGGGGAGCCCCTATGGGCTTTTTTTGTAGTTTTAATGTTGTTTTTCATCATAAAAAAAATAATTAAAAAAAAATTGTGGTAACATTGCAATTCTACTAGTTTTTGAATAAAAGTTTCAGCAAGTCTTTCATATGCAGCGATTTGATTGAATAGTTCTTTATTTTGGATAGTAAACTATAACTTAGTTTTGCTAATTGGTAAGTATTAGGTTAAGTCCCCGCACTTCGATGCGGTGGCAATTCTTGAAACAACAATGCAAAATAAGATTTGAAAATAGATTAAGAAACCGATTTAAACCCATATCAAACTACCAACACAATACCCGTAGGTGCACATTTGAATCAACAAAGTACCTTTTTTCTGTATGTGGCTATCGATCAAATTTTAAAAACCAAAACCTTAATTTACCATTCCCAGAACTCAATCCACCTCCATTATTAATTTAATGAATCAATTGAAATAAATTAAATAATCAATTGAAGAGAAACCCTTGAATTCACATACCGAAAACGGCAAAAACACAATCCATCTCAGTATTACACAGAAGCCAAAGACAAACAAAACCAAATCTACCCGGAAAATAGCCTTCGTAGATACAGAGGTGAATATGAGGTTTTTGATACGTTAATGAAAAAATAAAAACTACAAAACAAACTCTCAAGTTGGTTTGGTGGTATCGAGCAGTTTTCTTCCAAAGAAATCGAGCAATCATAGAGGATGAGGACAATGAAAAGCACTATTATTGGGTCTGGCGGTGGAATGAATAAAGGCTAAAACATATTTTTGTAGGTGGCACAACCGTAATAAAACATGATATAGGGACAAACAAAGTAATTTAAGGATCAGATAAACAGTAACCTTGTAGGCATTATAGTATATTTGGTAAGTATGTGGATGGCGAGGGAATAATGGAAGGAAGAAAGGAAGACCCAAGGAAATATAAAGGACAGAGAAGAAGATGATAAGCTACCATCATGCATCTATAATTTGCTGCCCTTTTGTTCATTCTAGGTGTTCTTCAATGTGGTATCAACCGTGCCAAACTTGAAGAGAGCATAACTAAAGTACGGGGAATGATGACAAACTTTATTTATCTGATTTTTCAAGAATAAAAATAGCTATACAGAAGTAAAATGAAAAGGGTAACCAAGCCAATCAGAACTACACAAAAAGATCAAAAAGAAAAAGAGAGGACATAGTTGTGTCTCTCTGACTTGAACTAAAATGTTTTACACTCAACTAGCTATTTCACATTTTGAAGGTAAACTGCTGCACAGTGAAGCTTATCTCCTTTGGAAGTTGAGGAACTTGATGCCATAGGCAAAGACAAAGAAGAAGAGAAGAACCCAACCAACATGAGCAATGACAACAGGGATCATGAAGTCGTAGTCATAACCTAAATATTCCTTGACGAATTTGTTGATTGCTACTTTACCCCCAGTAGGCATATCGATTTCAGCTGTCATGTCACCAACTTGAGATCCAAAGATACCATAGATGGTCCAAGCAACTGGAGAACCCCAGTAGTACCACCTCCACCAGATGGGGATGAGCTGCAATATGGAGCATTAGGCGTTAAAAAAGATGACTTCCTTGGACAAACAAATGCAGTAAGAGAACATTGGATGAGTATAATGTATAAAAATAGTTGAACTGCAAGACATACCGGTCTAGGGATGAGGAAACCAGAGAACAAGTTCCAGAAACTCAAGAAGAAAGACATAACAATCGCAGCAATTTGATGGCCAGGAGTTAGGGCAACCACCATCATTCCGTACATTGAGAAGTAGGTAAAGCACATGAAAATGAAGTAGTAGAAGTAGAAAAACTTCACCGCCGTCCAAGTGTACCCGATCATGGAATACAGAATAGCGGAATATATGAAGGTTTGGATTGCAACATAAATTGTCTCAATTGCCACCTATAACACCAAAATATGAATCAGTAAACAAGGAGATGAGACTTTGACACTGTACCAAAAGTAACCCGGTGTAACTTTCAATATCTTACCTGAGCAAATGCATAAGGCAACTCTGAATACATTCCTGCTGCTCTTTCACGGTAGAAAACTGTTCTCTCAACTGCAACCACGGATTGCACAGCAGAAGCATTGCTAGCTCCAAGGAAAAGAACAGCAGCATAGGTAGCTCCCAAAAGATTAATCAAGTCCTGTTGTTTGTGGCTGTTGATAAGATAACAGTTTCACAATGTAAGTGATTGGAGGAAGCATGCAGCTGGAGCACACACTAAAAATGATCAAAAGAAAAAGAAAAATACACACACACACACACACACACACACACATATATATATATATATATTTGTTCACAATAACTCTAGGCATAATGAAATTAAACTTACATCTGGTCTCCCTTGCTCCAGAAGATAACACCAAATAATCCACCAATGCAAATCGTCATGAAAAACCTAATGGCATTGTATCGTGAATTTCTCCAGTATGACCAGTGTTGTTTCCAGAAGCAAGCTTTGCATTGCGTTAGATAGCTTTGTGAATATTGGGTGGGGAAGTAAAGATCCTTAGAGCCAGGCTCCGGTGTGCTTAGCTCCTTTATCAGTTCCTGAGTTCTCCTGGGCGAGTGGAAACAAAAAAGGTGAGAACTTATTGCATACAGACAAATGGTTGAAATAACAGAATAGAATAGGAAACAGTTACAGGCCGCTTACCTATAGAGATCAGAGTTCGCATATACTTCTGCAAAGTCAATGTCAAGTTGAGCTTCCATTGCTGAAGAGCTGACCTCTAACATCCAGGTAGCAGGATTGTAACCATCTTTGATCTTGGAAACCCCTGGTATAGCCTGCAAAACGTTTTAGGTATTGGTCAAACTTGTAACTACAAAGATGTATGTTGCAATAATAATTTAATGTAGGTTTCTATGCTGAAGTTCTGCTTCCAACATGATTTTTTGGAATTCACGAACAAGGAAATTAAATGTTAAAATACAGTATATACCTACCTCAAAATATTCAACAAGCTTGTGAGATTGGCGACCTAGAGGTCCAGCATAGGTCACCTGTCCTCCTCTTTTCATTAAGAAAAGCTGCAAGAGAAAACAAGGAAATATGAAACTTGGCACATAAGACAGTGAACTCTGTTACAGCACAGATTTGTAATAAATCCTACCTCATCAAAAGCTTCGAATATGTCAATGCTAGGTTGATGAATCGTGCAAACAACAGTTCGTCCTGTATCCACAGTGTTTCTTACGGTACGCATAACAATAGCAGCTGCTCTAGCATCAAGACCTGAGGTTGGCTCATCCATGAAGATGATAGAAGGATTTGCGACCAATTCCACAGCAATAGTGAGCCTTTTCCTTTGCTCAGTTGAAAGTCCATCCACACCTGGAAGTCCGACTAAAGCATTCCTTAATGGATGAAGCTCGACCAAGTCCATAACCTCATCAACAAACATCTAATAAAAACAACACCAAAAAACAACAGCAATAACAAAAATCAATCAACCACGGTATCCACCTCCTTTATAGGTAAGAAAACTGTCGTAGATGGATTTCATTGTCTACAACCGCATTTATATATTGCAAATGCTGTAAGATTGAAGTGGTCATACCTTTCGTGTCTCCGTCTTGACATCTTTAGCAAGACGCAGCCATGCAGAGTATAAGAGAGATTCATAAACAGTAATAAATGGAGAATGAATGTCATTCTGCTCACAGTAACCGCTGACCCTAGCAAATGTCTCTTGGTTCTTTGGGTAACCTGAGATGGTAATACTTCCTTCAATGTACCCCCCTGTCTTTCTTCCAGCCAAGACATCCATCAAGGTGGTCTTTCCAGCACCACTAACCCCAACTAATGCTGTCAAAATACCTGGCCTAAATGCACCACTAATATCTCTCAGTAGTTGCAGTCGCTCCTCTTCAATCCCTTGAGTTTTCATTTCCTGGTAAGGACACAAAAGCTGTTACTAAGGAAGCAAGAAAGATTGTCGAGACCACGACATGTGTGCCTTGGCATCATATGATTGGGATTGGGGTGATACTTAACTACAACTTTTGAAGTAAAAAAAATGCAACGAAGAGATTTTTTTTGTTTTTTTTTTTAAAAAGAATGATAGAATATACCGTCTCATTATCTCATAAATACTTTTCTAACTCAAAAGGACAAGGAAGCACAAGTTACTTACAGCAGGCATATCCACATAGTAATTCACATGGTTGAAAGCAAGTGAAAGGGGCTGGAAAGGCAAAACCATTCCTCTTTTGGCTTGACCTCCTTGAGCATTTCTCACTTGCATGTCAGTACCTGTAATCATTCACAATATGTTACTTCAAGATGTAACATCTGTGCAGTAGAATTTGTACTTCAAATCTTTAGCAACATGCCATCTTGCAGAAACAGAAGAACACCCAACTTAAAATCATAGGAACAAACAGAACAATCCAAGTTACCTTCAGGATTGGATCGTCGCTTCCTGTTGCTTTCAGCGTCATCACTCTCAATCAAAGTTTTAGTCTCACTGAGAGCTGAAATTGATATAGAAAAGAAAACGATGATCAGCATCTGATCCATTTACCATAACAATGACTAATGTCAACATAACAATGACTAATCGCAACTGAAAATTAAATTACTTACGATCTAAGAAGGTCAAGCATACGATGAAAAGAACATTAAATAGAAGAGAAAATGCGAAGAGCGCTGCAACACAAATCCAGTACCAATACTCTTCAGTATATAGGCCTCTTTGCTTGAGAAGTAGCTTTCCAACTGTGGGTTGAATTGAGTTGGGGGGGGTAGCCTATGCAAACAGATCAAAAACTTCATTAGTCACACAACTCGGCCTATATCAAAAATTAATACTAAAGTAAAGCAAGGTTTCAATTGACGTTTTGAGAACTTACATTACTCCATCTTTCGGACAGAAATTCATTGATAGCAATTGCATTCTGTCCGTACATCATAGGTGAAACATAGTAGCCCCATATCATCCAGGATTCAATGTCATCTGCACATAAAGATTGAATATTTGGATATTTGAATACGTATGAAGGGATATGACAGCTTATGAGTTGAATAACTTAAAAGTCAATACAGTTCTTAATCAAACTGTTGAAATGCATTAGCATATATTAACCATAAGAGAGAAGGATTTCTAACCTTTAGCAACAATGAAACCTCCCAGGACAAACACCATTAGCAACACAAAGGAACCAATCGTGCCCGAAACAACCTCTGATCTCCCAAGAGCAGCAATGAAACGGAAGAGGGAAAGTGCCATCTGATGTATACCGAAGAAAGCCAAGAACTGTTTAAAGAACCTGAAAAACATTAAGGACATGTCTTAGATCACCAAATAACTAGGGTTGCTTTGTGTTTTATCATATCTTTACCATCACAAATCTGAGTCTTAAAAACAGATATCACTGATAAAGTGAAGCTTACCTACTGGCTGCAGGGGCAAATCCGATTGTGTAGTATGTGAAAATGATCCATATGCCAGATTCCATCAGTGAAATTGGAATTCTGGTCAGCCAAATCGGCAAGCCAAATGCCCAGCCAGGGTAGAACAAGGCATCTCTTTGTTTAAAGTACACAGGAAGCCTGAAACCTGTCATTGCAAGCTCTGCCATTCCGTTAAACATGACATTAATGAGACTGAAAAACAAAGCTCCCCAAAATTTGGCGGAATCTTCTACTCTCCCAGCTTTCATTTCCGTTCTTAAGAATACAGTCAAAGCAATTGTAGCCATGATTGTGATCTGGGTAGTTTTGAAGATGTACACAAAAGAGTTACGCTTCATCAGCAGCCATTCCCTTGACATACATGCCTTGAAGAGCTCCTTGTTGGATATTCCATACTTTTCTGTCACCAAAGCAGCAGGATGTGTAGTTCTTTTATCATAAGGAACTCTTAGTTCCTCTACAAGCCGTTGACCAACATGGAAGGAGGTGAAAGCCCTGACAAAATCAGGTACAGAGACAAATCTGTAAGGTTGGTTCTTCTTATACCAGTACTGCTCTTGATCCTTCTTTGAGGTCACTTCTTGCAAGAAGTCAGCAACACCCTTTCTATCTGGGCATTTGAATCCCATATATTCAAAAAACTCGAGAACATTCTCACGTGGGCCTTGGTAGACAATTTGACCCTCAGAAATAAGAATAATGTCATCAAAAAGCTCATATGTCTCAGGTGCAGGCTGCAAGAGAGAGATGACCATTGATACATCCATTATATGAACCATCTGTCTCATAAACTTGACGATCTGAAAGGTGGTGGAGCTGTCCAGTCCTGTTGATATTTCATCCATGAAAAATGCTTTTGCTGGTCCAGCCAACATTTCTCCTGCATTCAGTGAAACCAACTTAAGTTATTACTGGAAATGCAAAATCTTAAGTAAAACATGCAAAATCAACGTGGCCAGTATCTTACACTCTAATTCAAGGACAAATAGAAAAGTATAATATCATGAAACCCAATGCTATGAATAACTTATATGGCATATAGTGACATACCAGTAGTTACACGCTTCTTTTGCCCTCCAGAGATACCCCTTCTCATGTCATCACCCACCATAATATCAGCACAGATATCTAGTCCAAGTATCTGACAAAAAAATTAAACTTGTTAGGCTTACACGGTAACAATAATAGAGCAAGAATACAACCTTAAGACTCAATCAGCACACCTTGAGAACGTAATCTGTGATCAAACTGGTTTCCTGGCCCGACATAGATGTGGCTTTCATGAATGCATCGATTTCAGGATCAGGTTTGATACCTGAATCTTTCTCCCTTCTAGATAACTCTACCAGCATATCATACCTGGTTCCAACTCCCAGGCAACGTCCGGAGAAATCCAATGTTTCACGAACTGTCATCTCACCATAATGAAGATCATGCTGGCTAATATAAGCAGAGGTTCTCTGGGGCACAAATTCACTAAACTCATGGCCGCAGTAAGTCACCTTCCCACTTACCTGTTTTAAATCCCCATTAGTCAATACGAATGAAAAATTAAATATGTACACTAAAATTCCCATTTTAATGTATATTACATTCCTAATTGAATACACACGAACTCGAACAATAAAAGTAGATGACAAACCCTTAGATCTTTATCGAGTTTGCCAGCAAGAGCTTTTAGCAGTGTTGTTTTTCCTGAAGATGGAGGTCCAAGAAGCAGTGTAACCCTGATGACAAACAACACAACAAGCTCAGGAACCAAGTTCAGAGACAAAACTACTTCAATACAATAGTAGATGAGACTTTTTAAAGGCATACTGAGTTTAGTTGACTTTTAATTCCAGGCATACAGACTTACTGAGTAATATTATGCAAGAATATTACTACTAATTCCAATCCAGCAAAGAAGTTAGATCTGGGAACTCATGAGCATACCTTGATGGTTTCACAATACCGCTCACATCTCGGAGTATCTTAACAACTCTTTTCTTCGACGGCGAGAGTCCAACCAATCCAAGTAACGACTATATTCACACAAGTCAACGAAACTTCAGAAAACAATGAACTCAAACAGACTAATTCAGAAAGGAAAAAAAAAATGAACTCAACAGATTAACAACAAGTCAGTCTTTTGTACTCAAAATAATCAGATTTTCAAAAACAATACCTCTAGTGCGTTCAAGGTAGAGTTGAGTAGAGTCGGGAGTGCTCTTGTGCCAACATACGCATCTCCCTCAATCTCCAAGTTCTCGAATCGAACCTCCACTTTCGGAACCTCAATTCCAACTCTGTTTCCAAGTTACCAAAACAATTAAGTAACAAGCAACAAAATGGCGAAATTAGAAACAATGAAGAAAAAACAATTACCTATCGTTTCTAGCTCTGAGTCTCTTCAAGAACTTCTCGTTATCATCCTCAACAACCTTGAGTATGCTCTCCATCAACTGCTTCTTATCTTGAGCTCCAAGATTGGCAACATCAACTGTATCATGCATTATTCTACCATTGCTCATAACCTGTGTCAGCATCCCTCTCCGCATCCTATCATAAGTCGGCAACCGCTCTAAGGCGGCCCACTTGAGCTCCTCCTCCTCGTCCACCGCCTGCTGCCGCCCGCTCCGCTGGAACACGTCCGGCGCGTTCCACATTTCCCGCACACTCGTCGACCGCCAGCTCCTCCGGCTGCTCGACTGCCTCATTAGGTCTTCTCCGGCCATTGCAGCCGCCATGACTGCTCTACCTCGCCGATCACACCACTCTCCCAAAGTCAACCCTCACCAAATTTCTTGAAGAAATTGAACACCGGAAACTTCAACGCGGACACGACGATTCGATTTGACCTTGTTTCCCCTGGCCTCTAAATTCTTCAGTCTGTTTACTTTTTGGTGAAGAATGAGAAAATGTGAGGGGGAGAGAGAGAGAGATATATTTGTGTGAGGGAGGTTTGGTTCAGACTTATATAGAGACAGTCACAAAGAAGAAGAAAAAAAATTGGAGGGAGTAAACAAATGAGAGAAAAAATGAGCCTGCATTTTTTGTTTTACTTTCCAATTTATTTATCAATTTATTAAATAAAAACAAATTTAAGCAACAAAAAAAACAAAATGGGTTGGATGGTCGTCGGTCAAATTAGGACTACTCTACGAGGATATTATAATGTGAAGGCGACTGGCCGTCGGATTAATATTGGGGGCTTGATCGGACCGATGGGGATTGGGGTGTACGGGGAGTTGGATACAGGTGTATTAGAGGGGAGGAGGGGAGGTGTCGTCTACTAAATGTTGACTTGGACAAGGTCCAAAGGGGTTGTATTTTGCTGACCAATTCGAGGTATTTGCCTAAGGATTTAAATGCTTTTTCTTGTCGTTTTCTTCTCATTTTAGACGTTATATTTTTATAGAAGATATGACATGCTGGTTCTTGTCGTGGGTGGAAAATTAGGATTAGATTTTTGGATCCATGGCTGTTTTGAGCTTTGATGGAGGTTTGAGGCTGACTGGCTGAGAGCTCACGTGGGAATATTCCGTTTGTTGTGGCGTCAACTGTCAGAGACTTTGCTAGTTTTTCCAGTATATTTTGAATTTTGTTCAAATATGGGTTAAGTTAAACTACAAAAATTCTCCGGAAAATAAGTGTTGTGATTTGTTTTTTATGCTCGAGCGCTGGTCATGGTGCTTGAAGCATACACCATGATTCATTTCACTTTTCACGAGGACGGCATATGATATAATGTGTGTTCTGTTCATTGTTTTAGTAATATATTTTTATGAGTTTTAAAAAATAAGATACAAAAATTCTATGAGATTTTAAATGGATCGGAAGAAAATTAAACATTTGTTTATAATTACAGCACATCAAAGTTAAATAAAATTGGTCGAGCAACCTAGTATAGAACTCTCATGTCTAGCGTTTGAGTCTTAATTCCCACCAATTTGTAGACAACAGATTTGAGGGGTCCGAATATTGACTGCGTGTTTGTTACTACTTACTACTGATTCGCTAACAACTAACTTACTGATGTAATTTGCTATTTGACCCAAATAATAAAAAGAAGAAAAATAATTTAATGCATATGAGTGTTAGTAATTTGATACGCATAATGTTACAATGCCCGGAGTCCCACAGACGGCGCCGGAGCTCACCGTGCCCGGAGTCCCACAGACGGCGCCAATTGTTTCTGCCTAAACCCGGGGGTCTAGTAGATACAGGACAATAATTAAGCTATACCGAACACTGCAAGTATAGTGGTTCACCGTGCCATCGGAGGGCACGGCTACGTCCACTTGGAATCCAGTAGGCGTGGCCAATAAGCCATCGGGTTACAAGGGTGGAATGCCTTGGATCCAAGATCCTTAATACTAAGGGGGAAGCCTCCTATTTATAGAGAAGGAAGGCTCCCACCTCTACCATGTTTCCAATGTGGGATGCTAACAATACTATTACATAATTCCCTACTCACGAAGCTACTTCAGGCGCCCGGTGGTACTGCTTCCGAGTGTGGCACCGGTGATGTGGAACAATGGAGATGTAGCCGGGGTGCTGGTCTACTCGCTAGAAGGCGGAAGTAGGACCCCCGATGCCGGTTGCACGGTCCACGAGGTCGCCGGATGTGCTTGGCGGTGCACTATATGTACTGTCAACAATTAACGTATGTTGAAATAAAATAACAAATGTTCTTTTCTTAACGTCCTTGTGATAAACTTTTTAAATGGTATTTTTAATCAAATATAATACGATTTGGAGAATGAATTTTCTGATGTATATTCATCTTACATTGGAGGCTATATAAAGAAGATACAAGATGTACTACAACCCTACTTGCTTGGTAATACCATGTACTACATATACATAATAGGTAAGTACTAACTACCTAATTTACATTCCTAAATTACATGGCTCACACTAACACTCCCCCTCAAGTTGGCGTATACACATCAACCATGCCCAACTTGCTAAGTGAGTCATAAAAGACCTTCTTAGATACTCCTTTTGTGAGTACATCCGCAAGTTGCTCTTCTGAAGGAACAAAAGGAAAGTTAATGATCTTAGCATCTAACTTTTCCTTTATAAAGTGACGATCAACCTCCACATGTTTAGTACGATCATGTTGAACTGGATTCTGTGATATATCAATAGCTGCTTTGTTGTCGCAATATAACTGCATCGCATTTGACAACTTAACACCCAAATCACGTAGCAGATTTCTCAACCACAACAATTCACACACTCCATGAGCCATACCTCTATACTCAGCCTCAACATTAGATCGCGCCACAACCTTCTACTTCTTACTCTTCGATGTAATCAAATTACCTTACACAAAGGTAAAATAACCTGATGTCGATCTCTTATCTGTAATATTTCCAGCCCAATCTGCATCTATGAAACCACTAACCTCAAGAATGTTGTTGTGTTTAGAGAACATTACTCCTCTTCCTGGAGCTGATTTCAAGTATCTCAAAATACTCACAACAGCATCCATGTGATCCACACTTGGATTATGCATGAACTGGCTAACTACACTTACTGCATATGCAACATCTGGTCTGGTATGTGCCAAATAAATCAAGCATCCAACTAACCTCTGATAACGAGTCTTGTCTGTAGGCACTTGATCAAGATACTCTGCTAATCGATGATTTTGCTCAATAGGAGTGTCGATAGGTGTGCAATCTAACATACATGTCTCTGTCAACAGATCAAGAATGTACTTCCTCTTGCACAAGTAGATTCCTTCTCTCCCCCTTGCTACCTCAATCCCTAAGAAGTACTTGAGGTCACCTAAGTCCTTCATCTAGAACTCAGAAGCAAGCTGTCTCTGCAGTCTATCAATCCCTATAGTATCATTACCGGTAATCACCATATCATCAACATAGATAATTATGACTACTACCTTTCCTTGCTGATGCCTGAGAAACAAGGTATGATCAGAATTACTCTGTCTGTAACCAATCTTTCGCATGAACTGTGAGAACCTCCCAAACCAGGCACGGGGTGACTGTTTGAGACCATACAATGACTTTCTTAATTTGCATACAAAATCACCAGTAGAAGTAGTTACATACCCAGGAGGAAGACTCATATACACCTCTTCGGCTAATTCTCCATGAAGAAATGCATTGTTGACATCAAACTGTCGAAGTGGCCAGTTCAAACTAGCAGCAAACGAAAGAAGCACCCTGATAGTATTCATTTTTGCAACGGGAGTAAAAGTCTCATCATAATCAATACCATATGTCTGAGTAAATCCCTTTGCAACAAAGCGTGCTTTATACCGGCTCACTGATCCATGTGCGTTGTGCTTCACAGTAAACACCCAACGACATCCCACAACCTTCTTTCCATGTGGTGGAGATACAAATTCCCAAGTATCATTCTTCTGCAATGCCTCCATCTTTTCCTCCATTGCTTTCCTCCACTTTGGATCTCCCAACGCATCCTGCACTTTGTTAGGTACTGATACAGCAGATATTTGATTCACAAATGATTCATATGACTTTGATAATCTCCTAGTGGACATATAGTTGGCTACTGGATATTTTGATTTGGCTTGTAAACTAGGTTCATATCTTTTGGGGGGGTGACCTCTAGTAGACCTGTTAGGTAACACATATTGTTCACTATTAGGCTCACTACTACTAGGAACATTGGAAGGACATACCTCAAATGATTGATCTTCTACAGCAGGGAGTTGTGGATCAGGGGTATGAGTGATGGCAGGAGGGGCAGATTGATCTTCTACAGCAATTGTGCTCTCAGCTATTGGTTCAATTCCTAGAACATGGATGTCTGAGGCTTCTACCTCTGGTTGAGCTTCTGTTACTTCTGGTACTGAGGCTTCTACCTCTGGTTGAGCTTCTGTTACTTCTGGTACTGAGGCTTCTACCTCTGGTTAAGCTTCTGTCACTTCTGGTACTACTGATACTGAGGTTTCTACTTCTGGTTCCTCCCTCTCGCCATGATACAGCTCTTCAAAGTATGAATGCTCCCCCTGAAGGGCTGGATCATCCGAGGTAAAATAGCTAATGTCCTCAAAGAAAGTAACATCCATAGTGACATACTATTTTCTGGTAGGTGGATGATAACAGTTGTATCCCTTCTTATGACTTTCATAACCAATAAACACACACTTGATCACCCGGGGATCTAATTTAGACGATCTCTGGCTCTTAGCAACATGAACAAAGGTCACACAACCAAAGACCCGGGCAGATATATTATGATAGGAAGGAAGAGAGACATGAGATGCAAGAACCTGAAACGGAACTTTTCCTTGAAGAACACTAGATGGGAGGCGATTGATAAGATAAGCAGAAGCTGCGACAACATCATCCCAAAGATTCTTGGGCATATGGGCACTAAAAAGAATGGAACGAGCCATTTCAAGAAGATGTCGGTTTTTACTTTCAGACACCCCATTATGCTCTGGAGCTCGTGGACAGATTGTTTGATGAACAATCCCATGAGTTCTGAAAAACTGGTGAAAAACACAATTGACATACTCCCCTCCATTATCAGAACGAAGAACTTTAATAGTGCCATTATATTATGTTTGGACCTGAGAATGAAAAGTTTGAAAAGCAGGGAAGACTTCATCTTTGGTTTGAAGAAGAACAATCCATGTCAACCTTATGCAATCATCAATAAACGTCACATAATACCTCATACCCGTGACTGCACGCTCTTTAAAAGGTCCCCAAACATCACAATGAATCAATTCAAAAGGGATACTACTCTTGGTGGAACTCAGAGAATAGGTAGAACGATGACTCTTAGCAATAACACATGTTTCACAGCGCAATGAGGACTCTTCCACACCAATAAACAGAGACGACATGGATTTTTTCATAACATGGAAAGATGGATGCCCTAATTGACGATGCCATAACCAAATTTCACTTAGCTGATTCGAACTTGCAGTCAAAGCAGTGCGTGACGGTGCTCCTGGTTTCTCTCCCGCATATGTCTGATCCAGGTGAAACAATCTGCCCCTCAAGTCCCCCCGACCAATTATCTCCCTGGTGAGAAGATCCTGAAAAATCACATACATGGGATAAAAGGTTACAAAGTATCGAGACTCAGTATTTAACTGGGGAACATATATCAAATGGTGTGATAGGTCAGGTACATATAGAACATTATGAATGGTTAAACAGGGGTTACACGGACTGACCCTATCCCTAACACAGGAAAAGCTTCACCATTGGCATTAGTGACATATGACACGGGTGGAGAAGACAAATCAGTAATATAATGAGAATTATCATGAGTCATATGATCCGAGGCACCAGAATCAATAATCTAAGTATCAGAACCAACAAAGCTAGAAGCTTTTAAAGACATACTGATCTTACCACATGCTGGAGTGTTATCAGTTATGGGAATATTACCATTGTCGCAGTATTGACCAACCGCATGTATAGATTTATGTGAGAACTCAATTCTCCAGTTATTCTTGCCATCTAACTCATAAACGGCATTCTCTGCATGTTTACTATGCACAAAATCAATGAAAGCATAACCCGGTGGCCTTCTTGCAACCCATATTCTTCTGATAATTCCAAGGCCGCAAAACTCATTTTCGAGTTCTCCTTCTGAAATCCAAGAACCCAAATTTCTAATATACACTCGAGACATTCTTCCGGAGCGGGTAGTATCTGATAAACGGGTCAGATAGCAGAAACGGGTCAGATAGCAGAAACGGGTCGGGCCAAAGCAGGAACCGGGTCGGGCCAAAGCAGGAATCGGGTCGGGTCGAAGCAGGAACCGGGTCGGGTCGAACTCGACGAGGGTTCTGTCGAAATCTTGAACCGGATCAGATTTTTCTAGGGTTTTGAAGCAGATACGACGCCGGAGGAGGGGCTGCGATGACGCCGGAGGAGCTGCGATGACGCCAGAGCTGCGACGACTCGATCTTCTAGGAGGACGTGCGTCGAGGAGAGGAGACGCCGGAGAAGACGGTCATGCTTCGAGGAGAGGCGACGCCGGAGAAGATGGTCGCGCGACAAGGAGAGGCGTCGCTGGAGAAGATGAGATGCCGGGCAGATTGCCCGATCGGAGGGAGAAGCTTCTTTCCCGACGAGGCTGTTGTCAGCAAAAGTGTGCAGACTCTTCTTTATCGATGAGGATGTTGTCGGTAAAAGTGTGACAAAACAATGGCTCTTCTTTCCTGACGAGGCTGTTGTCGGCAAAAGTGTGCAGAAACAATGGCTCTTCTTTCCCGACAAGGCTGTTGTCGGCAAAACGTCTAGCTGATAAAACCAAACACCGGACCAAACGCAAGCAATCTGATTAGGAAGAGATTAACAAACCCTAACAATGAGGTTTTAGTTGGAAGAAGACAAACCAACTTCACACGTCTGACAGAGAACCAACGGCAAACGAAAAATTGCAGCGGAAAATAAAGAGACAAAGTCCTTTCGGATCTTTGCTCTGATACCAAGTCAAATATAATACTATTTAGAGAATGAATTTTCTGATGTATATTCATCTCACATTGGAGGCTATATAAAGAGGATACAAGATGTACTACAACTCTACTTGCTTGGTACTACCATATACTACATATACAGAATATGTAAGTACTAACTATCTAATTTACATTCCTAAATTACATGGCTCACACTAACATTTTCATCTTCAACGGTACTGAAAATTGGCTACATACAATACTTCAGTCATACTGGTATATTACAATTGACTACATATATATTTTCTTCAATTGTATAAGGTTTGGATAATATTTGCAATATTCTCCTCTTATTTAAATGGCATTTTATTCGAAACTGTACTGTTCTATCAGATAAACATGGCTGTTCTATCAATTAGTTCTTATTGGTCATTCACTCGAGTGGTTTGCCTTTTTCCGTTGTTGAGTTTCATTACCACTTCATGCATGAACGGCTATAGAATAACCATAAGATGTAGGTCAAACACTGACTAAATAGGATGGATGAAATTGAAGAATAATGAGAAAAAGATGTAGAAAACCGGCTAAAGGGTTTTTATTTTCGTTTTAATTAAGCAACACATCACATGATGTACTAGAGTTAAGATTTTATTTTAAAAGAAGATGTCTACAGGAAACAAATGAAAAGGAAGCGATTTAATCCAAAAAAACAGTAACAAGTGTTCTCTTAGATACTCACTACTATTTATGGGGGCATGATATCTTAATACTCATTATTAGAGATGTGACATGGACGTTATTGATCACTAGATCAATCTCAGCAGTCATCCTCATAAGAGGCAAATGTGACTCTCGACATTAAGAAACACATTTTATCTCGGATTGTTTTATGTAGCAATAATTAGGCGTCAACATGTCCGTACTTACACAATTTGTACTCATGTTAGTTCAATAAAATGAATTAACGGTTAAATGTTATTTGTTAAGCTCTCTGAAACATTTGATTGACTCTTTCGAGGCTGATGATTCAGGTTTAGGTCTCTTAATTTCTAAGTTTCAAAATGGCTCCGAACTCCAAATCCTAACAATAAGTGAGTAGAGCAGCTTTGGTTTGCAATAGAGACTAGCTTCCATTGACAATGTCAAACCACAGCTCCACAAATTGGCCCAACCCCACCATCAATCTAACAAACAAACACCGTCCTCAGTGTACATTTACTGTCTGCCTTTCCCGCCGCAATAGTTTTCAACAGATAATGTTTACTGAAAATGTACCAGAATTTCCAGTACCACACCAAAGTAAAAATACAAGACCAAAGTCTTTACCAAACTAAAAAGGTTGGTTGTACTAGCGTACGGTAGTACCTACCATACCATAAAGGAGACCTAGTGCGGACAAAGACTCGCAAACTCTTTCTTCCTTTTCTACGAGTAAACTACGACTAAATCCCTGCCTCTCTCTTCAGTTTCAACGCCTTCTAGAAGCACAAAACCAGCCTACACACCCATAAGGCGGGCCCCGACCCGTGTACGAAAATTACAAGGATACCCCCGGGCAATCACGAAGGCGGCCTGCTGTGTTTTTAATGCCGGGGGAATTTGTGGGACCCAATATCGCATGATTCGGCAACTTGATGGAGGGCGCCCAACGACAAGTCACAAGTGCGTGGGAGTGGTGCTAAACGGTGTCGTTAAATTCAAACAACGATGGGGACGTGGGATGTGTGTGAATCTATGAACAATCAACTTATCAAGTATGAAAGGACCGTCACTATCGTGTACGTCCGTCCAAGTCCAATGACGATAGAGGAGAGTCGTCACGGCCTAGCTACAGTTCTCTTCCTTAATTTTGGTTTGGAGAGTTAGGCCAAACAAATTAACATGGTGATTAATGATTCCTTTGTATTTCATTAATCATTGATTAGCTAGGCCAGGGCATCATGATTCTTTTTTGTTACCAAACGGGGTCTAAGAGACCCAAATAGAAAGGAAAAACAAAATAAGAGTCGTAAGAGGAGCCAACTCTCCTTGCTCTAGTTATTGCACATAAATCATCAAGAAAAAACTTAGCAGCATGTACAGGGGGTCATCAAAGAAGATTGTTCCAAGCTCATGACTAGTGCTAGCTTTAACTAATCTCTAAATTTTAATCTTTAATAATGACTTAATTCACCATACCCAAAACTCAATCCACCTCGATAATCAATTAAAACAAATTTTTTAAAAAATTAAATGAATCAATTAAACCCAATTCATCTCAGTGATACACAGAAGCCAAAGAAAAACAAAACCAAATCTATCTGGAAGATAACTTTGCAACGCAAATATAGACTATAAATTTGAGTTTAGATTTGATTGTATCAAGCAGTTTTCTTTTCTTTGAAAATGGTATCGAGCAGTCGTAAAGGAAGATAACATTGCAATGCAAATATAGATTGTAAATTTAAGTTATTTGGTTGTAAAGAGCAGTTTTTTTTCTTTTCAAATATAGACAAATTGGTGCGGGTAAAAATTCACAATAATGATACAATTGTAACTAAACTTGAAATAGGGATAATGATACGACCCGAACCTAGAATTACCGTTTAACTGTTTTACTTTTATTATTTCTCCTCGGGAATTGTTTTTACGATTTGAAAGTTCTAAAGGTTGACTTTTAAATAAGTTGACTCGACCGAGGATTTTATTTCATGACGAGGTAGAAGACGTTGAAACGAGTTCGTGGACACGTAGCATGCTCAATTTGGAGTTCGTACGAAAAAGTTACGATGTAAATCAGAAATTGTCCGATTTTTGGACGAGTATAAATCGCCGGGAGGAAGTTTCCCGAAACAGCAATTTTTCTTTTCTTTTTCTTTTTCTTCTCTCTCCTTTCTCACTCCTCTCCCCCGACTCGGCCCGACCTCCGGCCGAGTCTACGCCGTCCGGCCGAACTGGGCCGGCGCACCGGTCACGTTCGGACCGGCTCGGCCTCCTCTTCACGTCGGTGGCAGCGGAGCGGCGTGAAATGCTGCCGTTTAGCCGTGCGCCGCCCGAGCTGGTTCGACACAGTCGAACCGGAGCTCTCTCCTCTAGCCACGGCTCGGCCCGATTCCGGTCGGGAATCGAAGGTCTCGACGTGTGCAACAATCCTATGGAAGGAATTGATCTAGTTCAGCCCAGGTAAGGAGAAATTAGAATTTGAAATTTTTAGGGTTTTTGTGATTTTTGGTGGAGGTGGTGATTTTGATGTTTTTGTTGTAATTAGAGGCTAGAATTGAGTTTAGAACATTGTTTGGAGTCGATTGAGTGTAATTTGATGTTGAATTGGTTGCTTTTTGGAGAAATTGGAGTTTGGGGGTTTTAGGCCGCCGTATGCGGCGGCTGCGTGGGTGTTTGGCGGCGGAGATTACGGGGACGAGGTCGTGAGGGAGTGGCGATGATGTTGGGAGATTTTGGAGTTGATTGGAGACGTTTCTGGCCTCCTGTGGCGGAGCTGCCGGAGGCAGAAGATGAACAGTGAAAACAGTAAAACGGTAAAAAGTGAATAGTAAACGGTAAAACAGTAAACGGTAAAATCAGTAAATGGTAAAACAGTAAAAGAAAATAGTAAACAGTAAACAGTAAATGGTAAATAGTAATTAGATTTTAACCATTTACTGTTTGACTTTCAGAATTACTGTTTGACCTTGGATTATTACTGTTGACTTACCGTAAAAAGGTTAAAAGCTAATTAAAATGGTTTTACGACGAAATAATCAGAAAATGGATTGATCGGACTCGGGATGGGTGTCCTGAGTAATTTTGAGACGTAAATGGTTTCGGTATTTGAGACGTAACTCCAATACCGATAACGATAATTTAAATGGGGTTATTCGGACGAGTGAGGACGTCGTAAATTTCACTTTATAATCAAATTTCGAGTTCTGAGATATACTTTTAATTACGTCTCTGTTACAGGTCGAGAAATTACTAGACGTAATGAGAGTGAGGAATAGCGGCACGCTCGGCCGTACAGTGAGTGGATTTTATTTTAAATAAATGCATGCATAATTGTTTTAATGAAATGCAGTTATTTTAAATAAATGATTTGAGAAGCATGAGAATTTATATAATTAAAATGAAATGATATTTAAAGAAATATATGGTTTTGGGGTAATGCTTTTACTATGTGATTTTATCTGGAAACCTCGTTTCCGGAAATAGTATATTTTAATTATTCATAACTTGATTATGTTAAATAAGTTTTAATTAAAGGTAGTGACCGGAAATGAGATTTCCGGGGATTTTATATTTTCGTTATTTATGATTTTCGACATGTGAGACATGTCGACGTTATAAATATAATTTTTGATATTATTTTACGGCATGTTGGATATGTCGGATATATATGAGTATATTTCGAGGCTATTATACTAATGATTATTATAAGCCTCAGATGTGTAGTCGGGGACCGTACGGATTTATGATATATAAGGGGAAGCGTACTTTCGGTTTTGTTTTCGGATTTTCACCATATCAGGGTCCAGATATATATTGATGCTAGCTAGCTTAGTCGCCTGAGCACATGCGAGGTGACGACTTGACTACATATGTCAGATTCACGCTCGGTGGTCGACGTGTACGGGCATAGCGTGGGACGCTATAGAGAGTCTTGGAGGCTTGACCCTTAGTCTTGGAGGCTACTATTAAATGGTGGTAATGACGTTCCCCTATTCTATTATCTGACCAATGGGATTGGTCATGATTTTATATTATTTGGTTTTCGGGAATATTTTCTCTATGAGACTTTCTGTAATTTAATAAATTCCCGAACCAACGGGGCTGGGTTTTTATATGACCAATGGGATTGGTCGTGAAATATTATTAATTGGTTTTCAAAAATATTTCGTTTTGAAATACAAATATAAACAAAAGTATTATTTGTTTATTTGATATATCAGCGGGGCTGATTTTTAAATACGATTTTCTTAAAACGTGGGACGTTTTATTAAAGGCATGCAATGTGGTTTTATTTCTAAAATATTGGGAAAGTAATATGATACTTTCAATTAAAGTATTATATTAAATTGTTTTCTTTTTATCCACTCACTCTAACGTTTTTAATTTACTTTCCCCTGGGCCCTTCGTTTTAAAATCGCCCAGTGTGCATAGTAGTGATCAGAGGTCAAGAGTACTCGGAGTCGAGGCATAGTCATTATCATTGTCGCTTCCGCTAGGTGGGATCTGTGATCCCTTATTCTTTTATTTTCATATTACATTTCTTGTTATATTTCCATTTGTGATTCCAGTTCATTTTGTTAGATTGCTCTGATTACCTGTGAGCCAGTTGAATTAGATTTTGTATTTATTTGTGGCGGTTGTTGTGATTTGGGGAGCAGGTGGCTCCAGGTGTTACGGATGGAACTGGAATTTAGAAGTGTTTTGGTTGTTGCAGGTTTTAGGGTTGTCCATCTTAAGATTGACTTATCGATTTATCGATAGAGTTAGTCTTAAGGTGGTCCCCGCAGGGCCTTATCCGGGTTTCAGGGTGAAATCTGGTTCAGGTCCTGTCAGATAAAATCTGGAAATGTCCAATTAGATGAACAATGTTCTTGTACTTGTGTTAGAGGTCAAGTGCCCGAGCGTTGTTGCGGGTAAAAATATGTGGAACGACAAATTGGTGTGTGCAATAAATTATTGTTGGTGAACTAATCTCTAAATTTTAATTTTGGATAATGACCTAATTCTCTATACCCAAAACTGAATCAATCTCGATAATCAATTAAAATAAATTTTTGAAACAATTAAATAAATCAATTAAAACCCAATATATTTTAATGATACATAGAAGCCAAAGACAAACAAAACCAAATTTATTTAGAAGATAACATTGCAGCGCAAATACAGAATGTAAATTTGAGTTTAAATTTATTTGTATCGAGTAGTTTTCTGTTTTTGAAAATGATATTGAGGAGTCGGAGAAGAAGCAGAGAATGAAAGACATAATATTATTGGGTCTGAATGGTCTCATTGGATTAGGTCTGGCGGTAGAATGGATAATTCAACAATAATAAAAAGCTTTAAACATATCCATGTTGGGTGGCTTAATGGTTAAAAAAAAAAAAAAAACCATATATTGACAGAATTGTAATTAAATCTAAAATAGGGACAAATTCGGAAATGTTCAATCATATGAACAATATTCTTGCTTGTGTTTTAGTATATTGTAAATACTGCAGCAGCCACTAAGTAAAGAGTTAAGAGGATTGTTGACAGTAGCCATAGAGAGGCTACCCAAGCCCCCAAACCCGCAGCCAGCACTCCTAGACCCGGCCCAGGGCCCGGGGCCAGAGCATGAACACCTGCACCTGTGCAAGGGCAGGTCTAGCGACCTGGGCCCGGGAACCTGGAATGGCAGCTCCCCAGAAACAGTACTATAATATGTGCAGAAGGGGGCCAGTCCCACATCGAAGGGTGAGGCCAGTCCTCACACCTGGCAGCCTATATAAGGGTCCCAACTGCCATCATTAAGAGGTAATCAAGACTCCAACTACTCATTCCCGCTTAAGTTATCAGTTTATCCCAACTATACTGACTTAGGAATCGGAGCGGAATAAACCGGCCCCGCCCGGTATTCCCTTAGTTAGCAGGGTTTGCAGGCAGGAATCACAACAAGATCAACCGGTATCTGTGAGTCTACGGATTCAGACAGAAACAATTGGCGTCGTTTGTGGGAAGAGTACAAAAAGTTTGTGTTGTTGTACGAGCGGGAACGGAATCGATCAGTCTACGGGTCGCCAAAAAAAAAAACATTTGGAAGCACAGGAGAAAAGAGGGAAGGAAATGTAGAGGACCAATGGGTTCTGGAGCAGATGCTAGTCCAAATTCCGGGCTCGGGTGTAGTCCAAATCCCGGGGGTGGGACCGGGGCAGCCCGCTGGAGGTTGCAGTCAGACCGCTGCCACTAGCCGGGATCAGGACGGAACCATGGGCGCATACGATAGGGTTGCACGCGGGAAGGACCCGGAAGAAGCCCACCAGGTCTTGAGCTTGGAACCCGCGCCGGCGTCCCCCGAGGCCCTGAACCGAGGGGAAGATCGGCTGCCCAGCAGCGACAGCCCGGATGATGTCTCCACTCCCGGCCAATACGATATGGCGGGAGAAATAGAAGAGATGCGAGTGGAAGTAAACCGCTTGCGGGCAGAGAGCGATCGGGACAGGGCGGAGGCCACCACCAGGTATCAAGACATGGAAGCGGTCAATGCCGCACTGGTGGCGGTCTTGGAAAGAGGCCAGGAGCGCAATGTCGCTCTGGCGAAGTCATTCGCACCGCCCACAAAAGAGCCTCCCCACCAGGAGGTGGGCCAGTCATCGGGAGGAGAGAGGGACACCGGTGTGGCGGGAGAAATGTTCCCGGCGGCCACGACACCACCAAAGATCGTCCCAGCTCCTCAGAGGACTAGCGGCTCATTCGAGGAAGATACCACCACCTCGACCGCACGGGCACTACAGATACTATCTGACTCGGTGTCAGAGATGAAGGCCCAGATGAAGGCCCAGATGGAGGCCAACGAGAGAAAGGCTGCGAGACCGCTGGAGAGCGCACGATTCAACAAACGGCCCGGACCCTTCTCACTCCGGGTACTGGAATCCGGAAGAGCGGGCACCCAAAAGTCGCTAAAACTGACATACTCCGGGGCCGGCTGCCCATACCAACACCTGCACAGCTTTCGATCCCAAACGTGTGCTAAAGGCTACTCCGACGCCGTTTGTTGCAACATATTCCAGGAGACCCTGTCCGGGGAGGTACTTAGCTGGTTCTACGAGTTGCCAGCGAATTCTATAGAGGCATTCGAATAGCTGGCCGACAAGTTCGTGGGCTGGTTCATATTACAGGTCGAGGGGGCCCGGACCTCGACAGTTTATTTCAACTGTAGGCAGGCAGACGGCGAAGAGCTCCGAGTTTTGTCAACCGTTGACAAACAGCCACTGCCGGGGTCAGAGACTTGGACAAGGTGATTGCCGAATTGGCCTTCAAGTAAGGTCTCCGGCCCGGAAAATTCTTGTACGCTGTGCGGGTGGAGACCCCGCAGGGTTACGATGAGCTAATGGCGATGGCCATTAGGCACGCCCAGGCGGACCATGAAACTTATGGATCTCGCCAACACAAGAGAAGGCAGGAGGAACATGACTCCGCCCGGCAGGAGACAAGAAATTGGCAGCAGGGCTACGACCGAGGAGCCGCATTCGACATGAATCCAAGGAGCTGGCCGAACCAGCAGCACCAAAGGGACACTCTTGACACCCCCCAGCGAGGTGGCAAGCGCCCGCCTACTTACAAACCCGCCCCCTCACAATAATGCCAGCGGGACGACAAAAGGTATTCTCCACCTTAACCGCTTCCTACGAGGACATCCTATATGAGAACGGGAACAACATCCCCCCTGTACCAAAAAGAAAGCGCCCAAAGGGGAACCTGACCAGGGCGCAGATCGGTAAGTATTGCTCCTACCACGATGAAGCCACGCATCACACAAACGACTGTCTGGCCTTGAAAACCACGATTGAGGGCCTAGTCCGCTGCGGCGACTTGCAGCAGTATCAAGGGTAACCCAGATAGTGGGGACCGCGCGGAATCGGGACGGCTATCCCGCAACGCCGACGCTCACACGACCGGTCGAAATCTTACACCTGTATAGATGCTCAGCGGTCCAACAACCTATCAACCCGAGTAAAATGTTAGTTTTTTCCTCCCATCTAAACACAACTAGCTAGGCATCCCAACCAGTTCGGCAGGTGTTTACAAAAAATGCTAGTAAAATGCTAGGAAAGCTAGTAAAAATTGCTAGTAAAAATTGATGGAATTATTTCCAAGCACATTATACTTGCAAAACAACTTCATACATATATTACCCTTATTGTATCGATTGTAGTATAAGACAAGTAAGGATCGTTCTATCCGGGAAAATCAAGGGCATTCAATCACATGAAGTATCACATAATCATATGGGGGTTTGAAAATTGATTCTAACACCTACTGATTTTTACGAAAATTAAAACCTAAATTAAATATATACAAGTGATCAACAATTCCACAAAAAGCATAGCACAAAGAACACTCAAAATCATGTAAGAAACGAATCAAAGAACACATATGGCAGCAAGTATGCAATCGGCAGCTCCTATGACATAACTCAATTCCAATTTTAATTAGAGCTCTCAGCGGTCCATCTAATCGTTAAGACTTCACAAGTATTTAGAGTTAACTCAGCGTATCACTCTAAACATGATGCTAATCGGTTTAAATACACTCAGCGTAGAAGTTAAACACGAAGAACATATAAGCACGAAAGCCAAATTGGAAACACATAAACAAACAAGTCGTCACACATCTTATTTAATATGCAAATTTTCAGAATTATGGTAACCCTATTAAATAACTTAGACACAACAACTCAGCGTATGATGCAATCTAAATTACTTTGGCAAGTGAAATCGAGACCCAAGGGACTGCCATGACAAGGGCAGCCCTCACGCGCACGACTTTTATGCATAGAATTCATGAAAATTAATCAAGTAAATCATGGAAACATACGAACATACTACTGCCCTATTCAAAGAATTCGAAACCTAAACATGAAATTGTTTGTAAGACTTGTTACATAAATTCAGAAAAACTGAAATCATGTTCTTCATACAAAACCAAAATTAAACCAAGTATTATTACAATAAAACTTGTAACTAGGCAGAAAATAATACAAGCCATGAGGGATGAATCACATTTTAGAAACCTTGGAAGCTTCGACAAGAGTGGTGGAATGCACGGTTGAAGGTAGGAAGGGATGCGATTTGTGGTGGTGGAAGGTATGGTGTTTCGACTTGATGATTTTCTTCCTTGAAGTTGAGAGAACTTTGGGCAGAACTTTTGCTACTAATTTCATGCAGAATGTGATCATCTTGAAGAGAGGCAGTCGGCCTAGTTATATAGGGAACAAAGAAAAACCCTAGCCATTAATGAATGGTGCAAAACCGGCAAGTAGTAGGAGTTCCTTCCTTTTCTTGTTTTGGCTGAATTCTTTTCCTTATTGCACAAAGGTTTCTTACCAATTTGATGTAAGAATAATGTCCCTTTCCTTGTAGGATTCAGCCATTGTACCTTCCCTTTTGCAGCTAAGACAAAACAACCATACTTTCCTTCTTCTCCTCATCTTTTCTGAGTTCGGCAGAATGACCTTCGGGCATTTATGCTAGCATAACTTTCTCTTCAGTAGAGCAATTGATGCGATTCCAAATCTTGTAGAAACTAGACTCATAGAGCTTTCCTTCCTGCTAGTAAAATGCTAGTATTTTCAACTAAGTACAGATTGAAATCCATGGGTAGCTAAGCCAGACAAATTGAAAAAGGCATAACACAAACTCAGGTAAAATGTCCATTCATTGTAATTCAGGGCAGCATTTACAAAAAAAAAGAAAAAAAAGAAAGAGAAAACAAAAAGGGGAGGGCAGGAGTGTACAAAGTCTGGATCCTGCTAAGGCGCTTCCGCCTGCTCCCCGTCTTCAGCAGGAGCTCCTTCACCAGCGATTCCACCAGCGGCGTTTTCGACAGCGGGGTCCTCACCTGCCGGCTCAGTACCACCTTGCAGACCCTCCTCTTTGTCCGCCTGCGGCAGTGGCAACTTTGAGACGTCAAGATAGCCCTTACTCTTCCACTCGTCATAAACATCGGCTATCCCCACCTCCCGGGCCCGGTCCAGCAGATCAAGAAGCTCAGCGCTTCCCTGATACTTCTTCACTGCCCGCTGGTACACCTCCGTGTCATTTTCATCGACCGCCCCGCCGGCAGAGGCGGATACCGTCGCCACCTCCCGCTGGAGCTCCTCGACCTTGGTCTCCAGCTCGGTCCTCTCCTCCTCCAGACCCTTCTTCTCCTCTTCAAGAGCCTCAACCTGGGCCTCCAGCTTGGCAACTTGCTTCCTGGCCCTCTCCTCCAAGCAGGCCTTCTCCCGTTGGAGCTTGGATTTCTCCAACTCCAAGAGGCCCCAGGCATTTGTCAAAGCCGCCACCTGCTTCTTCAGCTCCGGCAGGTCTTCACTTGCATCCGACTGGTACAAGTGATACAGCAGCTACAGTTTAACAGGCACCGGTTATAAAGCAACAGAGCACGAAATAATGTTGAACGAATACCAGTGGAAAACTATCCTTACCTGGAGGGCCACCTCCTTGGTTTTCAGCCGGTTCTCCTTCGGTCGCTCTCCCGGAGCCACAATCTTCTCCAGCTCCATTCCCTGCACATCCATGAGCAGCCTCCGGGCGAAAGAGTCTCCTGGGCCCACTGTAGGATCCTTCTCCACCCCCGATGCTTCTGTGCCGGCAGCAACAGAGCTATAGGCAGCAGGAACATCGCCTTGGGCAGTACTGGGAACACTACGTGTCAGCTTCAGCCGCTTCGCCAAACTCTCTCCAGCAGACCGGCCGGTGAAGGTAACAACCACGGACGCCGGCATCTCCCGGGACCTTTCACCCATGCCAACCTGTAAAGGAGAAGATTGGGCGGCAGCTAGTGGGGACCTGGTGACTGGCACCGGACCCAACCACTGTGGAATCCTAGAAGCACCACCCGGCGGCTTTGACGGCCCAGCAACAGCCTTCCCCGGTCTAGAAGCCGATTGGGGTCACGAAGCGTGAGTCTTCACGCGCATTAAGGCATAATCCTCGTCCGCAACGTCCAGTGAGACCGGTTTGTCATGCACAGTGAATCCCCCGGTTCGCTGGTCAACCGTGGACGGCGCAGCGGCGTCCCCCCTTTCCTTTAGCTTCGAGACCAGATCCTAATTGTCCATTGACAACGTCTCGTGAGCTTTAATTGCCGTCCGGGAAGATACACCTGCAGAACAGAAGGCAAGTATATTAGTCAGCACCAATACGGTCAACATAATCAGTGATACATCCTACATTCCACCACCCACCAGGACTCCCCCCCAGGTGACATAGTTCCAGCACCTCCCGCCGGATGAAATTGTACGAACTCCGCTCCAGGTCCGACCAGCACCCAAAAACCCGGGCGATCCTATCTCTCTCCAATTCAGATAAGCGATACGACTGATCGTCGATCGGTTGAAAGGCACCAAGGACCCGGTAAGCCCTACTTCTCTTCTGCCAACCCCCCCCATTACTACCTTCTTCCTCCAGTTATTGTTGAGCCACGAGGGCAAGCAGGTTACCACCGGCTTAAAATACCGAGCGGAAAAGCTCACACACCCACGGGCCTTACTCTTCATCGAATATGTCACCCGATATAATGCCCGAAACTCATCCACCGTTGGGCAACTTAAAAAAAAAACAATTTCACAATCGCAAAGGACTGGGACTGGGACTCACTGATTAGCGTGCATGATGACTGAAACGCAGCAGCTGGAAAGCACCGAGCAATTGTGTTGAGCGAGGCTAAACAAAGGATCAGTTATCAGCCAAACAAAAAACACACGAAGAGACGAGGGTTTATATGCAGGCCCAGCGCCCTTGAATTCGCCCCCCCTACCCCCCCCCCCCCCAAACTACTTAGTAGGGCAACTCAAGCACCCGCGAATCCGGGCCATCCATCTCTGACCGTCTCCTACTGGCACGTGTCCCAGTATTGGTAACCTCCCAGGCCATCATAACTGATGGGACTGATGGAATACCCCCTTCAATGCATGAAGGTAAGTTGTTTTTGGCTCTTCCTACAATTCTGCTAGTTTCCTATTTTGACTAGGAGTATTCATTTACTTATTGATTTACTATATACTTCTCTATATTGATAACCATATATTGGGAAACAAGATATGTCCTTCTTCTTAAACAGATTCTGATTTATCTTTGAACGAAATTAACTCCTGCTTTCTTGGATCTGATGTACATCACATATTGAGGGGGAGACTTCCTCTATATATACCGAGCCATGTGAAAGAAGAAAATAGATCTTTTTGATTCCATTTTTATCTATTTGTGCAGCATAGTTCTGCAGCTACATGTTCTTGATCTGTACTTGTGTATTCGATCATTTTAGAACAAACTTTATCATTGATAGTTAGATGCTTTGATAGACTGATACAAGTTAAATATCAAGTCAGCAAGTTGTGTGCTTACAAAGAGATTGTGTAAAATATCTCGACTTGTGATCTTGTATTTTTATCCTTCATAGTGGATTCGTGTAGACTACGTAATCGGTCTCGCAGTGTTTTTAATCTCGTTGAGATTTTCACTGTTGTTAACAAATCCTTGTTCTTCAATTTCTTACTTTGCTGTCTTACTTTGCTGTTTTTTTACTTTATCTCTTCATTTTAGTACTTTCAATTGGTATCAGAGCCTAAGACAATCTCTTACTGTCTGTCTCGATCCTGAAAATGGAGAGATCTAGTGTCAATGCACCTCCTCCGTTTGATTCGGATGATTTCAATGATTGGAAATGCATGATGAAAACCTACATCCATGCCATGGATGCTAGATCCTGGCATTGCATAAAAACTGGTTGGTCCCATCCTACTAAAGATGATGATGAGGACTCAACAAAGCAGGTTCTTAAGCCCATAAATGAATGGGATGAAAAAGAAAAAGCTCTCGGTGAAGCTGAACATAAAGCTCGCAATGCTTTAAACCTGGCTCTATCAAAAAATGAAAGAGTTCATGTCATGCACTGTGAAACATCAAAAGAAGCCTGGGAAGCTTTAGAAATTGTTTTTGAAGGAAGCAAGAAAGTTAGAGCACAAAAACTGCACTTACTATCTCGTGAATTTGAACTCATGCAGATGGATGAGGATGAAACTATAGATAGTTTTCATAAACGTCTTACTCTTCTTGCTGGAAAATGCCAGGGTTTACAAAAACCAATTCCTTCAGATGAACTTGTAAAGAAATTTCTCAGGGCACTTCCTGACAGATTTGCTCAGAAAGTTACCTCAATTCATGAGGTCCAAGATGTAGACACTTACTCTTTAAATGAGCTTGTTGGAAATCTCAAAACTCATGAACAAGAATTAAATTCAAAACTGCAAAAGAAACCAAAAAATATTGCTTTTAAAGTCACTCAAAAAACTGATAAAAAGGAAGATAGCTATACTGCAGCAGACTATGCTCTTTTGACTAAAGAGTTCAGAAAAATTTTAAATCTTAAGAATGCCTCTAGAGGAAAGTTCTCTTCTGAAAATAGATCTAACACTTCTGTTGATAAATCGTCAAAGTTTGGCAGGTCTGATCAAAGGAAATCTGGTTCCAAACCGAAATGCTTTGAATGTGGTGGAGTTGGTCACATTGCAAATGACTGTGGAAACAATAAATTCAAAGAAAGAGAGAAAAAGGCCTTAAAGAGTTCCTGGAGTGATGATGATGAAGATAAAGAAGAAAAAAATATTGCCTTTGTTGCCTCCTATAATTCTGATCTTTCAGATGAAGATGATGTTTCTTTATCTGACCAATTTGTTGATTTTGATAATACTGACCTCGATAACATGTACTCTAAACTATGTTCTATGTCTGAATGTATGAGTGAGAAAGTCTTGCTGCTTGAGTCTCAGGTCTTGGTTCTTACACAGGAAAAGGAAAAATTAGAGTCGAAATCCAAGAAGGATCAACTTTGCTGGGATTCAGAAAGACAAAAGCTGAACAAAGAACTGCTTCATCTAAAGTCCTCCTCTCCCAAGCAGGATCTTGAGTATATTACTGAGATCATGGATCTAAAAAATCAAGTAAAGAGGTACGTAACTCAAAATAATCTTCTGTATGCTGATATTGATTCTCTGCATGAAAAGCTTGATGATGCTAACACTAAATTAAATAAATTCCAGTTAAGCTCTAAGGCTGTTGATGAACTACTTTCTAACTCTAGATCTTACAATGATATGTCTGGTCTCGGGTTCACTAAAACCAGTACAAAAATTGTAGAAAATAAACCTATGGAGACTAAAACACTTGATACTCCTTTTACTGTCTCTGAGTTATCTGAATTTAACGCAACTGAATCTACCTCATCTCTGAATCATGCTATTCATGGTACAAAAAACAATCTCAAGTTCACTCCTATTTGTCACAACTGTGGTATTACTGGGCATATTAGACCTATGTGTCCAAACTTGATAAAATCTGTTCCATCTGACAATACTCACATGTTTAAGGTTCTTCAAAAACAGCTGAATGAACAGTTGTCTATGATAAATAGACTTACTGAGCACATCTCCATTCCTAAAGAAACCACAAATTCAAATGGCGTTTTTGATTCACCTGATCTGATATGCCTTATGGCAAGTGTTAGTAAAAATGAAATTGATCCAACTGTTGCTGTATGTTGTGTTGCCTTAACTGCTCTTACAGATAAAGAGCCTGATATGTGGTATATGGACAGTGGCTGTTCAAAGCATATGACAGGTAACAAGAAATGGTTTACTAGTTTTGAAAATGATTTTCCAAGTGGCAGTGTTACTTTTGGTGATGGAAGACGTGCAAAAGTCCTTGGTAAAGGCAGTGTAAGCACACCAAATATTCCTCTATTAAAAAATGTTTACCTTGTTGATGGATTAACTGCAAATCTTATGAGTGTTAGTCAACTATGTGATGAACATGAGAATGTCTGGTTTAACAAGAAAAGATGCATTGTCCTTGACTCGGATCAGAGATGCATCATGGGAGGAACAAGAGAAAATGACAACTGTTACCATGTATATGCTAACAAAGATTTTGGATTTCAAAACTGTCTTATTTCTACTGTTGCAGATGATCACACAATTCTATGGCACAGGAAATTGGGACATGTAAATTTTCAAGACCTGGTCAAACTCTCCTCAAAACAATGTGTTCGAGGATTACCGAAACTGTCAGCTAAAACTAATCCTGTCTGCAGAGGATGTAAACTGGGAAAACTAACAAGATCTCCTCATCGAACTATTAATGCCACATCTTCCTCAAGAATTCTTGAATTGCTTCACATGGACCTGATTGGTCCTGCTTCTCCTGAAAGCTATGGAGGCAAGAGCTACATTCTGGTAGTTGTTGATGACTACTCACGTTTTACCTGGGTTTTATTCTTAAAAGATAAAAGTGAAACTTTTGAAAAAATTTTAAACCTGAGTCTTCAACTTTCAAATGAAAAGAAATCTTCTAGTCTTTCAATAACACGAATCAGATCTGATAATGGAACTGAGTTCAAAAATAAAAACTTTGATGATTTCTGCAATAAATATGGTATAGTCCATGAATTTTCTGCCCCAATTACTCCACAGCAAAATGGGGTGGTTGAAAGGAAAAATCGTGTACTGTTGGACATGGCAAGAGTTATGCTTCATTTTGCAGGTATAAAATCCATTTTTTGGGCTGAAGCAGTAAGCACTGCTTGTTACACAAGCAACCGAGTTTTCCTAAGGACAGGTGAGAATAAAACCCCATACGAGTTATGGAAAGGTAAAATTCCTAACATCAGCTACTTTCATGTATTTGGAAGTCCTTGTTACATTTATAAAGATAGAAAAGATCTAACAAAATTTGAATCACGCAGTGACCATGGTGTCTTTCTTGGCTACTCCTTAAATAGTAGAGCTTTCAGAGTCTACAATAGAGAAACAAAAAATATTATTGAATCAATTAATGTATCTGTTGATGACTTCTTTGAAAGACATGTTTCAGATTCTCCTGAAATCTTTCCCTTGGCAGACAGTGATGCTGAGACTGACACAACTGAAAAAGGCAATACTGTTGATGATCAAATCTATAATACTGAAACAAAATTTCAACCTGGATATAGACAGGTGCAAAAGGATCATTCTACAGCTGATGTTATTGGCAGTATTTCTGATGGGATCATGACCAGAACTAGAGCTGGTTCTAAAATCAAGGAGGTTAATACATCTGATATAGATATCAATCATCTTGCCTTTCTAACATTTATTGCAGTGCACAAGAAAGTATCAAAAACTATTAAAACCTTCGGTTATGTATCCACCTTAGAACCAAAAACGGTTAATGAAGCTATGAAAGATGATGACTGGATAAATGCTATGCAAGATGAGCTGAACCAGTTCACCAGGCACAATGTGTGGGATTTGGTTCCTAGACCTGAGACAGGTAATGTTGTTGGTACAAAATGGATCTTTAGAAACAAAAGTGATGAAAAGGGGAACATCACAAGAAACAAAGCTCGTCTTGTTGCTCAAGGATACTCTCAGATTGAAGGACTTGATTACGATGAGACTTTTGCTCCTGTTGCTCGCCTTGAATCTGTGAGACTTCTTCTCTCTATTGCATGTCATCTTAGTTTTAAATTATACCAAATGGATGTTAAAACTGCTTTTTTAAATGGACTTCTTGAGGAAGAAGTTTTTGTTGAGCAACCTAAAGGCTTTGTTGACATACAATATCCAAATCATGTCTACAAATTAAAAAAGGCTCTCTATGGACTCAAGCAAGCCCCTAGAGCTTGGTATGAACGTCTTTCAACTCACCTAATGGAAAGTGGTTACAAACGAGGGTCTGTGGACAAAACATTTTTTATAAAACACACTGGTCAGGATTTTGTTATTGCTCAAATCTATGTTGATGACATTGTGTTTGGTTCTACCTCTGATAAACTCACTAAACATTTTCAGCATGTTATGGAGAAAGAGTTTGAAATGTCTATGGTTGGTGAACTAACCTTCTTTCTTGGCCTGCAAGTTTCTCAACTTGACAATGGCATGTTTTTATCTCAGTCTAAGTATGCAGAAAATCTTGTCAAGAAATTTGGCTTGGACTCCAAGAAGAAAGTGCTAAATCCTATGAGCACAACTATAAAATTAACTGAGGACATTGATGGCATTTCTGTTGATCATACTCTTTACAGGAGCATGATTGGCAGCTTGTTATACCTCACTGCTAGCAGACCGGATCTGTGTTACTGTGTTGGTGTCTGTGCACGTTTTCAGGCTAATCCCAAAGCATCACATCTTGATGCAGTCAAACGAATTATCCGATATGTTGCTAACACCATACATTGTGGGATTTTTTACACTAATGACACAAATGTTGAGATTGCAGGCTATTCGGATGCAGACTGGGGAGGAAATCTAAAAGACAGAAAAAGTACATCTGGTGCCTGTTTCTTTGTTGGAAATAACCTCGTCGCCTGGCACAGCAAAAAGCAAAACTGCATTTCCCTTTCTACTGCTGAAGCTGAGTACATTGCAGCTGGGAGTTGCTGTACACAGCTGCTTTGGATGAAACACATGCTTGATGACTATGGCATCAAGCAAGGTACAATGTCAATCTTTTGTGATAACACCAGTGCCATAAATATATCAAAAAATCCTGTTCAGCACTCACGAACTAAGCACATTGATCTACGTTTTCACTTTATTCGTGACTTAGTTGAAAAGAAAATTCTTGCTCTATGTTTTGTGTCCTCTGAACATCAATTAGCTGATCTCTTCACCAAACCATTGGATACGGATCGATTTGTTACTCTGAGAAATGCTTTAGGGGTAATGGAAATTCCTACTCTGAGATGAAGCTAAAAAATTCTATGAAAATCTGAGCAAGGATATCTGATCTTAGCTTATCTTAACTTACTCGGTTCAGGTATTAATTTTCTCTTCATTTCTCAGTTTTGTATCTTACTCAGGATCACTTACTACTCGTCCCTTTTACATTCTTAAGTCTGATTTCATGCTTTCTATGTTGGGCACATGGCAGCTTCTAAATATGTTCTTATTACAAACTGTATTCTGGTGTGGTTGAACAAATATTTACTTCACTGTTGCCCTTTCAAAATTATGTCTTTGGCAACCTGTCCAAGCTATTCCTAAAGTAATCATGCTGCAAGTCACTCATGAATGATTTCGGTTATGAGGAGAAACGGGAATGGTTTGGACATCTGGAGGATGTATGTGCAAAACGGCTTGAGTTGTCAGCTTTGTGATATCCTTGTTATATCTAATACCCTAAAATCAACTGATTTGGGAGTATTGCTTTGAACAACTCGTTACATAAGCTCACATAAAAAATTGTTATCCAGATGTTATAAGGGGGAGATATGTCGTGAAATGTTGTCTGAATACAGTTCCTATTATTATTACTTGCTGCTCACACAAACACAATGCATGAGATAAGACTTCTTCTGTCAAGGGTTTTTAGTACATTGGTTAATTGAGTACATTACACTAACTGCGATCTGAAACCATCTTTATTCCTGCCTTCCGAGTAATCTTTTGATGATTTTGCTATGCAGAAAATCTCTCAGTCTCAACCTTATCCATATGCTTCCGCTCTCTAATCTCTGATTTCTCGGGGAACCAAATCGTTTCAGATTCTTGTTTATTGTGAAATCTTTATAGTTTATTTTTCTGTTAGTCTCTTTAGATTCGTATTCTTTCTTCCTTTTTAAGACGTCTCAGTTTCCTTAGGAGTCTTGCTAGGGTTTCTTCTCGACGCTTGGTTGTCTCTATATATTCTCGGCTTCTCTCTTGCTTACATTCATTCTCTTTTTGCGTGTTTTTTCTTCTAACGTTTCTACTCAGTGTGTAGACATGGCTAGCAATAGGAGGGTTTATGTGTATCAGGATTCCTGGCGATGGACTCCTACTGAACGTGAAATCATGATGAGGCAAGCCGGGTTCAGATCTGCTGAAGATGATCACCCTGCTCCTCCTGACGACGATGTTGTAGATCTTGCTCAACGTTTCCACATGCTCGATGACCGCTTCAATCGGCTGGATTACCAGTTCGAGCTTTTACATCGAAGTTTTGCTGCACTTGCATCTAGGGTTTCACATCTACTTCATTCCCTTGGCCAGGATCCCTCTGAGTTTGACTCATCTTCCAAGAAGTCTCCCTCCCCCGAACGTTGGAATGCCCCTCAAGTTCATGTTGGTGATCCTCTCTGGGATGCTATCTGCGCACGTGCTGAGGAATCCTGTGCAACCAAAACGCAGGACAAAGAGGTTGACTGGTCTGCTATTCCTGCTAGTGCATGGTCTACTTCTATGACTGAAGCACAAGATCTCAATCGATGGAATATTCAGAAATCCTATGGTCCCTCTGCTGTCCGGTATCATTATGCTGATGGCACTTATGAAGATGTCCCTTATGTCCTTCCATCCAAAGGGGGAGATGATGATGCTGATGCTGCTGGACCTTCAAATGGTTCTGGAAAATAGTTTCCTGTAGTTCTTTCTATGTCTTTTTATAAACATTTAGCTTCTTTTTCCCTCGAACAATTTTTGGTTGTAATGTGCATAAGCACAGATTGGTATTTTTGTTTATTATTTCTTCTAGCTTGGTAAATAACCTCTTTGTGATCTTCTCTGGAAAGGATGATTATTGATCCAAGAAGATTCACACTATTAGTCGTATGTTAAGTTTTTAGTTTATCTGTTTTCTTCCTTCTCTTCTTCTTTAATTCATAAATCCTTTAGTTGCAGGTTCATCGTATCGTATTGTATGGAAGGCCAAAGGGGGAGATTGAAGGTAAGTTGTTTTTGGCTCTTCCTACAATTCTGCTAGTTTCCTATTTTGACTAGGAGTATTCATTTACTTATTGATTTACTATATACTTCTCTATATTGATAACCATATATTGGGAAACAAGATATGTCCTTCTTCTTAAACAGATTCTGATTTATCTTTGAACGAAATTAACTCCTGCTTTCTTGGATCTGATGTACATCACATATTGAGGGGGAGACTTCCTCTATATATACCGAGCCATGTGAAAGAAGAAAATAGATCTTTTTGATTCTATTTTTATCTATTTGTGCAGCATAGTTCTGCAGCTACATGTTCTTGATCTGTACTTGTGTATTCGATCATTTTAGAACAAACTTTATCATTGATAGTTAGATGCTTTGATAGACTGATACAAGTTAAATATCAAGTCAGCAAGTTGTGTGCTTACAAAGAGATTGTGTAAAATATCTCGACTTGTGATCTTGTATTTTTATCCTTCATAGTGGATTCGTGTAGACTACGTAATCGGTCTCGCAGTGTTTTTAATCTCGTTGAGATTTTCACTGTTGTTAACAAATCCTTGTTCTTCAATTTCTTACTTTGCTGTCTTACTTTGCTGTTTTTTTACTTTATCTCTTCATTTTAGTACTTTCAATGCATGTCAGCCACCTGCCTCGCATGCGGAGGGTAGTTGAAAGAGCAGGGGACTTACTCGAACCGTCCCACCTACAACCTACTCCACTTAGTGCTGAAATACTCTACCGAACGAACTCTTCCTCTAACACAGGAGACTTCTTCCCGCAGGCTAGAAACCCTGCACTGTTATTATTGTTACCCCGGAAATATTCCAACAAGTACGGGGCAATCTAACATATATCCCAACGGTACGGGGTATTCCACCGGTTGAATTTATTCCACATTTACAGCCAAAACAAAAAACGGCTTGGTATCCCACCGGGAGAAGTCTTCCTCTAGCACAATAAACATCTTCCCGCAGGCTAAAAGCCCTGCACCAATATTATGTACAGGCTACGATATTCCAACCGTAGTGCCTGCTCCAGTTCAACGGTTTTCTAGTCCTCAGTCCATCCAGATTCGACTATTGGATGCGGTATCGGACCAGCCATGATGGCACTTGCTTATCGCTCTCCAATGGAATAACCGGTTCAGCGAACTGAGGCATTCCTACGGACAGCTGTGTACGACCTAAACAGATCCAATATACCACCGGGCTTTATAAACCCGGGAGACTTGATCCTCTAACACAAGACAACTCTTCCCGCAGGCTAAAAACCCTGCATACATCCCACCTGCAGGAACAAATGCAGCGACGTGGGGATGGCTACAAAGGAATACTCCTACCCATGCCACCCCACCGGGAGACTTGATACTCTCATACAAGACAACTCTTCCCGCAGGCTAAAAATCCTGCACATACCTCACGCATGTACGGCCAAAGGGTATGAAACGATAGGGGATGTCTCCGGTACCAACACGGGACCGTTTCACCCCGGGAGACTTGGTCCTCTCATACATGACAACTTTTCTCGCAGGCTAAAAACCCTGCACATCCTACAGGCCTGTAAGAACAAAGGGCCGTGTGACACGTGGGGACGGCAACCAAGGACTACGCCTACCCACGCCACCCCACCGGGAGACTTGATCCTCTCACACAGGACAACATTTCCAGCAGGCTAAAAACCCTGCATAATACCACAGGCCTGTAAGAACAAAGGCTGGGAAACCAATCGGGAATGTTGACCGGTGCCAACACGGAACCGCTTCACCCCGGGAGACTTGATCCTCTCATACATGACAACTTTTCCCGCAGGCTAAAAACCATGCACATCCTATATGCCTACAGTAACAAAAGCAGCAGGCAACGACAGGAACGGCCACCGATGCTCTCTCGGCCACGCTACCCACCTGGAACTCCTCGAACATAGGGCAAGTTCCCCGGTTTTACATTTCACAACGTCACCCACTGTTTACGTTAACCGATGCCCTCTGCGGCTACGGTTCTCAAACATGGGGGACTCGTTCATCCACTATATTCACTGGGTTTTCCCCGGAACATAGCATGGTAGATTTCAACGCCACATTATCATCTCACGTACTACATCTTGTACTCATATGCAACTGTCAGCATCAACATCATAACCATGCACTCATCACATTAAGCATCATCATAACAGGTTTATTCGAACTCCCGGCCAAGCCCAATCTTAAACGCGGACTTGGTGGGCTAGGGTACTGGTGGGTAAGTACCCCAACGGGTCTGCGGGCCTGTAAAACAAGACATATTTAAGTCCCCATTCAAGATGACACTTGACCGGGAACTTGGGGGACTTGTTGACAGTAGCCATAGAGAGGCTACCCAGGCCCCCAAACCCGCAGTCAGCACTCCTGGACCCTGCCCAGGGCCCGGGGCCAGAGCATGAACACTTGCACCCATGCCCAGATAGGTCTTACCTGCGATCTGGGTCCGGGAACCGGGGATGGCAGCTCCCCAAACAGGGGCCGGAACAGTACTATAATATGTGCAGAAGGGGGCCAGTCCCACATCGAAGGGTGAGGCCAGTCCTCACACCGAGCAACCTATATAAGGGTCCCAACTGCCATCATTAAGAGGTAATCAAGACTCCAACTACTCATTCCCGCTTAAGTTATCAGTTTATCCCAACTATACTGACTTAGGCATTGGAGCGGAATAGACCGGTCCCTCCCGGTATTCTTTTAGTTAGTAGGGTTTGCAGGCAGGAATCACACCAAGATCCACCGGTATCTGTGAGTCTACGGATTCAGACAGAAACAAGGATGGAGAGCAAGGTTAGAGCTTTGCATTAACTGAACAAGGTTGGCAGAATCAGACTCAATTTCCAGCTTGGTGATATGTAGTTTGGAGGCAAGCTTAAGACCAAGAAAAATGCTCCAAGCCTCAGCATCAAGAATTGAACCAACTCCCAAATTGGACTGAAAACCAGCAATGCAAGTTCCATGATGATTTCTTTTCACACCACCAGCGCCAATCTTGCTTGAATTAGAAGCCCTGGTTCCATCAACATTCATCTTATAATAATCAACATGAGGCATGTTCCAGGACAACATAGAGTAGTTGTATATAGTAGCAGCACTAGCTTTAGACTTAGCATTTTTCCATTCCATAGCATAGTCCCAAATCACATTCTCACAGCAATTGGGCAAAACGAAATTAGAGTAAAAAACCTGCTTATTCCTCCATTTCCATATGAACCAGCAGATAAAAACAAACAAATTGCACCATTTAATACCATTCTTCACAACAGCATGACAATGCATCTAAGTATAAATCCATCCAGTCCAATCAAGACAAAAAGAGTCGGAAATATTATCAGGTTTGGCAAAAGCCTTCCAAATGAAAACAGACCTGGGACAATCTCTGAAGAGATGGAGAAGAGATTCTTCATCAGACTGACAAATGGGACAAGAAGTATTATTAGTAAACCCTCTAGTGACACGCTAAACATTAGTAAGAAGTTTTTTATGCAGCAAAGTCCAAAAGAAAGTTTTAAGCTTGGGAGGGATGTTAGCTTTCCACACAAAGCTCCATTTAGGGCTTTGGGGAGATGACATGTCAAAGAAAGAGTTATAAGCAGATTTTACTGAGAAAGAACCATTAGCAGTAGCACCACAAATTAAAGTATCCATGCCACTGTCACCAAAACAAGTTGGAACATTAACAATATGATTAACCACATTAGCAAGCTACATAGAGAGGAGTTTAGGAGTATCCCAACCATCATCATTCCAAAAATCACAAACCAAAGCATTAACATTAATGGCAGCAGATGACAGGGCCACATGAATAAGAGCTTCCGAAGATAACCAGAGATCGTACCAAAACCTTATAGATTTTCCATCACCCAAACGCCATTTAAGATTTTTCTTTACCAACTGAGCACAATGACTAATTGCTCTCCATGAACTAGAGCAGTCAGAATTGGGTTTATAACTTCCATCAAAGAGGCTATAGTTCTTCAGGTATTTTTCAGAGAACATAGAAGCCCACAGACCCTTATCTTCTTGAAACATCCTCTAACAGATTTTCCCAAGCATGGCCTGATTCATATCAACAGTTTTCTTTATCCCTAAACCCCTAAGTTGTTTAGGCTGACAAACGATATCCTAACTAACTAAATGAACTTTCTTACAATTCTCAGAATCTCCCCAGATAAAGTCCCTATTTAATTTATCCAACTTATCATATAAGCTCATGGGAAATTTAGCAGTTTGCATAGCATAATTAGGAATGGAAGAAGTAACAGACTGAACAAGAGTGAGTCTACCTGCCATACTGAGAGATTTCCCCTTCCAACTAGACAATCTAGACTGAACTTTGTTAAAAATTCCTTGATAGGTATGTTTATTCACTCTAGAGTGGATTAGGAGCATGCCAAGGTATTTTCCAAGATCATTGGTGAGAGGAGAGCCACAGGTACTGCTGATGGAATTAGCTAGTTTTTTGCAAGTATTTGGAGAGCAATAAACTAGAGGCTTTTCATAACTCACGGCCTGACCAGAGAGGGAGCAAAAAGTGTCCAGACAATGTTTTAAGATAAAGGCTTGGTGAGAGGAAGCTTCAGCAAATAAGATCAAATCATCAGTAAAGAAAAGATGAGAAATCTTAGGACCTGACTGGGAGGCACTAACAAGTTTCCAATGGTCATACTCAACAGCAGACTGAATTAGATGGGAAAGTTTCTCCATACATAAGGCAAAAATGTAAGGTGATAAGGGATCACCTTGTCTAATTCCTCTTTGAGCTTTGAAGGAACTAGTAAGCTCACCATTAAAACAAATTTGGAAACTAGTAGTAGTAATGCACTGCATGATTAGCTTGACTAAAGAATGAGGAAATCGAGCCTCATATAAAACACCCTCAATGAAGTTCCAACTCAATCTATCATAGGCCTTGGATAGATCAATTTTCCAAGCAAGAAAGCCCAATTTACCACAAGACTTTTTTAGCTTGAACAACATCTCTTGAGCAACCATAATATTATCAGATATGCATCTTCCAGGAACATAGCTAACTTGATTTGGACTAATCAAATGCTGCATAAAAGGTCTGATTCTAGAGACAATGATCTTGGATATCACCTTATAAACAGTAATGCACAAACTAATAGGTCTAAAACTAACCATATGCTGAGGACCATCAATCTTAGAAATTAAAGAAATGAGGGCGTGATTGAGACCAGCAGGGATAGAACTGGTCGCAAAGGCATTACAAACAACCTTAAAAATCTCAGAAGAGTAAATGTGCCAATGGTGTTGGAAAAAAATAGCAGGAAAGCCATCATGTCCTGGGGCTTTAAGACCACCAATAGAAAAAAGAGAATTTTTAACTTCAGCTAAAGAATCAGGTTTGCATAAATCGGTCAAACTAACCTGATCAATAGGGGGAAAGAGCCAAGGGGTAGTGATTCTAATATCCTCCATAGCAGGCTGAGAAAACATATCAGAGAAAAGTCCACTGTAATCTTCTTTATTGAGTCAGAATCAGTGATCCAAGCGCCATTGTTATCAAATAAACCCTCAATTTTGTTTTTCCTTCGTCTCACTAGAGTTGTGAGATGGAAATATCTTGTGTTTCTTTCACCACCCTGAATCCAGTTGCCCTAGACTTCTGCCTCCAGAATAAATTCTCATGATCTCTAATGGCCTCATACTGAGAAATGAGCTTAGCTTCAAGGATGATTAAGAAGGAATTCTCATTCTTGTCTCTAGCCTTTTGAATACCAGCAATTCTAGCTAACAAAATTTTCTTCTTATGGAACAGATGACCAAATACCTCCTTATTCCACTTAGAAAGAGCAGAAGACATGCATTTTACTTTAGAAGCAAATTCACCAGAAAGGGATTTCCAAGTAGAGTCCACAAAATCAGAATAATGCTCATGAGAGAACCACATAGCCTGAAATCTAAAAGGAGAAGCATTTCTATTAACAACATTATTAGAATGGAGCTGCATAAAATTGGACAATGGTTAGATCTGGTTTTAGGCAAGTGTTGAATAAAGGCTTCATTGAAAGCTTCCCTCTATGAACAAGTACAGAAACATCTATCCAATCTCTCCTTGGTTATATTATTGCTCCAAGTGTAGCAAGATCCAAAAGAACCCCATATCAATAATTGCGTTCCTATTAATCCAATCCCTCACCAAATCTACTAGTGAAAGGACCACAATTCTTGTCAGCAGTGGACACCAGCTCATTGAAGTCACCACTACACATATTAGGGATATCATGTAGAGCTAAAATATTATCCAAATAAGGCCAAAGAGCAGCTCTAGAAGAATGAGTAGGACTAGCATAAATAACAGTGAGCATCCAAGTAGGTAACCCGGCAATAGAAATCTTAGCAGAGATTGATTGGAAAGTGTGATCGACAACATCAACCACATCTTTATTACTATTCCACAAAAGCCATAAACCTCCAGAAAAGCCAGCAGCTTTGACAATCTCAAAATCAGTAAAACCAAGAGCTAAAAGAGCAGACTTACACTTACAAAATTGAACACGAGGTTCACAGATAGCTAAAACATCAATAGAGTTCATTTTAACAATATCTGCAATAGCACATTTAAAGTCATCACTACCAGCACCTCTAGCATTCCAAAAACGAAGCTTAAACATTAATAACCATAGAGGGAGAGTGGTCGGAGGAACAATTAATCATCAGACATACCTTCCCTATCATGGGAAGGTAGAGTAGAATCAACATTAATCATGTTAATTGCATGGAAAATTCCTTCAACAATATTTGAAGTGTCATTAAAGGATTGATGGATATCACCTTAAACAATATTTGACTCCTCTGGAGGACTGTGGCCGAAAATAGCTAAGATCCCATCACCACAACCAGAACTACTCACATTGTCAAAAGATAGCTTTTTAGAAACTTGAGAATTATGATTAGGATTTGGCTCAGCAACCTTACATTTTCTTTGGTATTGCTTATCAGCTTTGATACCCTTTCTAGAAGTTTTTAAGCCACTGCCACTTTCCATATTAGACACATCTCTCATGGGCACTCTAGATGAATTGGTGGAATTTAAGAAACCATTTATATGTGAGGCACCAATAGGAACAACAGATTTCAGATTGTCAGTAGAATTGAACTGATTCTTGGTCTTATTATACGTCTGTTTATTTTCCTCAAAGTTGTTCCACAATTTCACAATGGCAGGAGCATTACCGCTAGCTTCAACAGTTTCCCTAGCAATAGATTCATCATTCACCATTCCAGCTTCCTCTTGAAGAACTTCAAACCTAGAACAAGAAATCCCAGCTTTCTTAGACCCAACATTACTCCCAGCTTTTTTTCTGATTCTTGTAGCTCATTAACATCCAGGATCCCATATCCTCTTTCATAACATCAGATGAAGAAGCAACCTCTATTTTGGACTGAACCTCTGTACTTTTTTCAACAGTCATATCTTTTCCATTATGACTTTTCATAGTAACCTCAACATTCTGATTAACAAGAGAAGGACATTTATCCTTAGAATGACCGAAACAACCACATTCAAAACATATAAGAGAAATTCCCTCGTAGACCACCTAATAGGCTACACCCTCAACTTCAACAAAAGGACGGAGAGGCTTGTTAAGATCAACCTCAATACAGACTCTAGCACATATGCCCCTAGCCTGACCAATAGTAATAGGGTCAACTCTGACTACATGACCTACAATCTTTCCAATTTTAGCAACAGCAAAATCCCTGAAAAATTTAACAGGAAGACCAACAATTCTTACCCACAGAGCCATGGAACCAATTACCTCATTAACAGGGTCAAATTCAGGGCGCCACTTCTTCACCACCAAGGTCTGACCAGCCAAAATTCATGGACCACCACAGAGAGCGTGGTTCATGTCCTCTTCAAGAGAAAACTTCACAATGAAGAAGTCATTTGGTAAATCGATAAGTTGCCAACCACCCTTAACTTGCCACTTCATTTTGAGCCCCTTCAACATGAAATCGAAAGAGTTTGTCGAATTCGGTTTACCCATGAGTTTAACAACCACTACGCGTCTCCAATCAAAGTCCAGTTTGTTGTGAACCTTCTCGGAGAAAGTTGCATTCAGGCCATGTTTACCTTGAGTGTAAGAACAGCCATCATCAGTGAACTCAAATTCTTCAATCATCATCTGCTTAACACAATTAGTGGGATTCTTCAAGATATCAGCATAATTCATAGATGGATTGACAATCGGAAAGCATGGAACAGAAGAATCGAGATCTTCCATTCTAAGAGATTGGAAATCAGAGGAGATATCTCCACCATGTTTTGAACGTTTTCGTTGAGTCGACATGGAAACCAGATCTCCGTCACTTCCCGAAGGAAGGGCAGAGAAGATAAATGTGGGAGGCGCCACTAGGACTGAGAGATCATCAGAGAATAACGAAAAATTGGATTGGAGATGATTCCAATTGATGAAGAAGATCAGAAACGAAAGGATTTGAGGAAGCGCGTGAGGCACGTTCTCAAAAGCAGATAGTGGGTTGCTTGTGGCATCATGTTTTCTTTCTAAACTTCTCTTGCTATTAATACCCTCTTAATTGGCAGTTTGGCTCTCGCCATTATTTTCTACTCCTTAGCCGTCTTTGAAAGCCCTAGACTCTACTTTTTCGATAATAGCACATCAAGCTCCACGACTCCACCGTACCTGCATATATAGGACATATGCAACATGTTTAAGCTAGCTGGGAGATCGATAGCTCTGAATACTCTATAGTCTCAAAATCATACTAAACCCTTTAATTTATTCATTTCCAACTCATAATTTGTTTTTATACGAAAGAAATATATTAGATGGAGGAGCCTCTAGGACATCCGAATTGTACAATGTCAAATAAAAGGGCATTAGTGGTTACACTTGGTACATAATCAAACCAACTAGTCCTAATTGGTTTTAGACTTTTAGTATAGTATGAGACAATTATTCTACGCACCGAGGTGCAAGTGAATCGACACTCAAATATATAATTTTAACCAATGGCGGATCTAAGGTCAGAAAGTTAGGTAAGCGGAGTTTTATTTTTATTTTTTTTATCCAGAATAGTTAAAACTCTTGATAAGGCAAAATATAATTTTTATATAGTGTTCATCAAGATTTCAAAAGAGATATAAGAATTACAAATAAAAATAGTCCTTATGGACATTACATAAAATACTACATACTTGATGCAACATATTCATGAAGCCAATAGAGGAGTTTAGAAGACTGGTATTACTCGTTAAAAAATAATGTTTTTCTCTCTAGCTCTGCTAGAGTTTCATCAGCGGCCAAATCCCTCGAAATTTCTTCCAAAATTGGCCGGCAACGGTGAATCCCCGAGTAGGTGGTCAAGACTCTGTTCTTCTCATCTCTCTGCTTCGATTGAGGGCGATGGTTCTGTCCTCCTTCACGATCTTGGGCTGCTTGGCCTTCTTATTTCTCTGGTGTGGGTAGCATATGATATTGGAGTAGGGCTACGTTGCCAGGAAATCCAACCAGAACGAGCTTCTGGTTTCGACAACGTCGGAGAAGGCGTCATAGTCAGGGTGGAGGTCGGGATAATTTCTACTGACACACATCACACTGATGAACTCGGATTGGGTAAGCCTGGATCAATGGTTTGGCAGCCTGGAATTGATGGTAGCGTCTTGAACTTGGATTCTCAGATCCGTGGAGGTGCTTGTCGAGGAATTTTGAAGTCATCGACTTGCTGGGTCGAGTCTCAGGGAGTCGAGAACCTTGCTGAAGTTGGTGATGTCGTTGGCGATGAGTGGCCGATGAATTTGCACGTTTGGGTGGTCTTTGGATCACTTTTGGCTGATACTGACGACGACGCATGGTGGTTGGCGGCGTCAACGCAAGGTTTTGGTCTAGTGTTGGCGTGGATACCCTTGTGTGGACATGGTCTTTAGTTTTGGGCTTCATTCAAACTTGGATTTGCTTTGGTTTATCAGATTTGGAGGTTGGTGTATTGGTCTTTCATTTTGTTTTGGGCTTGGTTAGCTTGGATCTTTATGTCCCAGGGTCAAGCCAAACTAGTAGAGGAGAAAATCTATTCTCCTTCTATTAAGTTAGATTAGTAGAATCTGGTCATAGTGTCTGGAGTGTTTGGTTGTTACCCTTTACTCTTGTTTCTAAATTTCTCCAGCACTGAAAATAAAAGTGTTTTAAACCTTTTTAAAAAGGTACGTATATTTTTGGCTTTGTTGGTCTGGCTTTGTCTAAGTTGGTGAGTCATGAGAGATATCTCTTATTGTCGGCCCTTATGTGTGTGTTATTTTTATACTACTTACTAAATAAAAGTTTCTTGACTGTTGATTAAAAAAAAAAAGTCAATAGGGGAAAAACGAAGGGAAAAAAAGGAGACAAGGAGAAAGGAGATAGAAACAAATGAATGAACTCATTAAACCATTTTTCTCCCAAAAGGAAAAAAAAAAAAAAAGGAATTAAACAAGTGTGGGTGGAAGGCCAGAATCAAGACTAGGCTGTGATAATGGTGTTGTGTCTAAATGGTGGCATTTAATTGAAATTTCGATTAATTAGTTTCCCAATTTGCCCAGCGGAAAAAAAAAATTAAAAATTGGGCTGCCCCATATTTTTTTTTGCCCAGCGGCTGCTGGGTGCGCCATCTCTATGGTCCGCTTCTAATTTTAACTATTCGTTTAAAATAAAATTGTAAAATACTATAATTAAAGCAAATTAGAGAGGAGCCACAATGTCACCATAATTAGCAAGAAAAAAAGGCCATAAAAAACGGTATCTACAATACCGAGTCATTGAGGCATTAGAGACACTAATGGAGTTGAATAAATGACAACGTAAATGACTTGCACACTATTAATGCAAATGGTACCTTGGTATGTGGAATTCGCTCCCTAGTGTCATTTAGAGTTTATAATATGACGATGTTGTCAATTTTTAAGTTATAGCATAATCGCTTTGTACCAAACAAAAAAAAAAAAAAAAAGAGAAAAAAGAAAAAAAAAAAAAGGAAGAGAGAAAAACGTGACAACAGTCATTCCCAAAACAATGTGAATGAAATATCAAAAGCAGAAGAGAGTGTCTTCACGTATATATCGTTAGATAAATGAAATGACCAAAAATGAACATATATATCGTTCGAAAGATGGCAAGAGGGTCTTCACGTAATTGAAAACAGATAATCCTCGACCCGTTAGCCATCGTCCTTTCCTGTTAAAGTGACAGACACTAACTGATAGACTATAGAGAGAGGATCTTCATTATTGATTTATTGCTTGATTAAGGCCATTACTCACTAAAATATGACCTTAATTTACACATATCATGTTTAGCTTACCCTAAGTGGGCCTCTCTATGATGGAAGAGAAGCATTCAATATTAATACCTCGTTTTAATAATTGAAATTAGTATATGATTAAGTAACACTAGAGTTAGACTTTGAATGGTTCTAAGACCTGTCAATGGGGTCATGGTCTCATATATATATGACTCTCGAGTTACAGAGAACCTGGAGTTCAAAATGGCTCTATTATACATGTGGAACAGTGAAGCACATGGAAAAGAAGTATAGTTTTTTTTTTTTTTTTTTACTTAGAATGACAAGACTTTATTAAAAACTCAAAACTCAAATAATACAATATTCAACTATAATTATAGCTTTGTTGAAGGAAAAACGCCATTAATGTACTTTCGTCATAATAACTAACGATAGGAAATTAAAATATTATCAATCAAAAGATGTAACGATTAAATCAGTCATTATTGTCATTATGTACGTTGTAATTACCATTGTAATATTCATCGTATATAAAGGGGTTTATCAATGAAATGAGTAGACCAATTTTCATTTTACTTTTACACGTTATCAGCACTTTGCTTTAACAAAAGAAAAAAAAAACTCTAGGTTTGTCCCTTAAAAAAAATTAAAACCCTAATATTATTTTCTGTTGGCAACTGTTTGTCGGAGAATAAGGCCCCCTAGAAACTCTTTTTCCCGACAACTTTCTCGTCGGTAAAAGAAAGGCCAAGCAATCAAGAAATTTGATCTAGGCACCCTCCTCCAATCTCATATCGACGCCGCCCCAAAACCGGCGAGCCCAAAACGACGTCTCCTTCTCCTGGTTGCGATCCCAACGCCGATGGATGGTGCCCTCCTCTGTCATCGCCCTCGACTGGACGTTGAAGCTTGAAGCCGCCGTTGCCAGTAGCATCGACGTGGAGCGTCGATCGATTATGCAGCCGCCGCTGCGTTGCGCCATCTCCGATGCGCCGCGGTTTGCCTAGCCTAACGCCTGCAACCCGAAGACCCCGCTAATCTGAACCCCATCGAGCCCAGGTCCGGTGTTGCACGACCCGGATCCGCGCGCCTAATCCTCGACCCGGATTTGATCTGACCACCTGCATGGACCTCTTCGTCCCCGTCGAAGAAGTCTGTTCATCCTACTAGCAACGCCCAGCCTTGAGCGCTGCCTCAGTGTGCCCAAGGATTCTAGTGCCGCCGCCGCCTCCTTAGCCAAGCGCGACGTTGCATGTCTAGCCTGCACAGACCCCCCGATCCGGCTTCCTCCAGTCGAAGCTGTCAACCACCGACAACGCCTGCCTGCCTAAGGCCGACACAATCTCTGCCGATCAGGTCCTTGTCTCAGCTCGACCCGGATCCAGGACTACCCGACCCGGATACGTCGATCCGACCCGCAACAAAGGATTCACCAATTTTGGTAAAATTTAAAGGTAATTTTCTAATTACCATGCAATGATCTGGGTTTCTATTATTTTTTTTTTACTGTTTTCACGAATTTAATGGTAATATGAAATTGTTTTACTTTGTATGATAAATTAAATTTAATATATATGATTAAAAGTGACTAATCATATAATCATTGTTTGTTTTTATGTGATCTATGTATCAATTACCACATGACGAGGAGAAAAATGGAATTTTGAGATCGAATAAGTACACCTGCAATTTATTTGGTAAACTAACAGTAATTTGAGATCGAATAAGTACACCTGCAGTTTATTTGGTAAACTAACAGTAAGAATTTCACATCTTTCTTTCAATCTCGTTTAAATTCTTTTATGATATAATGCTCTTACTAAATCGCATTAATATTTATTTAAGTGTTAAATTTAGAGCATTATATGTTCATTTTATAACTGTTAAATAATTGTTTTATTTAACATGTTATTTACTTTGAGTATTGCCATGATAATTCAATTTCATGAGCATTGTAATATAAAATAAAATAAAATAAATGGACAAACCTACTACTGTGATAAAACATTTTCACGAAGCATGAAAAATATGACCATTACAAATCTTGGTCTTGAAAATCCAATTTTTATTTCTTGAAAATTTTTCAACATGGATATCTTCTTGATTGCGTAAATAAAAAGTAACGATAATGAAATTTCATTAGCTTCACATGCAATGAAAATGGAGAAACCAAAATTTTATTGTGATAACGTAATTTCACAAAGCATCGGATGTGCCATAATGTATATTGGTATATTTTAGTTGTCGTCGATATCTATTTAGATTACGAAGCTAATACATTTTCTTATTCCTCTATTTTACAGATGGTTTAACCACCACAGTTTAGTTTTGACACATTGTACTCTGAATAATTTGAGTACCAAATTCCTCTTCTAAGCCAAATAAGGCTTGAGCATGGTATATTTATGCAAACCGCTTTATGTAAATAGTTGAGAAATAGTTAAAATACGTCGAATGACGATGTAAGGTCTGAGACAAAAAAAAATTCTAAAATAAAAAAAATAAAAAAATAATGCAAAGTAAGGCAATATCCCTAAAATAAAGGACAATAACCATGGAGGTAAAGATTCATATAATTGTCCAAAAAGCAAGTGGAAACAATGCACCATTTGAAAAATGACCTAGGGGAAGAAGATGACGATGACACATCTCATCATTTCAGTTAATAAAAGAGAAAAAAGGATCTAGCTCAATCCAAGATAGACTTTGATTAGTCCACTCCTCAATTTCCAAGATATCATAATAAAGGCCATCACGCCTTATATCTAATAAACTAGACTTTTGGTCTTAAAGTTTTATTTATAAATTGGACAAGACTAAATGTAATCGTTGACATGTTAAATTTTGAATTTTCTCTCAATGAATTGAGATTATTCGAATTTTATTTATGATATACATGGTTCAATTTCCTACATCTAACTTTGCAAAGTATTGCATATAGCAAAACAACACAAGATAATATAGGCACGACATAAAGAACTGTGTGCAAAGAAACGCACCATGTAATCCCTAGAATAATAGTACTGAAGGACAATGGTACTAATATATCACAAAATAACATAATAGTACTGAAGAACATTAGTACTATATTAGTAGAAATAATAAAAGTAACAAAGATCGGTATATATATTCATTTGGGATTCATAATGCACCTGCTTTCCTAGGATTACCATACCTTTTATAGCCATCCCCATCGAGGTACTCTAAAGAACTAGAGTTACGTTTCGATGCATATATATTGAGCATATGTCAAATTGACAATGTATGTGACTAGAATATTGAATTTTTCCACATTTTAAAGAAATTTATGCAACGATGTTCATGTAAAACGACACAAGTGAGAATTCATTTGAGCTCATTTGCATTGTCTCTAACGACTGCGGATGTAAACGAGTATTAGAGAAGTTTATATGTCAACTTAGTGGGTTCTATGTAACCGCTAATTGAATCCAACGTCATAAGACAATGATCTTTTGGAATTCTGACATAGATTGGCTCTGACGCAACTACTCGTAATCTGGTGATCCGTACATTAAAGAAATTACCATGGACACCCATATTTTTGATGAATAGAAGCAAACACCAGAAGCATATGGTTCACAGACGAAACCGAGGACGACCAAAGAACATTTTATCCTCAAATATTGTTTCAACGTAATCCATGTAGGATTGAAGAAGTGTGTTCAATCCCTAAATTCCGTCACTCCCCTAAGGTGTCATTAGAATATATTTGATGCACAAGTATATGTATTTATACCCTATTATGTTTCTGACATCCATCGTGATTTTATGAATAAAAGCACATCATTCAAAGCCTACTCGTAAAATTATGATTGACACCATCATATGCAAAGGAAATATGTGTTCTCATTATGTTCTTATATTGAATCCAAAGAGGATTCAGTGGACTAATTTAACCAACTTGCTGACACCTTAGATATTTTATGGTGTTGGTTGTTGTATCGACACGCTGGTCACGTGTCATGACACCATCCACTATTAATACTTATGTTGAATTGCTTATGTTAGAAAGTCAAAACATCTAGATCGGGTTAATTTCCGTCGGTGTGATGATTTAATAGCTTATTATATGGGATATGTAATGGGCATCATATCCCTATATAAAAACCCAATTGGTCTCACGGAAAACGACTACAGTGATAGTCTTGATATTGGTAAAGTATATCAATACTTCCGTTTTGGGTTATATAATTTTACATGCAACATTACTTATTCACTTATGTCCACCATCATTGAACTAATTTACACCACAGCTAGTGACTGTGTGTGAGGATTTTAAAGGATTTCAAACAAACTTGTAATCCTTGATGTCTTTTGGATTGGCATGGATCTACAATCTTTGAGATCGGTTAAATGTTTTTATGTGCCAAAAATTACGCCGCCACAACCCACAATAATGGATCACTTGAGTTGAATAAATATTTATGATGGATATGAACTTCCAGCTAGTCCACTATGTCAAAACCTTGACAGACGATCTTCTCACCGCTAGATTTGCGGTGTGTCACTTTGATGAGACAGTCTTCCCGTCGTTAGAAGGAGATAAGAACAAACATGTTCAAGTGGAATGACATGAATTATCGTGGTTTGTCCCCACTGTGTCTCATCTTGATCCTCAAAATGGCACAAAGTAAAGTGCGTAGATGTATGATACATTAAAGTGACGAGATCACATAACCCTGCTGCAAATATACCTGCAAGGATTGTGTTTTATCAAAAGGACATGGTGCCACCCAAGAGAAATTGGGTATTGCACTGCCACCATGGATGGTGGTATGGTGACGCCATAAGTTGCATAAATGGTGTCACAGGCCGTTGATCTCCAAGGAAGAAGGGAATACCACCTTAGGTTCGATAAATACTCACCCAAAGGAATAAAGTAAATTTTGGCACAACCTGATCTATTGATTAGTGATACTTAAATCCATCTCATGAGAATATTTCTGGATTGTAGTTATCATTGGGGGACGCCTCAAATGTTAGAACCAATCCTTGAAAATATAGAGATCTTTACAAACACGTTACACTAGTGTACATGAGGACGTGGAATAATGAGTCTAATATCGAACCATACTTCATTGAAAAATGTCAACGTAGTAAACTGACCTAATGGAAAGAAGCGATCCAGTATAAACAAAGAAGTAGGTCTTTGGGCAGGTGACGCCGACACCGCAAATATAAACCCTATCAAATATATCTTTGTTAGAATGCGTAATGAGAATAAGAGTATGTAGACTCACCTTATGGCGCAAGGTCTCTCAAAAATGCACTGGAATCGACTACGAGGAGATATTCTCTCATAATGAACTACGAGGAGACAATCTCTCGTAATGGATGTCATTGCACTCTACTACCTTGTCAGTTTAGTAGTTTCCGAAAAATTGAACATGCAGCTTACGAAAGTGGTCACAACATGGGGATCTAAATTAAGAGATATACATGGGGATCCTAAATGGATTTCATTCACCCAAATCAAGTGGCTCTAGATCACATAAGTGCGTTTGCAAAAGAAATTGAAATATTCACTAAAGTGACTACTTAATTGGGAAGAAATTGGTGAATTATTCCCTTGCGTGTTCATTATGGATATACATAGACTCTCAATGAACTAAGAGATACTCTATGTATTGTAACTCCTAAGTTAATAATGAAAAAGATCTTAGGAATACACAGTCTTGAAATGAAAGTCAAGGACTGTAATGATGGTGACCATCCATCAATCGGCTTAGGCACTCTAAAGAATAAAGTGAGGCCTACATATACTCCCTTGATCAGTCGAAGTCTTTAATCTAATGATAGATCCATTTTTCATCTAAAGGAAAATGATGAAGAAGTGTTGGGAAATGAAATTCCCTATACAAGTGCAATGACACATGATTGTACTTAAACACAATATGTAAGACTCGACCTCTCATTCAATGAAAATCTGTAAAGCTATGTGTAGCTCTGCGCCCACGCAACACCAATGGTTCTTTCAAATACTCAAAGATATGAAAGATTTGAGCTTGTTCAATCCCTACATAGAAGACGACATGATAAAAAGAAAACTATCCATGTCATAGCTAACTATGCGTAAAGAAAAACGCATTAAAGGTGAAAATCTGTTATTGCAGATCAATTTCAAATCTCTTAACGGTTTGTCCATATCTACACTATTGATAGAGTTTTTAACTGTTTTACTACGAGAAGGTCATGCTTAGCATAAACTAATGTTCATTATGAACTTATGTGTTCAGTTCATGGACAACCTTATCCTCGAGATCAAAATAAATAAAGTTGGATCTGAGGACGATGTGGCAAGATTTAGTTACTAAATCATTGCTCAAAGTCATATTTGAAAAACATGTGAAAATGCATTACTATGCTAAGGTTATTGAAACTCCCTTGATCAAATGAAAGAATCAGGGAGAATCCCATGATTAATGTAAAAATCAGGGGGAGGTGCAAACATCATGGAGAGTCTAGCACATACATGTTGTTTTCAAATGTAATAGGTGTGTTGTGCTCTTTTTCTCCTTCGACCAAAGTTTTATTTTCTCCCATTGAGTTTTTGTTAATTGACAAGGTTTTTAATGAGACAACACCCTATGCACAATTTTATCTTTGACCTGGCACAAGGGGGAGTGTTGAAGGAAAAATGTCTTTAATGTGCCTTCATCAAAGTAACTGACGATAGGAAATTAAGATATTATCAATCAAAGGATGTAACGACTCAATCAGTCATTATTGTCATTATGTACGTTGTAATTATCATTGTAATATTTACCCTATATAAAAGGGTTTATCAATGAAATGAGTAGACCAATTCCCATTTTACTTTTATAAGCTTGTAAAAAAGAAAGAACTGAAAAATAAAACTCTTATTTAGGTATATGTGTGTAGATCAGTTCTGCAAAATTTCATCATATTTGATAATCGTTTAAACATTCCTAGTCGTGATTAACACGAATGGTTCATACTGAAATTATTCAATTTATTCATTGATTTTTTATCGTTTTGATACCTTAACGATCACCAAATGAGCTGAAAATTTTTAGAGATGATCTACACGCATATACATAAATGTCGAACAGTGGAGATGTAGAAATTTGATCGAAAAGTGGGTCAAATAAGTAACCCCGCTCTTTAATTTCTGACCGGAGCCCCGCTCTGGGTAAGGACTGTGTATATATATATATATATATATATATATATATATATATATACATCGGAAGTTACGGAAATAACCTTCCTTGAACACTCCCCCTTGTGTCGCGTACCTAATGTGACACGGTACATAACATGTTGCCTCGCTAAAACCTTGCCAAGCAAAACAAAAATCACTTGGGTAAAATAAAAAACTTGGTCGAAGGGAAAAGAGCACAACGCACTAACTACAATTGAAGATTACTTATGAGGTAGACTCCTCTGATGTCTACAAGACAACTCCCCCTGATTGGTAACTCAAACTCGGAGTTTAGATTAGTGGCGTATACAAACGCTCCTCACAAGCTTCAAAAGTAGGCGCGATGAATGATCGAGTCATTGAATACGGCCACGTTGTTCTTATATCAGACTAGCTATACTTAGCTTTACTTAGTCTTAAGGAAGAAGGTTGCTTAACAACTCAAAACTAGAGTTCGCGTTGAAAATCAGATTCACTTGTAGCATGACCTTCGTGTACATAAACAGTCATAACTTGTTCGATACAGTAGGTATGAACAAACGGTAAAGCTTTCTGGAAACTGGACACCCGTATCTTTCTACTGATATAAAGTACACAAGGTATTTCATTCTAAACTGATGATGAAGCTCTGTCAAAGGTGACAGATCTGCAAATTACCGGACATATTCGTTCTAATTTGCCAAAACAGCCATAATTCACTCAATATGATACCTATGAACAAAGATTGGTGTTCCTGGAAAGTAGACACATAGACCTTTCTAATGGTACTAATTTGACCATTTTATAACCAATGGGCTGTCCTGTAGGTCTCGGGGAAGTCGACGTACATAACCAGGCAGATTCTGGAATTGCCTTTTGATGTGTCTTTCATGATGGGATCGAATGAGCCTAAACATTTCACACTTGAAAGAAAGTACTGCCATATACCATGGTATTGCGTGGGCGCATCTAGCTATTACTCTGGCCTTATAAGTTTATAGAGAATGAGATGTCGAGTCGAGCATATTATGACAAATACATGATTGCGCACACCATACATAGATGGAGAGTTTCATCTCCTAAGACTTCTCGTCATATAGACGAAACAAGTCTTCTCAAGACATCGACTGATCATGAGATATATATAGGATTTGGTTTAACGTCCTTTAGATTGCCATAAGCCGATAGATGAATAAATTCATCACTAACGGTTCTCACTTCCGAGACTAAGCATTCCCAATATCCTTTGATTCTTAACTTCAGATTAGTGATATCTCAATCACAATTCATCCGGAGTTCACACGCAAATAGGCATGATTCTTCATATCCCATCCCCAATCAAGTAGTCACTCAACCGTGTATACCATATCCTACCAGACTATCTGAGCTCATATAAGGAACGTCGTAATCTGATAGCATAGGCACTTCGTGGCTTCTGATCATTTGACTTGGGTGAAAACTAAGCCTTTCAAGATGTTTATGTACATCTCTTTACTTAGTCCCAATAGAGATGATTTATGTCTACATGCTGCATGTTCAGTTTTCGGGACTACCTAATTGACAAGGTAGTGGAGTGCAATATGACTCCATTACGAGAGCATATGTCATCGTAGTCGATTTCAGGGCGTTTGTGAGAGACCTTACACCATAAGGTGAGTCTAGACTCTTTTTCTCACTACACTTTCCATTAAAGATTATCGATAGGGTTTACACTTACGGTGTCGGCATCACCTAACCAAAGACCTATATCTCTGTTTAAACTGGATCGCATATCTTTCCGTATAGGCCAATTCACAACGTTGGTGTTTTCTTCAACGAAGTGTGTGTTCGATATCTAACTCATAAACCGCGTCCTCATGTACACTAGTATAATTTACATTTGTAGAGATCTCTATATAGATTGGCTTTGCATTGATGCGTCCCCCAATGATGACTATAATCTAGAAAATCCATGAGTCGAATGAGTGTCATTGATCAAAGGATCAAGTTGTGTCAAACTCGCATTCGGCGAGTATATATCTAACCAAGTGCCCTCTCTGTACTTCTGTGAGAGTCACGGCCTAGTGACAACATCTACCACTTTTGTGGAGTCACCATGCCACCATCTATGGGTGACAACATGTCCATTTATCCAGACATGAATCCTTACAGGCATGTTTTCAACTTGAGCACTATTTTCGATCTTTTCCTTGAAAGACCACTAGTTTGTTGTTTGCAACATGTGTATCTGATCTCGTCAATTTGATTTATGGGACTTTGGGGAACATGATGAGGCACGGTGGGGATAAACCACGGCAATGCCAAGTCATTCTACTTGAACATACTTGTTCTTATCTCCCCCTAACGACTGGAAGACTGGCTCATCAAAATGACACAAACGAGATCGCCTGTTAAGGTTTCTATATAGCGGACTTTAGGTGGAAGTTTATGTCTTATTCAAAGATTTGATTCATAATCAAATAACCCATCATTAGATGCTTGTGGTGGCGCAATTTGGCACATAAAGTATGTGGACGATAAAGGGTATTGATCGTTAACACTTATCCGTTAATAAGATGCATTCCATTACAAAATGTAACATGCATATACGCTTCCTGAAACGTTTCACTAAGTTCTGGGACCCCAAATGCTACTAAATTTTTACAGTAGGTAGACACATGTGTTAGAATTCCAACGCCGTCGGCCTCATTGCCGGAACCTGCCGGAAACTTATCGAACCGGTCGGAAATGTCACCGGAGGTTAGTAAACATTTATGTCGAGTGGTTCACCACCTTCCAGGTGTCCAATGACCCTCTAATTTTATGAGTAGATAGTCTTGGATGTTAGGAATCGGTGGCCGTAAGTCTCACCTCAAGAACCGGCCTCAAAGAAGGTGAACCGGTCCGTCCAATGACGAGTCCACAAGCTGAAAAATCGAAAATTCTAGGTTTTTTTAACTTTTCAATCATTGTCAAGGTGCTTCATAACATCTAATATTATGGCTTGAGTTTAACCGTTAGATAGATCACCATAGTATCATTGTGTCTCAAATTGAACTATGATAGGGCATCAAAGCCATCATCTTAATTATGTATCATTATCTTTAGCATAGGAGGGGGTTACTCCAAAACTTTACTAAAGATTAAGCTTCGAAATAATGAGCATAGCTAATGAAGGTTCACCATAGTATTATTATTATTAGAGTTAATTTCAGTTTACTACCCAAAACTTTGGGTCAAGTTTCAGTTTCATCCTTATTCTTTTAATTTAATCACGTGTACCCTCCTACTTCTAATTTTCTATCAACCCGAGACAAAAATTCAATTTCACTTCGAATATGGCGTCATCATCCGACATTATGTCCTTTGAAAAGGGTTAGAAACTGAAAAGTGGGCCAGCATGTCTCGTCCACGTCTGAAAAGTGGGCCATCATGTCTCGTCCACGTCGGATGATGACGTCTTGTTCGAAGTGAAATTGAATTTTTGTCTCGGGTTGATAGAAACTTAGAAGTAGGAGGGCACACATGATTAAATTAAAAGAATAAGGACGAAACTGAAACCTGACCCAAAGTTTTGGGTAGTAAACTGAAATTAATCCTAATTATTATTATTTTATTTAAAAAAAAAAAAAATTTATAGCAAAAAGCTAGGGGTTGCCGGAAAAAATGGGGGGGGGGGGAGGGGGGGGTTGCCGGTGGCCTAATAGAAGGCTACTGGCGGTGGGTTTTTGCTATCAAGCACAGGGTTAGAAGTACGTACTGATCAACGTGTTCTACGAGAAAAAGATAGATGCAAATCTGGGATTCCCTATCAACTAAGGATTTTACTAATCTAGTCTAATTAGGTCAAGACACCATAGGAAGTTACATAATTAACCTTCCTTGAACAAATATATATGTAATTGTTGAAGTATTTTTGTATATTATATAAGAGTTCGTAGAAAGGTTGAACTCTTGAAGTATTTTTGTATATACAGCTAAGTACTCATATTAAGTGAGACAACAGTTCACATTCTCGCTTGTCTTTTTACATTATATGAGCTCAAATTAAACAAGCCAGAAAAATATATTTGTCTTATTCAATTACTGCAGAAATTCCGTTTGATAAATGAAAATAATGTTATATGCATGTGTCTAATTTATAACAAACTACAGGTAAGTACATGACAATAATTTCTTTTACAAATAACTCACTTACATATTCAATTGAGCAATTTATGACTAAAATTTATAAATTAGTATAAGATGCTATTAAGCTGCCACATGTCACTAGCAATTTGACACTTTTACCACTCTTTTATATAGCAATTATTGTTATATGTACAAATTATTGCTCACCATCTTTGCTCAGCCGGACTCCTCCTTTCGCCGATTCGGCCAGCCCTCCTTCTCTCTCCTCCAATTCCACTTCGCCCCTATCGCTCTCCCCCTCCAAGCCCTAAGATCCCTCCCCGTCGGAACCAAAATCCCGACGCTCTAGTTCGGCAAATCCCTCGTCGTCACTTCGCCACCATCCGGCGCAATGATGTCTCTCAATGGCGTTCGTGTCACAACCGCTGCCTCGCCGATCTACGACGACGATTGATAGTTCATCTTCAGATAGTTCGTCAATTGATTTTCAGGTTAGTTTGAATCTTCTAACTCGATTTCGTTGGTGAAATTGTTCTAGATCTCTTTCGATTTCATGTTTCCTATCTAGATTCGTTTACACACTTGCAGGATTCGTTTACGCAGTAACAGGTTTTTGTTTTTGTATCGTTTTGAATCGACCTAGTTGCAGTATTATTTTGTTTTCAGTCGATTTCATGCTTCCTATCTAGATTCATTTACGCAGTAGCAGGTTCTTGTTTTTGTATCGTTTTTGAATCAACCTAGTTGTAGTATCATTTTATTTCAGTCGATTTCATGCTTCCTATATAGATTTGTTTACGCAGTAGCAGGTTTTTGTTTTTGTATCGTTTTTGAATCAACCTAGTTTCAGTATCATTTTGTTTTAGTTGATTTCATGTTTCCTATATAGATTTGTTTATGCAGTAGTAGGTTATTGTTTTTATTGACACAGTAGTAGTTTTATTTTTCTTTTTGTGTTTTGAATCGTTTCTTTAACGTAGTAGCAGTAGCAGTATCAGTTGTTAATATGTAGTCCAGGTTTGTATAGTGTACTATGGTTATAGGTTTGAGGTTCGCGGTGCAGCGGCACTCTGTTTTTTGAATAACACATTTTATTGACAAAGTAGCAGGGTTTTGTTTTTGTATCGTTTTGAATCAACCTAGTTGCAGTATGATTTTTGTTTCGAGTCTAATTCATGCTTCCTATCTAGATTCATTAACACAGTAGCAGGTTATTCTTGTTTTTATTGACACAGTAGCTGTTTTTGTTCTTATTTTTTTGTTGTTTTTGAATTTGTGACGTAACGTAGTAGCGGTTGTTTATGTATATAGTCCAGGTTTGTGTAGTCCAGGTTGTGTTTTTGAATTGCTTATATATGGTTATATGTTGGTTTTTGAATAACTCATTTTATTCACACAGTAGCAGGTTTTTGTTTTTATATTGTGTTTTTTTATCTTCATTTTTTTGCTTTTTGATTTTTGTAGTATGTTAAAGCCGATGTTTGGAAGAATTACATATGGGAAAGAGAATGTTAATGTTTCATTGTCCCAAAGCACCACTTGAGGCTTCTAATCTCCTGAGTTTCTTTTCTCAATCGAATTTCAGGTTAGTTTCAAGCTTATGTATTGTTTTTGTTGTGAATTTGTTCTAGATTGTATCCGATTTCATGTTTCTTCTCTCTATTTATTAACGCAATAGCAGCTTCTATGTTGTTTCATTTTGTGAAATTGGTAGTTGTTTTGATTTATCGATGCAGTAGCAGTTTATAGTCATCTTGTACTTGTGAATCAATATAGTAGCAGTATCAGTTGTTTTGATTCGGTACCGTGCTTCCTGTGTCGATTTATCAACGCAATAGCAGTTTACTGTCATCTTGTTTTTATGAATCAAGATAGTAGCAGTATCAATTGCTTTGATTCGATTACACCTGTGTTGATTTATTAACGCAGTAGCAGTCTATTGTCATATTGTATTTATAAATCAAGAAAGTAGATGTATCCGTTTTTATTCGATTTAATGCTATTTTGTCGTTGTTTTGTAGTATTTCAAAGATATTATTAGGTCGATTTCCATATGGGCCATATTCTAGCAGTTTTGGTGATTCAATTGTGTAGCCCTCCGTGACTCAAAAACCACCTGGAAAACCACGGACAAGAACCATCAAGTCGTTTGGTGAAGAAGCTAGAACAATGTGATGCAAACGATGTATGCAAATTGGGCACCACAACTGCACGTCATGCACTTCGGCTCTCTAAGCAATAGCAGATTCAACCAATAGCAGTATTATATCCATCCAATGGCAGTATCAACTATTAGCATATGAGATTACATTGAACTTTACTATTTTTGAGCTCTTGAGCTGTTTCTATGTCTTGAAGAGCTAAGTATTGTAAGGAATAATTGGTCATGGATGATTGTTTTACTTTTTAAGCAATAACATATTCAGTAGTACTTTTTAAGCAATAACATATTGAGTAGTTGCATGTGACATTAATTTGGTAGTAGCAAATTTTTTATTTTTTTTAAGGATTGTTCAAAGACAAGATTGATATGTAGTAGTGGCTATCATTTATGTGTTCTTTATTAAAAAGAGATTATGCAGATTTAGAGTAGTCATGGGGGTATCCGTGCATCAGTCAATAGTACACATTTTGTAACTCAATAAACTTATAACAAGAAAAGAAAAAAGAAAGAAAAAAAAACGAGTCAGTATCATTTTGCCAAGATTTACAATATTTCAACATTACGCAAGCTTTCTTTATGTAACCAGAACCTGCTTTAAAAATCACCAATTGTTTCATATTCAACTTAACAAACCCGAAGTACCAAATGCACAATCTAAAGTACTGAAGCGCAAAATATAATACAAAATAACCAGGGAGTTTAAAGCTCTCGTACCAAATTACAAGCTTATATGCCAAATCAAATAAAATCCATTGAAACATATAATGAAACCTATGCCTCCAAAAAACAAAATCCTAAGCGACTATCGCCACAAGTGTAGTAGCATTTTAATCGCTCTTCTTCCTTTGTTCATCTACCTGCAACTCATCTTTTGCAACCAACTCCTCTTCATCCCTCTGTCTCAGAAATTTAACATTTATCCTAGTTGTTGGAGCTTTTCGCACCTGCATTTGACAAATTGGTTTACTATTTAAATCGATGCTACAACTACTACTTATCTTGAACTAATTAACACAGTAGCATAATCAACATAGTAGCAAAATTAATACAATATCATGATCATAGTGAGACCACAGTAGCATAAAAATACAGTACCATAATCTGCTATCTTAAAACACAACAACTTAATCAATTTCTTGACACTGAAAACAACACAGTAGCATGATCACAATGAACACAGGAGCATAACAACATAGTATTATAATATGCTACCTCAAAAGGTAGTAACATAATCAATTCATTGACACTAAAAACAACACAGTATCATAGTCTGCTACCTCAAAATATAGTAACATAATCGATTGCTTGACATTGAAAACAACACAGTAGCATGATCATAATGAACACAATAGCATAACAACACATTATTATAATATGCTACCTCAAAAGGTAGTAACATAATCAATTCATTGACACTAAAAACAACACAATATCATAGTCTGCTATCTTAAAACATAATAACATAATCGATTCCTTGACACTGAAAACAACACAGTACAATAATCTGCTACCTCAAAACATAGTGACATAATCAATTCATTGACACTGACAACAATACATTAGCATAATCTGCTACTAGCTCAAAATACAGTAGCATAATTCATTGCTAGACACTGAAATAACACAGTAGCATAATCAATACCACAGTAGCATCAATTTTTTTTTTGAATTCTCAAGAGTTAGGACATTGTCAACACAGTAGCATAATCATTTCTTGACACTGAAACAATATTTAGTTAAAAAAAACACCAAAACAACATAAATGAAGGCTTACGGCTTAGTTTATCATCCCGAATTTAATTGCTTCATAATTTGGGCTGCTACTGCTTGAAATCTCACAAACCGTTGGGCTTCAACCAAACAAAAGCTGGTACTGCCTCCAACGTGCCATCAATTCTGTCAATTTAGTGAATTTGTTATCGAAATCGATTGACACAAGCCTAGTTTTGGATATTCCCAAAAGACAAAATCAAAATCAAATTAAAATTGAGCTACTGTGCCACTTATCGATTGAAGACGGAGAAGAAGGATATCGATACTACTGTGTCGATCGTTGCGCCGTGTAGACAAGAGATTTGGGGGCAGAGCTTTGCTGCACTAAGAGAAACACGATTTGAGAAATTAGGGTTTGATTGCAATTTGGGGACGGAGGCACATAAATATATGCTAGGGGCATATTTGTAATTTATTAAAACATTTGCGGCTTTTTGGTTATTTCGTTTTTCAGGTTGGTCTCAGGCCTGATTCATTTAATTGTTAGGCCTGAGCTATTGTTATGATTTGTATGAGAAATATTAAAAGTGAGTTTTCTGTATTGATAAATTTGGTCGGGTGCTACTGAGTAATTTACTATCAAATTTTAGAATTTGTATAAAACTAACCAGTGGTGCATCTACATGTTATAAATCGTTGCCTGTCCAAAAAATGTTACGGATCGTAGTGACCCTTGTAGAGCATATTCAACAATATCTTTTCCATGAATATATATGCACTAATTTCTTGTTCTAGCTAGCTAGTCAGATACATAATGAGAAATATTACATCAAATGAACTAATAATTAATAATGACATACAACTTGATTTTCATATTAATTTGATCATCCTCTCATATCCATATTATAGCAGCCACGATCAACTTGATGCTGTCTTTGTTTTTTTTAACAAACCGTCATGTCGATCTGATGAAGACAAGAATGAATACTAACCAAGCAGCGCGCCCCGTTACCTTCACTATTCTCTTCTGTTATATATCACAGAGGCTTAAAAGCTATGGCTAGCTCTCTATTCCTTCTCACCATGGACGAGGGAATATTGCTTGAGATGTGATAAAAAAGTCACCCAGAAAGACCCTGCCGCGGCCATTGACATTCTTCTTTCTTGATCGTAATCAAGCCAGCTGCCATGATGCGTGGGATCGATAGGGCTAGAACTAGTAGTAGTACTACTCGATGATGAATCTTTGAGATCAGCAAATGCTCAAGCGCATATTGATATAAACCCTAGCTATTTATGCCCGCAGGTTTGATGCATATGTTAACCAATAAATGTACGTACATATAATTTTGTTAACTTAAAATTGCATGCTTTTCATACCGAAATATGCAAGTGTTGTTCATATCAAATTATCAAGTACGCAGCTTATTGTTACAGCACGTACAAGAGTAACTTTCTCATTTTCCATTTAGTTTGCGCCTTAAACTCATATCTATCTTTCAATTCCATCATCTACTATGCTATTTTTCGTGTGCTCATGAAACTGTTTCTCTGTGAGCTTCTAGGTTGAATTAGTCCTCCTTAATTTTCATCCGCATTTCTTATTTCTTCTGATTATGTTGTTCGACTATAAATGAAAAGAATGTAATCGGCAGATATATTACCAGCTTTAAGTTTTTTTTTTTTTTTTCATAACTTTCATGTTAAAGAAAAATGGCTAGCAAGTCATTAATGAAGTTGCATATATATATATATATATATATATATATATATATATATATATATATATATATATATATATATATATATATATCTACGTTCTCAGTTGTTTTTTTGAAAATTCATCTAGCTAGCTACGTCTTCATTGTCTTGGTGAGTACGTATAAGCAGGTCATCCTACTGAGTTGTGTATATATAGTGTTCTTTTGCTTGAATAAATCTGTGTGTACGAGCTGATTTGCTGTATAAAGTCATATAGTAATATTTAGGTAATATTCAAACTATGTAGAACTTGTGTGATTGTCATATTATTATGATCATCGATTCATTGTTCAATTAATTATATATATAGCTACTAGTATAGCAGTCATGGTGGACTTGGTTTGGTCTTTGTTTCAATATTTCTCTCTTTTTCTTATAATTAAACAAAATACTTATCTTATTCGCCAATGTCGTCTCACAGCCAAGCTATAAGCTATACATAGATCGATCGGGCTCTAGGAAGACCAGGATTTCTTGTTTATTGGTAATGAAAGAGACCAGGATTTAGAAGTAGTACTAAGGAGAAACTCTTGGTCACGTTTACAAAAAGGCAAAATTCCATACTTGCTATACTCCACTGTTGCTCAAATTACTCTCTCCCTTATCTACGTGACGGCATGAGACAGATCGGTCTAAGAGATTATCAAGCTTAAACAATGAGCAGCAGAACAACTTAGTAATGTGATCGATGATGACGAAAGAAAGATCTGCCGAGGGGATCTGATCGACAATCTTTCTAAGTAAGATACCTGGGAGAGCTCGGGGAAGAACGACGAGATTGATCGATCAGGTAGCTAGTGATGCAGACAACTTCAAAGATATTATTTGTAATTTAATTACATATTCATAATCTTTAATATTTCATTAGTTAAATAGTTTAGGGTACTATATTACATTTAATATAGAATTTTCGTTTAATTAGTTTTCCATTTTAGCCTAGGCCTACTTATTCTTTAAGTTTTGTAAACCCTATATATATGGGTATTGTAATAGTTGTTAGGAAGCTTAGGTTTTATGAATAAAATCAATTTATTTGTGGCATGGATTTGCCCTATTTTATGAGTTCACTGCTCCTTATTTATGGTGTCTGTTGAGTGACTATTGGATACCAGTGTTCGGTACCCTGATCCCTGATCCCTGATCCCCATTAGTTGGTATCAGGGCTCTGGGAGAGCTTGGTGGATTCCATGTCTCAGATCCGACGAAGAAGGGGAGGTTTCAGAATGGAGGGTCGTGACGTCAACAATGACATGGCTAAAATTAAAAGGATGCTTAGGCAACTTGAGGTACGTATCAATCGCATCGAAACTCGACGACAAGGTCGTAAGAGTTTCGAGGGGGATGGAAACGTTACCACATATCATCAACGTATTGATCGCATCGAAACTTTCTATTAAGGCTGGGCGTTTAGGCTCGAAGGACCGAAAACCCTGCCTGAAAACATGAAAAAAGCCCGAAACGGGCCGAGTTGAAATTTTTTAAAGACCGGCCCAAAATTCTGAAAAACGAGCCGAGCTCAGGTTTTTTTTTTTTTTTTTTACCGAAAGCCCGGCTCGGCCCGAAGTTACTGTGCTAATAAGTTCGCGAGACTCTTCTTTCTCCTTCAAATGCTCATTCATGAAACCCAACAACGCCTCCCCATCGTTTACCACTACGCCATTAAAGTTCAAATCTTTAGAAGAAGAAGAAGCACCACGTTTGAATTGGGAATTGATTTGGGGTTGTTCGGAATTGGGTTCGGATTTCAATTGGGTTTGATTGGATTGCTGGAGCTGGTTGATTCTGGATTGGATGGAGTGTGGTTGATTCTGGATTGGAAGGAGTGGTCTATGGAGCGCAGGTGTTCTTCTAGTTTTTTCCATTGGAGGGCAAAGTTGGAAACTTTGGAGGCGTGGGACTTGAGGAGGTTGAAGGATTTAAGGAGGTCTGGGCTCATCGGAAGCTCGCCGGAGAGTTTGTCTACGGCAGTGGACATCGGTGCCGGGAGTATTTGTACGATTGGTGAAGATGGGGATTGTGATTTGGGGTTTTGATTGAAGAATAAATAAACCCTAGAAATTTTGGGATTGTATTTTTGGGGGTGAGGATGTCGATCAGTTAGTTAGTTAGTTAGTTATAGTCGTTTTGGTTAAGAGATAAAATGAAAAGTTCCTATGTTTGTGGCTCTAGAGTTTGCCTCGTCTCCTGACTCGTCTCCTCGTCTCCGTCTCCTCCGTCTCGCAATCCTCCTTCACGGCGTCGCCGTCTTCAGCGCCTGCGTCCTGCCACCCCTGCGGCGTCACCTAGAGTCCATCCTAGGTTTCCGACGTCTTTATACTAGCAGCAAGCCAACAACTATCAATTTTCATCAGAATCGGTGACTTTTCATGTATTGATTCATTGATTGCATCAGAATCGGCAAAATTTGGCAAAATATTTGCTCTAGGTTGTCTGTATAACATTCTATTTTTGGGCCTGAAAAAACCCGAAAGCTCGGCTCGGCCCGACTTGGTCAGGTTCGGGCCGGTCCTCATCCTTTGAAAAGCTCAGCTCGGCTCGGCCCGAAAGTGTCGAGAGCTTTGGGTCGGGTTTTATAAAATTTGAGCTCGGCCCGGCCCGCGTCTAGCCCTATTTTCTATCATGATGGTGACTGTTTCGACGGGGAGATATGTAGACTCGCCTAGCCCTAAGTCGGATCATGTATTTACTTTTGCATCATTTAGTTCGCTTCATGATTCCAATGACAAAGCTATTGATATGCAATTAAATGCTAACCATTTGTGCTCATGGAAAGATAGTGTTTTGTGCACATTGGAAGAGAATTCAAATGGAATGGAGGAATTTCATATCGGCTCAATGGAGGAAGATCTCATACATGATTTAGTTGACATTGTCAATGGAATCAAGAATGATAAGAGGAATTTCGGGCTCGGGAAATTAACTGTGTGTCTGTCTGAATCCGTAGACTCGCAGATACTGTTGACTTCTTAGTTGATCTTCTCCTGTTATAGTCCTGCTTACTAAGGAAGTCCGGTTGGGGCCGGACGATTCCACTTCGATGCTTAAGTCAGTACGGTAAGGGATGATAACAACCGATAATAGAAAGTACTTGAGCCTGGGATTGGTTGCTTACCATATAAGGAAAGTGATTGGACTATTATATAAGCTCCCAGGTCCCAGAGCTAGACCTATCTTTCGATGTGGGACAATGCTCCTCTTGCATATTTGAACACTTCTGGGTCGCCCTTTGTGGGCTTCCTCCATCGGTTGTCCCTCTTCATGATGGTCGTCGGTTGGTCGGGCCTTGAACCCGGGTACATGGGCTTTCGTCCCGGCCCTTGGTACGGGTTCGTGGGCCCCACTAGCCTGGCTGTTGCTACCGCTAACAAATTGTGATGAGCAATTTCCTCAAGTCCATACAAGGAAGGTATTCAAAGTACTTATTTATTTTGAAAAGAAGAAGTCAATTTCAAGTCAATCTGTCAAAAGAAGATTTGAAGCAATAGAAGATTTTGCGGGTAATTTTATCAATTAAAGACTTGAATTCAATGATGAATTCTTTCCAACCAGGGGAGTCTGATGCAGGAGCATATAAGACAACTTCAAAGATATTATTTGTAATTTTATTATAGGTTCATAATCTTTAATATTTCATTAGTTAAATAGTTTAGGGTACTATATTACATTTAATATAGAATTTTCGTTTAATTAATTTTTCATTTTAGCCTAAGTCTACTTATTCTCAAAGTTTTGTAAACCCTATATATATGGGTATTCTAATAGTTGTTAGGATGTTTATGTTTTATGAATAAAATCAGTTTATATTTAGCATGGATTTGCCCTATTTATGAGTTTGTTGCTCCTTATTTCTGGTATATGTTGAGTGACTGTTGGAGACCCGTGTTCGGTACTTGATCCCTATCAACTAGTAGCACCATAATATTAAACCGTAATGGGCGTACAATCCAGTCCCAAAATACCCAGAAAACAAAGGGGAATATGAGTAATCGATCATTATCTGGACTAGTTATGCAGAATTTGTAGGATTCATGTAGAGCAGTGCAATCTGCTTACATCAACTACCACATCGAATTAATAATTTAACTGGATTCTTTCTTTTTTTTTATTCGATCAACTACCTGTTTATTTTAATTCTTACCTAAGAGACCATAACGCAATTATACTCGATCAAATTAGGCTTAGTTTGGTATTGAAGTTAAAAAACTCAAATATGGAAAAACTGTGTTTTAAATAAGTAACATCTCATATGCTTTTTAAAATCGTGGTTTTTTCAACTAAATTTTATAAATAAACACGTTATAAAATACTTACGAAACACATGATCAACTCATAATGATAATTATAAGTGATTATTTATTCCAAAATTCAATTCCAAACTAAGCCTTAAACTGTTGTGATGACTTTGACCATTATATTATCCAGTCTTACGATAGCATCATTCCGTGTAAGTAGATTCTATATATATCACGACCAGACTATAATATGTAGTTGTTTCCGACCGCCATGTTTTTAAAACCCTACATCGATCATTGACAATTACGAATTAATCAAGTCTATGGTCGAGGCCGACTAGCTAGCTAACCATTTCAGCAACTCTGCTGAGGAAGGTTTCCATTGTTTTAGGAAACTTTTAACGCCAACCATATATAAATACCAATTAAACAGTATGATGATCACTATATATAGGCCACGGTTCGTCCATATCTCACATATATTTTTTTTTTTTGCTTCTTCTTCTCTAAACACTTTGTAGGCAGTACTGTGTCTTAGTCTTGGATAGGGAAAGAACTATATATGGCAACTGAAAGAGAAAAGAAAGAAAGAAAAAAAAATAAAGAATCGTGGGAAGGAAAACGACTTAATCGTACAGCTAAGAGTTTAGGACTACAAAACAAACACTTATGTTCAAATGTAAGAATTTAGACATGATTTTTCTTTGTAGTTTTGATTGGTTTGTATGCCAACGTTCTCTCCTAGTGCCGGTTTTGCTTAGCCGGCCTTGTTTTGGCACACAGTTGATGGCATTAGTTGTTGACTGACTGTGTTGATTGATCCTCTGACATCCCGACTGGTTTTTAACTTGAGTATGGCTAATGGAAATGAGGCTTTACATGCATATGGTTCTCGGCAAAGGCGCCGGTGGCGATGCATGGGAGGGTGGCAATGAGATCCGATTACAAGTAGGTCGTCTTTTGGAGTGTGAAATCAAGTGTTTGCAGTGGTTCCTACTTAAATTCTTATTGCCGTTTCTTATTTTAAAAAGAGATTGAACTATGAGTCTGGATACAGCTTAATTAGAGATTAATAATATGACATCTGAAATTAAGGCACCCTAGCTGTATATATGTGACGATTGCCAATTAGTCAAGATGCCAAGGATATTGACAAAATGGTAATAATCAAATATCTCTTGCGCAATTATATATATGAACTAGATCTGTCAGATAATATAAGCATACCATTGAGAAATTAAGTGTATATATGCTGATGAAGTCGATATTTACAAAACACAAGTAAACAATAATAGCCTTCTATTTAAAGAAGGTCACATATAGTTGAGGTTCCCTTTTAATAATCTCTTCAAAAAAGGAGTTCGAAGGCAGATAGGGGATGGTTCAGCTTCTAGTATATGGTTTGATCCGTGGCTTGAGGGCAAGGAATTAGTTCAGTACTGCAGACAAGGAATTCATACGGTTTCAAAACTTATGGTTGGTGCTGGAGTCTGGCATTTTTCCTTATTGCAGGAGCTGTTCCCTCCGACATGCTCTGCATATAATGTTTTAATTTTTTAAAATAATAATAATAATAAGACAGTTGTTGACAGTAGCCACAGAGGGGCTACATAGGCCCATAGACCCGCAGCCAATACGTCCGGGGCCGGACTAAGGCCCGGAACAGGATCACCAACACCCGGACCCGAGGTCCAGCAGTCTACCTTGTGACCAGGGGCCTGGGGACCGGGGACGCCAGCCTGCCGAACATGCCACCAGAGCTGTCCTTTTGTGTGCGAACAGAAGGAAACCAGTCCCACATCGAAGAGTAAGACCAGACCTCACGTCCGACCACCTATATAAGGGCCTCAACTACCCTATTTAATAGGTAACTGATCTCTCCAACTGCTTATCACTCTTGCTTAAGCTATCTATTCATCCCAACTGTACTAACTTAGGCATCGGAGAGGAGAAGACCGGCCCGCCCGGTATTCCCCTTAGTTAGCAGGTTCGTATGAGGAGATCACATCCAGATTCATCAGTTTCCACTAGGTCTACGGGTTTGTGCAGAAACAACAGTTATTGGGAGAGAAAGATGGAATGTGGGATAATTGTTTTAATTTTTTTATGAAAATCTATTTTGTAATTATCATATTTAACCTTGTGATTAAACTGTTTTCTAAAGTATTTTAATATTTGAGGGTTAAAACTGTAAAAAAAATTCAGTTATGGGGAGCAAGACCTCTTCGCTTAATAATAGTATAGATTATCATGATATATGGATTTAGGGAGCTGAAAAAAAAAAGGACAAGTTTACAGTCAAGACAACATATCATCTAGCTCGTCGACCAGTATTAGGTGATGATTTGGTATCTAACCCTAGTTCCAAACTTTGGAATCGTATATGGCCGGGAAGCTCGCGTTCCCGGCACAGTTAAGATTCATGTACGGAAGCTGCCTCTAATATTTTTCCGACACAAAACCGACTTAGTCAAACGGGGTATAGATATAAATATCGATATACCCTCTGTCCGTTTTGTGACGAGGAAGTAGTCACCGATTCATGCTTTAAAGGACTGTGTTCATGCGACATCATTCTTACCGTTAGTAAATGTCCCATCACAACCATCCTTGTCTACAAAGCAGTGTTGGTTAGTTTCTCTACACCAAACCTCTTCCTCTAAATTTGATTTAGCTTTAATGATTCTTTGGGCCATTTGGAGAAAATCGAAATGCCAAGGTTTGGGAAGATGATGTTCACGTCACTGTATGACCTCCTATAAATACCCGAAACATAATATAATTAAAGAAATCAACTTAATTGTATGTAATTTATTTGAAATAATTTATAGATGGGGTATTTAATTGAAATGAACTTCAAAGTTCGGGTATTTATTTGAAATAATTTATAGATGGGGTATTTAATTGAAATGAGCTTCAAACTTCGGGTATTTATTTGTACTTTACCCTTTTTTTTAATAGCCACCTTTTTTTTCTTTTTTTTTTTAAATCAAGAAAATAACTTTATAAATAAAATATGACTCAATCTAGCGAGTCGAATACAATTGTATCATAACACATTCTGGAGCATCATTAGCCTCAAGGCAGAATGACCGTTACATACCCTCCCGCTGCCATATACAGACAGAACAAGAAGTTGTGGTAGTACCCACGATGATATATAGAAATAGGTCCATTCATTGAACACTCTTTGCTCCGCTCTTACAGAATAACTCGAATCATCTTTTAGTAGTACTTCAGAAGATTCGATGGTACCACAGATGTCAAAACAGAACTTAGTATGCTGGATCAAGCCACCGGGATTCCAAATTTGAAATCCTAGAGAGCTAGAGTTTATTTGTTGGGTCCATAGTTGGGCCCAAAAGTTCCCCCATATATTTTTGTCAAACAATATGAGCAACCATATTGATTTGGACACCCCAATAAATTTGGGCCTCCAAATAGTGGTGGGTTGACCCAAAGATTTGGGTACCCAATTCAGTCCTCCATCAGCCGCCGAAACATCTTCAGCCTCCATCGCAGCCACGGCCATAATTGCACCGCCGTCCACTGCGTCATCTGATTTGGGCATTCCTCCTTGCTCCTTGACGATGGCAGCACGGGTCCAGATCTCCATCACTATCAATATGTCGCCTCCATTCCAGCCAAGCTCTTGTCGGCAGACTCGGCTCTCACCCATCTCAATCTCTTCATCTGCTTTAAGTCGCTTTCGCCCTGGCCTTACACCATCTAGGTTATTGCCTAGTAGCCAATTTGAGAAGCCACCCACAGCAGCCTCACTCTCTGCTCCAAAAATATTGCGTTGGGTTTCCATGGAGAGAAAACCCGATAGAAAACTCGTCAAATAGAGACGACGTTGGAGTGTTGTAAGAGTACAACGTGAGGTCGAGACCGACGATCTGCTTGGTGATGGCGACTTGCAACATTGATAGAGACCCAAGCCATGGCGGCTAGGATTTAGGCGAAAGACAGAGAGGCAGAAAGCCATCTAATTGGGTGGTATCCCGGAATATTTCTAGTATAATTTGTGTTACAGAAATGTCACAGATTATCTATGACGTTAATAGCCACCCCTTTAAAGGCCGGCCACATATGAAATGTGGCCATTGTTCATTTTTATTGTAGTGTTTATCTAAACCATAGTTCACTAGCTGTTAACCATAACAAAATTAGGGATTTGGCGTGGAGTTGCTGCTAAGGCTGTCAATGGGTTTGTCGTGTCGGGTCCGTGTCGGGTCAAGATTTTTCGGGTGTCACAAAACACAAACCCAAACCCAACCCATTTAATAATTGTGTCGAAAATTTAAACCCAAACCCAACCTATTTATTAACGGGTTACCCGTTTCCAACCCGTTTAACCCATTTAATAAATAGGTCTGCCATGTTGGACAAATGACCCATTAACATTGTGACTCATTTAACTAATGACTTGATTAAATTCACAACAAACTACACAAGACCACAATTATCTGTAATTCATATATAAATCCACTCATAAAATTAAAAACTCTCATAAGTTTAAAATTAAAAAATTCATCCATCGTATAAAAAAAAATATACATAATCCATAAACTGAGTTTGAAATTTAAGTTTGAATGTAAAGCATCAAATGCTAACTTGCAAACACTGCTTCACTTTATTCAGCATAAAAGGAACAAGTAATCACCACATATAACAAAGCAAGACCATGGAAACGAGAACAAACATGAATACAATAATCTTATTAGGGTTTGAACATGCTATCTAATAATCATGGAAACGAGAACATATATATATATATATATATATATATGTTTGTTCATATGTATAAACCCTAAGTTCCTTACGATAGCATATATATAATAATCATATATCTCATCCCAGTTTTGAACTGGAAGATCTAGAACAAGAGTTGATCAAAATCAAGTATCAGATAAACATATCTCATATATAAAAGTATCATTGACTTGACGATAATACCTTCTCGAGAAAAGGTGAAGTTTTGATGCTGATGTGCGGTGGAACTTAGAGTTTTTGTGTTGATACAAGGCTTAAATAAGAGAATTTATTGTGTTAACGGTAACCCTAATTGTAAGAAAAGACTTAATCGACCCTTATAAACACGTAATGTATGGGTCATGTATGCATGTTATATATAATATAACCCGACTCATTTAATAAACGTGTTAAGCGGGTTAATTTCGAGTTGGCGGGTTGACTCGCGGTTGACCCGCCGCTGACCCGCTTTTTAATCGTGCGGGTTCAACCCGTTTTATTTCGTGCGAGTTTCGAGTCGTGTTATCGGGTCGTATCGGAATTGACAGGCCTAGTTGCTACGTTTGCTTTATATGTGCTTCGCAACGTACCCATGGTTGAACAGAAGAAAAGAAAAATTATGCAGTTCTTGATCAACAAATCAATTGTTTCTTTCTCAAAAAAAAAAAAATATCAGTCGTTTATTATTTCAATTGGTTTTGCCCTGTCGTTTCTAGTGCAATATTCTAAGATTATACAGTGATCCATGTAACCAAAATCATGAAATGTAGAAGAAGAAAACAACTCTTGTAACAAGAAAGGACGAGTAATTAACTATCATTCAAGATTGAAACTGGGGAAGAATTCCCAATTCACTATCAAAAGATAGGAGGAAGTGCACTCAACTTATATAAGTCATGGACATACTAAAGTACGAACTCATTCATTGAGGTTTTCCCAACGTTGTATTGCTTCTGAATGATTCTTCCAATTAACACAAATGAACAAGTTTTGTTCCAATCTAGGTTATGTATCTATTCAATTTGTAGCGCATTTTCGTTGCTGCAACTCAATGCAAGTCCAGTCTTTGTGGTTTTTTTCTTCGATCTCTGCAACCATGAATGAGTTGCCATGGAAGCACAAAGAAAACATACGCAGAAACTGATGCCAAAACCCTAATTTTGTTTTTGTTTTGTTTTTTAGGATTAACGGCAAGTTAACTATGGTTTAGACAAAAAAAACCAAAAATTGATGGAAGAATGAGTTCTCAATTGCTAGGGCCTTTAGATTAAATAGAGAGTCAAGATTTTAAGATCTTGAAGTAAAGTTACACCCCTTCACTTTAGAGGAGCCGGATCCGTTTCCGTTAAGAATTTCTGAGTTATGTAAAAAAATTTAAACATCTCAGGAGGTTTAAAGACTTGTTGGAATAGGTACTAGGAGTGACTAAGTGAGTAAACCAAAAGAATGGATTCAAGCTACAGCGTTGAAGCGTGGTGATGTTTTGTCTATGGATCCTTGTTGCCTACAGAACTTAAAATTTATTGTACTGTTCATGCTTAATGTTCTTCACTTCCAAATTCTAAAAAAAAAAAAAAAAAGGTTCTTCACTTTCAAAACTCACATGTGATGGTGAGTTTCTAGAAGTTTATCTTATTGTATCATTTCTAGTGCTGGCGTTTGTTACTTATCTAAAATGCTTTTAATATTGTACCTTGAAGTCTTTTGCCTTTGCGTTTTGATTTCTTAGTGGTTTGATGGTATTCTGTAGAGCAAAACACATAAGATGATTTGCTATTTCAATTCTTTCACCCAGCCATCTTGTTCATCTCCTCATCAGTATTCTGAGGAGGAAAGTATCATATGGCTTTGACGAGTGTGGCCATTTTGGGTACTCAAGATTAAAGCTATCAAATTTGATTCTGTTCATAGACAGATCAACCTCTTACTGTTTACTCTTTACGAAACTTAGCTTTGTGTGATTCCAGAATGTACATGTCATATTTTTCTAAATGCCTATTGGGTATGATCATAAATTTATTTATTAGTATGCCAAAAGAAAGGATTAAAGAAAAAGGGAGAATAGAATTGATTGCTTTGCTGCAACTTCACGCATGTAACTATGAATTGCATGCATATACAATACAAGCTTAAAAATATTTAAAGCAGAAGCACCTTATTCCTGGGGACCATGACAACCATATATTTCCCAAATGAAAACCATGCCAGATACTTCATCCACATCCGTAAGCCTTCTCTTTCTCTTTATCAGCAATGTCAATACTTCCTGGGGAATCGGACTGTTATATAAACCCAAGTGTTTAAGTGCCTGCAGCCCTCTTCTGAAAAAAGACTGTCCGAATACTTCCTATGTATTCTTTCTTTTACTCATTCATTCCCAATATGTCTTCTCAAACGCCCTATACCACAAAACATGATCTCATTTGATATTCCCTTAGCTTAGTAGTAAGAAACTTGAATTTCCGTCTAAGGAGAATTCAACAATGGCGGCAGCATTGGCCGGAGAAGGCTTGGTGCGGTCTGGAAGTGGCATGAATTGGCGGGCAAAAAGCATTAAAGACATGTGGAATGATCAGCCAGACGCATTCCCGAGGAGTGGGAGGCAGGAAGAGGAGGAGGAGGAGTTGAAGTGGGCTGCAATAGAGCGGCTGCCCACCTATGAAAGGTTGAAGAAGGGAATGTTGAGGCAGGTCATGAGCAACGAAAGGATAGTGCATGATGAGGTTGATGTTACAAAGCTTGGCGCTGAAGATAAGAAGAAGTTGATGGATAGCATACTAAAGGTTGTTGAGGAAGATAATGAGAAGTTTCTCAGGAAGCTCAGGGACAGGACTGACAGGTTAGTAGTGTGTGTTCATCTCTACTGTATTTCTTTTTAATCAAGCTGCAGGTCTTCCAAATTTAGGAGGGATTTCTGTGGGTTAGCTATACTAGGAGGTCACACTGCTATGCTCTTAGTTCCCTTATAAATATAGAGCTACTCAATGTAGGGTTTTCTGTATGGACTTTCCAGTTTGCTCACTAGGCTCACCACTAGAATTCTTAAAGCTTGAGTTTGATCAGTAGGCACCCATCATCCGCTGCAGAGAGTTCAAATGTATTTGTGGTTTGATTGAGTGACTTGATGGCATGTATTAAGTAGTTTTCGTTTTTGAAATTAGGGTGGGAATTGAGGTTCCAAAGATTGATGTGAGATTCCAGCACTTATCGGTTGAGGGAGATGCATATGTTGGGACCAGAGCACTTCCAACTCTGTACAATTCGACCTTAAATGCAATAGAGGTACAATCCTAACCTAAAACAATTCCTGAATCACTGGTAATGGCTCAATTTAAATGAAACTGGATTTGGGAAAGAGAACTATCTTCTACTACTTGGTAGGTAGAAAACTTAAAGTTGCATAATGTGAACTTGAAATTTTGGATTTGTAGCAGCAGGTTCATTCTTGTGCATATGATTCTTTCCTTTTGCATTATTGTTTTTCACTCTATAGGGTGTTCTTGGACTTTGTGGGCTATCTCCATCGAAAAAAAGGGTAGTGAAGATACTTCAAGATGTGACTGGAATAGTGAGACCAGCAAGGTATATATCTGAATTCTTCATATGATAATGTTTTCACTATAGACATCATACCAGCTTTTATGATGGAGTTTCACATATGGTATCTGCTAAGTAAAACCTATTGCTACCTAGTATTTTCATTACCTATGGTTTCTGAAAGTCATTTTTTGCTTTATTGTTATTTGTTTTCCAGAATGATTCTACTTCTTGGACCTCCTGGCTCAGGAAAAACAACCTTTTTAAAGGCACTTTCTGGAAAACTTGATGATGATTTAAGGGTGGGTCTGTCTTACTTTCTTTCCCTCTCTCTTACTTCGATTGCATCTTTAAGTATGTTTCTGGGTCTACAATTTCATGTCCCCTTGCTGGTGTTTTGGTTGAACAGGTAACAGGAAAAGTTACCTATTGTGGTCATGAGTTTTCTGAATTTGTTCCTCAGAGAACTAGTGCATATATTAGCCAGCATGATCTTCACTATGGTGAGATGACAGTACGTGAGACTCTTGATTTCTCCGGACGGTGCCTGGGAGTTGGAAGCAGATATGAAATGCTGGCAGAAGCATCAAGGCGTGAGAAGCAAGAAGGCATACAGCCGGATCCTGAGATTGATGCATTCATGAAAGCCACAGCAGTGGCTGGCCAGAAAAGTAGTTTGATGACAGATTATGTTCTCAAGGTTTGCTTGCCAGCCAAGAAATCCATAAATTCTTTCATCTGTTGCTTGACAAGTATAACATCTATTTATTATCTGATAGATACTTGGACTGGATATTTGTGCTGATACTATGGTGGGTGATGACATGAGGCGGGGAATATCTGGAGGGCAGAAGAAGCGTGTAACTACTGGTATGTATGGTTAAATGTAAACATAATTTTTAGATTGTCATTTATAACTGAAGCACTTGAGAAAGCAAAGATTCAATTCCCTGGAGATGTGTTGTTACTGAAACTGAATCGTAAATGCTTCAAATTGTATAATGCATGTACAATGTTTCTAGTATATCTTCCTCAACCTCCCCTCACACACACACACACATTTACACTCACTTACAAACATGTATACACTATACAGAATGAAAATTAGAATAGCTTCCTTTTGTCTATGACAGTTTTGTGCCGCCTGTAGATATCTTTTTCTTTTAGATAGTGGTTATGTACTTAGGCTGCATCATCATTCGACTAATACCAAGTAAATAGGTTCATATACATAAAGAATATATGTTTTAGCTGTAGGGAGGGTTGATTCGATCATCATTTTCATTGGATGTAGGTGAAATGTTAGTCGGGCCAGCAAGAGCCTTTTTCATGGATGAAATATCAACAGGATTGGATAGTTCCACCACATTTCAAATTGTCAAGTACATGGGGCAGATGGCTCATATTATGGACATTACAATGATCATTTCTCTCCTGCAGCCTGCACCAGAGACATTTGACCTCTTTGATGACATTATCCTACTCTCAGAGGGTCAAATCGTCTATCAAGGTTCCCGTGAGAATGTTCTTGAGTTTTTTGAACATATGGGCTTCCAATGCCCCCAAAGGAAAGGGGTTGCAGACTTTTTGCAAGAAGTAACTTCCAAGAAGGATCAAGAACAATACTGGTTCAAAAGGAATCAACCTTACAAATATATATCTGTACCCGAGTTTGCTCAGGCTTTCAACTCCTATTACATTAGCCAAAGGCTTTCAGCAGAGCTAAGAGTCCCCTATGATAAGTCTAGTGCCCATCCTGGTGCTTTGCTGAGACAAAAGTATGGAATCTCTAATTGGGAACTCTTCAAGGCGTGCTTCTCAAGGGAATGGCTACTTATGAAACGCAATTCATTCGTATACATATTTAAGACCACCCAGATAACAATCATGGCTACAATTGCATTGACTGTGTTCTTAAGAACGGAAATGAAAGCTGGTCAAATACAAGATGCAGCAAAATTTTGGGGTGCATTGTTTTTCAGTCTCATCAATGTCATGTTTAATGGAATGGCAGAGCTTGCCATGACAGTTTTTCGGCTTCCTGTGTTCTATAAACAGAGAGATGCCTTATTTTATCCGGGGTGGGCTTTCGGCTTGCCCCTTTGGCTCCTCAGAATCCCCATTTCAGTAATGGAGTCAGGCATTTGGATCATTCTTACTTATTACACCATTGGTTTTGCCCCTGCTGCAAGTAGGTAGGTACTGATTTATCTAGTCTTGGTGCCTTTATTTATCTGCTCCTGTTGATAATTTTAATTATTTTCAGGTTTTTCAAACAATTCTTGGCTTTCTTTGGAGTGCATCAGATGGCTCTTTCCCTCTTCCGTTTCATTGCTGCTGCTGGAAGAACAGAAGTTGTTGCGCAAACAATTGGAACCTTCACCTTGTTACTGGTCTTTGTGCTTGGAGGTTTTATAGTTGCCAAAGGTGACGTTTCCTTCTTTGAGACTTGGAGTTTCCTTGACTTGAAGTAAAATAGGCTACATATCTATATGTTGACTAGCATGTACACAACTAACAAAAATAAAAATTATATTGTGTATTCTGTTCATGATTTTTTAGCAAATATCAGAAACAGATACTACTTTTACTTGTGCAGATGACATTAAACCATGGATGATCTGGGGTTATTATATTTCTCCTATGATGTATGGACAAAATGCGATTGCCATCAATGAGTTTCTTGACAAAAGATGGAGCAGCGTAAGTTTACTAAGTTATCAGACATATTAAAGCCTAGAGGAAGAAACTCCTTCGGTAGGCTCCTTTTTCTTTCTGGCTATTGCATAAGTATCATTTTTCTTGTGTCACAGCCAATAACTGGTTCTAGCCAACCCACAGTTGGAAAGACCCTTCTTAAGGAAAGAGGACTATTTGTAGACGAATATTGGTATTGGATTTGCATTGGAGCACTCTTTGCATATTCTCTTCTTTTTAACGTTCTTTTCATTGCAGCGCTAACATTTTGGAAGCGTAAGTTTCTCACTATTTCACCTAGTAATTTGCAGTGCTATTAAATTAGAAAGCCTCTACTCACTGTGCTATTCTGGAGCTGTTTCAGCACTTGTTGATTCTAAAGCAGTAATTTCAGAAGAACAGTCTGACCCCAATACTAAGAATCACTTGACATCCAATTCAGATGGTTGGTGTGGCCTATGCTATTTGTGCTCGTTATTTGGTTTCCATGCTGTTTTATCAGTGATGGATAAGTTAACTAGTGCTATAAGTTTATTAGTTACTGTGTTCTTTATTATCTCATTTGCTATCTCCTTATGTAGGCACTGATATTCCGGTGAGCAATACCAGAGGGTATACAAGCTCAAGCATGAGTTCTTCAAACAATGGAACTCGAAGAGGAATGGTGTTGCCCTTCCAGCCCCTTTCACTTGCTTTTGACCATGTTAATTACTATGTGGATATGCCTGCTGTAAGACACTTCATTCAATACACCATGCTATACAAATTAGGAGATTAAACAACCAAATGCATAGATCAAGTTGTTTTTTTCTTTTCCACTGTTAAAGTTGGAGTTTACTAGCTTATAGTACCTGATATAAACTTTAGATCCAATGAGCTAGTGCTTTCTCATACCATCAGGAAATGAAGAGTCAAGGGATTGAAGAGAGCAGATTACAATTGCTACGAGATGTCAGTGGTGCTTTCAGGCCAGGTGTTTTAACTGCTTTAGTAGGAGTCAGTGGTGCTGGAAAGACAACCTTGATGGATGTTTTATCAGGAAGGAAGACTGGTGGGTACATTGAAGGTGGTATTAGCATTTCAGGCTACCCAAAAAACCAAGCTACATTTGCTCGAGTTAGCGGTTATTGTGAACAAAATGACATCCATTCTCCTTATGTGACTGTCTATGAATCTCTTCTGTATTCCGCGTGGTTGCGTCTTGCTTCAGATGTTAAGAAGGAAACACGAAAGGTAATTGGATGATTTTAGTACTGTTATTTGAGATAACATTCATCATCATGTTTAAATAATGTTTATCATATAGATGTTTGTTGAAGAAGTCATGCAACTAGTTGAGCTTAACCCACTGAGGAATGCTCTAGTCGGACTTCCAGGAGTAGATGGTCTTTCAACTGAACAGAGAAAGAGGCTCACAATAGCTGTAGAGTTGGTAGCCAATCCCTCCATAATCTGTATGGATGAACCTACATCAGGCCTTGATGCCAGAGCTGCTGCAATAGTTATGCGTGCTGTAAGGAACACAGTAGATACTGGCCGAACTGTTGTGTGCACAATCCACCAACCAAGCATAGATATCTTTGAAGCTTTTGATGAGGTACGGTTCAGCTCTTGACTCGATATTTTTTTGTACTAATCCTGCAGACAGTATGTTGTTGCAGCTGTTCTACCTATCTCAACATGATGTTGTTTCTATTGCAGCTGCTTTTGATGAAAAGAGGAGGAAAAGTTATTTATGCTGGACCCCTAGGTCCTCATTCTCACAAACTTGTTGAGTATTTTGAGGTGAGTTGTTCCTAATATGCTTGAATGGTTAAATAATGTATTCCAAATTCACTGTATATTAGTGATGTGTTTGAAAAAGTAAGTTTACTGGTAATTTGCACTTGTGACCAAAGAAAGACTAGCTAAAATAGAAGATATAGGCAGTGAGTCTCAAAGACCAACTTGATTGAGTTAAAATTTGTGAGTCATATAGCATGTAGTAGTAGGAAATGGAAGACATGGATTCCTGTGACCAATTGATTATAATGAGCATGGTGATGGTGAACACTTATCTTTGTTCGAGTGATGATTTGGAAAACCTCTTGCAGAGTATTCAAGGGGTTCAAAAAATTAAAGATGGGTACAATCCTGCAACATGGATGTTAGAAATCAGCTCCACTGCAGTTGAGACTCAACTCCACATTGATTTTGCAGAAGTTTACGCCAATTCGGACCTCCATAGGTAATAAGTGAATACATAGCTTCATATTATTCACCACCTCCATTGTTTGGGTTGTGAATTTTCTCTACATATCCAATTTTCAGGAGAAACCAGGACCTCATCAAGCAGCTAAGCACTCCACAGCCAGGTTCCAAGGATCTGCACTTCCCTACTCGCTACTCACAAAGCTTCTTAACTCAGTGCAAGGCTTGCTTCTGGAAACAGCACTGGTCTTACTGGAGGAATTCGCACTACAATGCAATCCGGTTTTTCATGACAGTTGTTATTGGTATCTTATTTGGTGTAATCTTTTGGGGAAAAGGAGACAAGATGTATGTTGATGATTTCTAACAGTATCTACAAGTCTTCGAAAATATATGCACTACTTAAGTAACTCATGGAAGTTTACAAGACACTAAACGACTATGTATTATCTACAGACACAAACAGCAAGACCTGATTAACCTGTTGGGAGCAACTTATGCCGCTGTTCTTTTCCTCGGAGCATCCAACGCTTCTGCAGTGCAATCTGTAGTGGCAATTGAGAGAACAGTATTCTATCGTGAGCGAGCAGCAGGAATGTATTCTGAGTTGCCTTATGCCTTTGCTCAGGTACTAGATAGGTGCATATATAGGTGCATATACTTCTATGTCTCACATTTCCGAATTTTCCTCAGCTCTGTAATTGTTACTCATTATATTTGTTTTTTGGACTTGCAGGTGGCTATAGAAACAATTTATGTTGCAATACAGACCTTCATCTATGCACTTCTGCTATATTCCATGATTGGATACCAGTGGAAGGCGGCCAAGTTTTTGTATTTCTATTACTTCATATTCATGTGCTTCACGTACTTTTCAATGTACGGTATGATGGTGGTTGCACTAACTCCTGGACACCAGATTGCTGCCATTGTTATGTCCTTCTTCCTGAGCTTCTGGAACTTGTTTTCTGGCTTCCTCATCCCTAGACCGGTACGTCATTAGCATTACTAATCTTCATTTGGAAGTAGATATGCATGATTTCTAAGAACGAAATCCTAAAACGAGATGAAAAGCTTCAGCTTCTAATGAAAAATTAGAATTTTATTCTGTGAGAAAGTCGAAAAGAACTTGTCTAAAACATTAAAAAAAACTTCAATTTTTTTTCCATTTTAATGTATATTTTGTAATAAACCAAATAGTTCATGCTCTCATATTGCAGCTAATCCCAATATGGTGGAGGTGGTACTACTGGTGTTCCCCAGTGGCTTGGACAATCTATGGCATTTTCACATCTCAAGTTGGTGATAATAAGAGCTTACTAGAAATTCCGGGTGCAGCACCAATGGCAGTTGATGCATTCCTTAAGGAGTACTTGGGATATGACTATGACTTTCTAGTACCTGTAGTCCTTGCTCATATTGGTTGGGTACTCCTCTTCTTTTTTGTATTTGCCTATGGTATCAAGTTCCTCAACTTCCAAAGAAGATGAGAAATTTCCTTGTGTTCTGAAAAGGAATAGGCCTATAGATAACACAGCTACTTGTATTCATCAAAGCCATTCTAAAACCCTATGCTTGTGCTTTTGTTTCAATCTTCTTTTTTTGGTTGCTTGCCAAAGGTTTTGTATTGGAGAAGCTTAAGAAGTTCTTGAGATGATTTGGTCATTCTCTGGTGTTGCATGGGGTTTAACACTCTTATCCGAGTCGAAGATCTTTTAAGCATCAGCAATTCCGATTCTAACTACACGGCACGATAAGGCTTTAGTTCTACTCATACAATTCCCTATACACTATCTACAAACAACGAAAAAAGATTCAGGTGCTGTAAGCACTGATGACTTCAATCTCATCTCTTCGTGATCTTGGGAACGTTTGATTTGATATCCAACCTTACTAGCAGACTGTCTCCTAAGTCTTTCATTTACTAATACTAGCTCAGGTCAAAATCCTTGAGCCAACCCTTAAAATCTACAAAATTTGATCAACTAAATATTTAGATTATGCGCAACAGCTGCAAGTAACAAAGGGACGCCCAGCGTCCCATGATGCTTCTTGGTTCCCAAACCAATATCCTCCCAATCTTCTGCACTTCCCAAACAACCATATAGACAATTTGCTTCATCGGCCAAGTTTTGCTTTCCATTGCCACTGTTGCTCAGGCCAACAGAACTGAAATACACCACTTGGCCACCCCATTAACATAATCAAGAAACCGAACACCACACCCCCAACCGTTAGTCCACTCAGCACAACTACATATAAACTGAGAAAATGAAAGATTAAATTGAACAAGTCAATAAGATGTTGTTATAAAACTCTTTGTTAATCTCAAAGATCCCATAAATATATATCATTGTTAACAAGCTTTCGAAATGAAAATAAAAGTATATCAATATCCCTTTCATCTTAGTACATAACGTTTATATTCGGACCCCCCAAGTTAGGATTCCTAGTTCCGCCACTGTACACCGGCAGTTTAGTCAGAAGAAACTAGCCATAACAAGAAAAGACCAAATGAGCACTAAAACACTAAAACATATGTATATCTTCAAGGCGGAAATTGAGCTAATATGACTGCAAAGCTTCTAGATTTGGAAGAAAATACAAACTAGTAATAGTGCAGTGAAGTTAATAGTCAAGACCAGAAGGAAAACATACTTATGGTGAAAGAGCTCTACTGCTTTCTCAATAAGTTCCTTGACTGCTTCAACGACATCTTGTCCTGCATCACCATGCTTCAGCTTCCAGCTTCTAGAACTTTCATCAGCAGCTGTAAACGAAAATAAATATCAAGATTTCATAACGCAGTCTAATTTTTCTTTGAAATAACAAGTCCAATGCCACCACAATAGACCATTGCTAGACCCAAAATGCATTTGACTATAAAGTCTCAAGGCAATTTAATCTTCCTTGAAATAAACAAGTCTAATTCCACCACCATCGACCATAGGAAGACTCCAATGACTGATTTCCAAACACAAATAGCAAACATTTATTATCAGAAGTATAGGTTTAAGACTACATGATTTAATCACATTTCTGATCCAGAAAAAAAAAACAAAAAAAACAAAAACAAAAACAAAACAAAAAAAAAACAAAAAATAAAACGTATATATTAAAACACCTCCCAATATCCAAAGAATGAAGAGCGTACATTTACTTCTTCCTTCAGAATCAACCCAGATGAATAAGTCTGAGGGATAGCTGCTGCATCAGGTATGTCTTCAAGAAGGGATTGCAAAGAAGGGGGACGCAGGGTGCTTTTTGCAGCTGCTGCAACTACAGCAGAAGATTGAACCAGAGAGTTCCCGTGCTGACCATCATCTTCATCATCGCTAACAGTTGATAAGTTAAACCCAGCCATAGCAGCTGTAGTGAGAGAAAGAACCTCCTCCCTCATGATGTGCAAAACTCGCCTCACAATTCTTCCCACAGCAAGCTCTGCAATCATGTTTTTAAAACATTACAAGTAAAACAGATAAGTAAGCCTCTGTCCATAGAACAAAAAATAAAAAAAGTACAGTACTTCTGATATATACTCTGATTTAGAAAATTTTGGCATGAAGTATTTTGGCAGGCGCAAGTAGTCTTTCCACCTTGAATAAGTATAATAATTTAGTACACTTACATGCTTGAATTATAAAATCTACATATTTAACAGAAACTTAAAACTAGTCAGAGAATGCTCTACAGAGAAAGTTATGCTGAAATATTAACAAAACTAGGTGGTTATTTTTCACAGTTTACTTTACATTTGTGGTTAGTATAATTTAGTAGGAAAGCCATATCCCTAGCTTCCTAAACCCAATAATATGTTGCCCTCAAGTTGTTCGGACTCCTACAGGCAATGTCTACAAGTTCTATTTAAAAAAAAAAATCATTCAATTTACTACAATTTCCAGAGGGTGAATTAATGAATTGGGAGGGTGCAACGACACTCACATTAGTGTTACCTACATATCTCAGATGGAACCAATCTACCTGTAATTGTAGATATATATAACTAAAAGTTTCAAATATTACTTTACCCACTAGTAAAACAGGATTGATAATAGTGGACAGTAAATTACATCCTTATAATAGATATTGGACTAAAGCTAATGATGTGAATACCAATTCTTTCTCAAGCAAGCCTGATCAGCAATTGTTATCAAGGCCTACATGAGAAGTGGCATGTCAGTTAGTCACGTTAAATTCTACACACTTTCAAAATAACATAAAGGACAAACAGAAGGCCAAATAATAATAGCACATACCGCAATAGAGACATCAACGAATGGGAATTCAATTCCTTGGAGTGAGATTAGGAATCCAAGTTAATCAAATCATCATTGTTTGCTTGGTTGGACTAAAACCTTTCGCAAACATAGCTTTTAGCCATCTGTTTGCCTCGTCTGTCCTCCCAAGCTTACGAAAACCTTGTACTAAGATGTCATAAGTCCATCGATTGGGCTCATACCCTTTCCGAGACATCCGATCGAACAATGCACAAGCACCGTCCATGTTGTTGCTATTACAGAAATTTCTAAGTAATAGATTGTATGTGTACACGTCTAGCGGAAAACAGTTGGCAATTACTTCTTCCAAATTCTCAATCTCTGTGCTCACCCAAATACGACCAGAAAATGCACCAATAAGCAGACCAAGGATTGAATTATCAGAGATCTGAACTTGCACCTCTCTTTGACGAACCCAGGCCTGGTAGAGCTCTTGACTTTTCAAGGAATTTAATAGAAGTATGTTGCCAGTAAAAGATGTGATGCGGCGGCCGACTTTCTCTATGTCGTTGACGAGGTTTACTGCTGTATTGTATTCTTTGTTCCAGCAGAAAGACTGTATAAGAAACTCGTAGCAGTTATCGCTTGGAATGACTCCCTTTTCTCTCATTTCTGTAAACAAGTCAAGTGCTATATCTAGTTTTTTAGCCTTGCACAAGGCAATAATCATGGTGCTGTAAAGTCTTCTCCCTAACTTTCTTTTGTGACCCAGATCATTGAAGTAGTTCAGAGCATCCGAATATCGTTCATTCTTGAGAAAACTATGCAACATAACAACATGAGAAGTCAAATTAGGTTCAATTCCACTACGCTGCATCATCTCCAATAATTTTCTAGCCAAATCAGGCCTTTTGGCATGCCCAGCCCCATAGATGAAGAAATTGTATATCCGACAAGTACGTTCTTGGCAAGACAACTGCATTTTCAATAAGGTGAAAAATTGCTCGTCTGATTTCACCGTATTACATAAAGCGCAAACTACATCTCGGAACAGCCTTTGAGTAGGTGAGTGACCATGTTGTTGCATTTCAATCAGAAGTTTAGCAGCAATTTCATCCTTATGTAACTTCCGAAAACCATTTATCAAGTTGATGTACATACTCTTCCTACGAACTTGACCTATTCTGTTAAGTTGCTCATATATCAAATGAGCTTCTTCTACCCTCTTAGTTTTGCAAAGAGAAGCAACAAACTTGTCATAGGTTTCACCACTAGGCATAACATTCCGCTCTAAAGCATAAAGAACCAACTGCTTCATCTTATCAAGCTTTCCCTCTCTACACAAAACATCCGCCAATATAGAAAATGTTTTCCTCCCTGGAAAATAACCTTGATCAAGAGAGCATTCCAAGATTCTGTATGCCTCATCAACGCTGCCATTGCAAAAAGTATTAATCAAATAGTTGTAAGCCATGCTAGAGGGGGTGAGCCCAAACTCAGACCTCGATTCATACAGTTCAAGAGCGACATCCTGCATTCCCACTTTGCAAAAGAAGCACAAGGCAACATTCATAGTGACCTTATCGGGCGAAATCTCACGCTCCTTCATCTCCAACAACAGATCATAAACCTCTTCAACTCTACCCTGCCTCAAAAGTTTAGCAATCAAAATATTATACCTAAACACATCCGGAATATACCCTTCCAATTCCTGCTTACTTTGTAAAAAACTCAAGGCTTGATCTAACCTCCCCGCCTTGGTAAGGTCTGTAATCCACACAGCATACGCCCTGTGCATCGAAACCACCTCCAAGTCCTGAAACTCATCCATCACCTTAGCAGCATTGTCAAATTCCTTGCGCTGACAGAGCGCACGAACCAGAATCCCAACTGAAGACCCACTCCCCTTCCCCTCGGCCACCACTCTCCTCAAATACAGCTCCGCCTCTTTTAGCAGGTTCTGCTTGCATAGCCACTTGAGCATGATGGTACTCGTGACGTCACTCTCTAGACCGCGTACAGAAATCTGTTGAGCAATGACCTTGACGGCGTCGGAGCAGTTCTCCTCGACGAGAGCGTTGAGGAGGACGTGGTATCCGACGGTGTCCAAATCGAGGCCGTGGAACCGCATCCTGCCGAACAGCTCGAGCGCGACCTCGGGCTTGCCGGAGACGGCGTAACCGATGACCAAGGTGTCGTGGAACTTGACGGCGAGGTCGTAGCGCTGCTTGCTGAAAGAGGCAAGGAATTCGTGCATCAGCGACATGAGCTTGGCGCGTGTGAGAATCTTGAAGAGGGCGTTGAAGGTGGCGCGTGTGTGGCGGAAGCTGTGCTGGCGGCCGACCCAGTCGAAGAACTTGAGGCACGAGAGCACGTCCTGCTGCTGGTCGTTGCCGTAGCGGAGCACCTCCAGGACCAGATCCTCCGTTAGGCGGAGGTCCAGGTGGGCCAGGGCGAGGTCGGCGCGGTCGTTGGAGTCGTGGAGGTGGTCGCCGGAGTCGGTGGACTTGAGGATTTGGAAGATTTGGTCGAGGAGGAGGTTGTGGCCGGACTTGAACCATTGCTTGAAGGAGAGGGCGATGTCCTTGGCCGGGATTAGGCACGTGCCGGTAGGTGTGGCGGCGGCGGTGGTGAATGGGAGTGAGGGGGAATCAATGCCGGTGAGGATGGCGAGGGACTTGGTTCGGTAAGAAGAGGATTTGGCTAGATTTTTCAGTGAAAAAAGCATAGCTATTGAAATTGTTTATGGGATTGTTGGAGAGGCGTGCTAGGGTTTATTGGGGGTTTAGGGATTTAGGGCGGGCCAGACTGGGCGTGGCGGAGGAGGGAGAGAGAGAGATAGAGAGAGGATTGCGATTTGCGAATGTGCTGATGGGTTTGGTGAAAACTTGCCCACGCCCACATTTGCTGTGGTGATTTATTTTTTTACGTGGGATTTGGAGGTCCTCAGACACTCACGGTAAAGAAATTGTGCCATTGAGGATTTACATAAAAATGAAAAATGAAAAATGAAAAACAAAAGAAGAATAATGTGACACCTGATGAATTTTCATATTTAGGTATAAAGAAATGTGAAGAACCACTAGAAGTAGGTTATGATATTGAGGCTCGATTGAGTGGACATCATTAATCGAATGCACAATTAATGGTGTTAATATCAAGTATACAACTATACAAATCTATTTTTGCATTGATAGAGGCAGTGATTAGATATTTAGTTAGTGATTTTGGATTTGAGTTCATGGGTTTGGTGTTATTTTATTAGAGATGGAAAAATAATCTATTAATTGATGAAGAGATTACACGAACTAATTATTCTACCGTCTTACTCACATATGACAGGTAAGAACACAAGACTAGCTTATAATACAGTAATTTAAAAAAACAATTTAAAAAAAAACGAACCTATAAACTATGGAATTTCGACATATAATTATAGGCACGTAGTGCATAGGAAAAAGAATACTAGTGCAGAAGAAAAGTGCTTAGAAATTTCTACCTAGTTACTAGCCAAAACTAATAAAACTAAGAAAAACTATTTAGTAGATCCAAGAGAGGCTCCCATGAAACTAGAATTTAGAAGAATCAAGAGCGAAGAAGTTCAACATCTAAGCCCAAATAGCAAACTCAGTTCATATCCCCACTACCCGACGACATGTCGTACATCACCCAAACCAACGTTGATTGACCTTGTAGATTGCTTGATTCCACCGTCGTACTGCATCGATTGAAGTTACCGCATCAAATTTAAACCATCACCGCAACACCCCAATCGACCACCATTGCAGCAAACTAAACTATCCCAACGCAAGCCACCGCCAGATATGAAACGTAAAACAACGCCCGACATGGAATAAGCAAAGGAACAAACAAGCCGACACCATCTGAACCTTCGAGCGAAGAACCTCCATCAAGGCCCAGCTTGCAACTTTATTTTGATACACGTCCGGCAGCAAAACCACAAGACCAGTAACCGGAGACCGACGTTGATTTGGTGCTGCCGGACGAGGAGGTTTGGAATCAAATGGGAGGACTTGGTTGTTTAGGGTTTTAGAGGCGGCTAGGTTTTTTTTTTTTGTTTGGGTATGGTGTTATGCTTCATGGCTTTCCTAGCACGTAAGATTTCATTTATAGGGACTATTTTAATGTCAGTTAGTTCTTGTTGTCAGTGTAATAGGGAGGTTAGCAGTACATATATGCCGTTAGTTTTGGCATGTAGTGTTTGAAAGAGTTGTTTCTTCTTGAGGTTGGCTGTAATGATGTATTGATACTTTTGGAATATGTCAGTTGCAGTTGAAGCCTATTGGTTCTTGTCCACTGTAACAATTAGGTAGAGAAGCGTGTGAGGTTTTTGTCCACCACCGATTTTTCCCTCGGGTTGTAATATGGTTTTATTTAATGGATTTTCTAATTTCTCAAAACAAAAAACAAAAAAGAATCTTAGAAAAATTCTAGTGCTTTGTGATTCTCATAAAAATAATAATAATAATAATAATAATAATAAATAAGAAAAATCTAGTTACATAGAAGAGTATCTTCAGTACACGGCATATACATACACATAAAGTTTAAATGATCAAAATACATAGTAGGTCCTACGTATAAATTTTTTTAAATAGCTAAGATTGCTCTATGTGTCTACATAACCTTGCACAAGAATTTCCGGTTACATAGTCCTCAGATATGTAGGCACAGCCTTGTACGACGTCCCCTACAATCTCATGATTCTCATCTGTTTTGTGATCTCAAGCAATTTTTTTCTTTCCCTTTTGGTCTGTGACCTCAAGCAACTTAAATTGTATTGTATCGAGATAACAATAAGGTAAAAATAAATTTAAGAGCAAACTTTCTAGTAGAGCATCTCCTAAAAACTTGCATTTAGTGGTAAAATATCATCCTCAACAAAAAGAACCACAAGTCTATCTCAGCTCAAACTCCTTGAGCTGAGTCAGAATTGCCTTGTACAAAATTCGATCAACCCACTTTCCCAAACAGTTGCATAGAACAAAAAAGTAACACAAGAGCTTTTCCTAACAAATTACACATTCTGCTAATATATGTTACGACAGTAGTCATTCATAAAGAAGCATTTGCAATAGCCTTAATTTGTTTCTTGCTCTTCACCCCAAAATGCTTCTTGCTTTTCAGGTCAAGTTCATCCCAGTCCTCTGCATTTCCCAAATAACCATATAGACAATTTGCTACATCAGCCTCTAAGTCTTGCTTTCCACTCCTAATGTTGCTGAGGCCAACCGAACTGATATTCCGCCATGCAGCCTTCCCATGTTTGTTATCGGCAAACAGCTTGTGAAGCCTTTCAGCTTCTTGCAAACCAGAAAATGTAGGCTGAAACTTCACCACTATGACACTCCCATCGGCAGGTTTCCCACGGCACATATTGATCTTCCTCCCAATGATTCCCATACCTACAATTTAGTTGCAAGAGACTACCCATAACAAGAAAAGAACAAATATAGAAAAGAACAGATCATACAAAACAAATATGAAAAGTTTTGTCAACTAGCAAAAGCGTGTTAAAGGGGCATCAAATTGGTCTTGTAAAAAGTAAAAGAGAAAATCTGCTGATTGAAAGTCCCAGTAGACATTCTACAGATAACCCCCAGATTCATTCATATTAATACTAAGAGATGAGGATCAATAAAATTTGAAAAAATAATTACCCCTCCCTCCATGAGTTGTACTGATAAAAAAATATATTAGAAAATCATTTTGATGCTATGAACAAATCAAGCATGGAAGAAACAATAATATGAGGAAGAAAAAAACTTTCATGTCATGCCTAGCTCCCTATAATATCCTTTTTTGCAATTTATTTTTTGAGAAAAAATCATTGAAATATGTGGGAATAACACTAGTGACTTATTGAAAGTTACCTGTAAGAATAGCCTCAAGACCTTCAACGTTTACTGTCATCCTTTCATCTTCAGGATTTTTATTCACTACGGAAATATTGTGTATGACAACAACAGGAGGCCAGATAATGAGGTCCTCCTTCAGAGTCAAGGTTTCCGCATCTGTCAAAATTTGCTGAACCCACCTACCCTTTGAGACTGATGCACTGTTCCATCCCAAGAGCACACAAAGTGCTCTATGAAAGCCCAAGTGCTCTGCTCTGAAACCAACCTTTGGCGACATGACGACATGCCTTGCTAATGCTGCTGTTTCTACAAACTCGTTGGAACTGATACAACACAAAAAATATTTTAGTTATCATTAAGACAGTCCATTGGGCAGAAGTGTAGAACGACTGTCAAATCAACATTATCAAAAAAGCCTCATGGTAATAGCTGATATCTTCATCATTACTCACAGTGAAAAAAATATCCCTCGTATGGGGCTCATGAGTTGCGTAGGACTAGGGAGCCTGTGACTAAAGTTTAGCTAAGAAATTCTGTTACAGCCTAACCATATCACTTCAGTATTGTGGCAGGACTAAGTAAATGGGGAATAACATATCAACATTATGGTTCACAAATTAGAAACAATCCCCTATCATGCCACTCATGTAGTACATGCAAGTTCAGCTATCATCAATAACACTTTCTTAGACAAGTAGCTTTCTAAATAAGAATGATGCAAGTTCAGCTATCATCAATAACTGCTCACAGAACTACAAGAGGTCATAAACTGCCAAAATAAGAAAATCTCACTCTTCAGATGGTAAGAGCTAATTTCTGCTTCTCTACTATTTACAATGTTCTCACTTTCCATCAACCTTTTACATCATCTTTTCATCTGGTAGGCTGTTGATGGGAGGGAGTTTAGACTTAGTCAGGTTGAGCGAGCACTATCAAATTATATAGAAAAATCAAAATTAAAAAGTTCCTCCCGCCCAATCATAAGAAATATATCATGCACTGACAATGGAGCCTTGAAATTGAAATTTCCCGAACCTAGTCTAGGCCAATTAATCTTATCATGCCAAGGCAGCAAGTTCAAAATCTTTAAACTCACCACTAGGACCCAAATAATACAAATAACAAATCAACACCTCCAAGATATTCCTAGTCTAGGTCAATTTATCTTAACATTCCCAAGGCAGAGAGGAGTTCAAAATCTTTGAACTCACCACTTGCACCCAAAAACTAAGAGAAACAAGTCAACACCTCCAAGACATACCAATATTCTCAGAAAACTCCCCCAAGACAACTCAAACTCCAAATCAAGGTTGCTCTTTATCTTGTTCAGGAAAATAACTACAACTTGAAATGAGACCTAAATGCACTTCTATCAGAGTAAGTCAAAACCTCCAAAGCAGATCAATACTCAGACTATCCAGACTCAAATCATGGTGGAACTATTTATCTTGTTCAGGAAGATAACTATAACTAAAAACCAAACCTAAATGCACTTATCAGATATTAAATTGCTATAAATTAGAGTTAAAATTTAAACTTAAGAACAGATAGCGACTTAGATGACAGACCTGGCACACACACAACACTTTCCTCCTCTTCCTTCCATGAATTTCCTTCTTTCAGTTGGGTTCTCAATCAAGATATTAATGAACTTAATAAAGGCATCATCTACCAGCTGCTTGAATTCCTTCGAGTCTTCAGGGGGTTCTTTCTTTGCAGCTCTCACATCAACTTCTGTAAGACTGCCCCCTTGAGGACGAATGCCTTCATTACCCCCTTGAGGTTGAATGCTTTCATTTCCCCCTCGAGGACGAAGGTTTTCATTACCTCTTTGAGAACGAATGGTTTCATTAATATCACCTTTCTTAACATTTGGAATAGCTTTCCCTTGAGGATGAATGATTCCAGTAACATCTGTCTTAACTTTTGAAAGGCCACCCCTGTGAGGATGGACGCGTCCACTAAAACCATCCGTCTTGACTTGTGGAAGAGCACTCCCCTGAGGATGAATGCTCCTAGTAGCAGCATGTATCTTATATTTAGGAAAACCATCCTCTTGTGGATGAATACTTCGAATGAAGTCCTCTGTTTTTCTTATTGGAGAATTGTATTGTTCTCGATGTTTGCAACCTAAGATGTTAACGTTAGGATCATTTGGAGAAGGCCCCAAACGCATCTTCACACTGCCAGGTGATTTGATAGGTGGTCCCAAACGTGTTTTTAAGCTTCCATTTTTGGGAGGTCCCAACCGCTCCTTAACATGTATCCTAGCAGCTTTGGATTGTTTGCTATAATGCTCTTGCATAGATGCTGGCAGTTCAGAATTCTGTAAAAAGCTGTCACATTTCAAGTTGTTGATATGCTCAGCATTCCATTGGTCCTCTCCATAGTTCATATGCCACGGTTGTTCTCCACAGGTTCTGACGCCTTGATCATTGTTCCGATGATCCCCTCCGGAGATCACACCTCGATGGATGTTACATTGATTCTGTCCAGAGGTCACACCTTGTGGAACGCTCCTTTGATCCACTCGACAGGTCACATCTTGGTCAATGGAACCTTCTGCTGTGTTCCTTTGATCAACTCCACTTATCACATTTCCCCCCTCCATGTTCCACTGGTCCTCTCCACAGGTAGCAGCATATTGTTGAATATCTTCATCAGCATATTGCTGCTGCATATCTTCAGTAGTAGTCAACGGTATGCTGACTTCATAGGTCGAGTTTAGTACATTACTAGAGGGGTTCAGATCAGGGAAAAACTTAGACTTTGAGAGATTGTCGGATTGTTGCTCCTTCATGGCTTTTTTTCTCAATGCCCACCTTCTCACAGGGGTCATGGTTGCCAGGCTTTTTGCTGCTGCCAACCTCTGTTGGCAACCACTGTAAGCTTCGAGCAAGTCTTGATCTTCATCAGGCAGAGCCAATGTCTGTATGTTACCTTCATATGATAAAGGTTCGACCTCAACATCTACTCCTAATCTGAAGCCCCGGGCTTCATTGTCCCAGCATACCTCTGTTCTTGAATTAGAAGAACCTAAGACTTCATCATAGGATGGGATTGATGGTTCACTTGTAGATTGATGGTTGGGAAAGAGATATGTTGGTTGACTTGGTTCCATGTAATCATGGTATTGGTCCAACTGGCAATTCTCATGAGTGCCTGCTCCAACAGAGCCCTTGCTACCACCAACGCCTGGCCTCAAATGAGTTGGAGACCTTGGGTCTTCTCCAACACTAGCAATCTTCTTATAGAGCAAATCAAGAAGAAACATGGCATCCCTGTCAGCATTCTCATTTCTTTTCATTCCAGGAACCATGTAGTCCCTACCCATTTCCTCTTTTGGACTCTGCTGAGCCCACCTAGGCTGCACCAACTCATTCTTTCTTGGTGTTTGACCATGCGAATATCCACCATGGCCAACAGGCCCGTCAGCCATTTCTCTGCTTTTGTTGTACTCATCAGGACCGCGAAAACCCTCATTCAAAGCAATTGGTGAATTCCCATTTTTGGGTCTTGGTGCAAGTCCTTGAGAATATCCAATATGACTAACAGACCCCTCACCCATTGCTCTGCTTCTGCCATGAGAATATCCCCCGTGGCCAATAGGCGCCTCAGCAATGACTCCGGTATTGTGAAACTCATCTGAAGCATGAAAACCCTCGTTCAAAGCATGTGGTGAACTTCCATTGATGTGTGTTGGTGCCTGTCCTTGAAAATATCCAGCATGACCAACAGGCCTCTCAGCCATTGCTCTGCTGCTGTGAAACCCCTCATTTGAAGCTTCGGATGAACCAGCAGCATTGTGTACTAACTCATTGTGTCTCGTTGTTTGAGCTCGAGAATATCCACCATGGCCAATTGGCAACTCAGGCATCGCTTCTAGAAAACCCTCAGCCATTGCTCTGGTTCTGTTATACTCATTGTGAAAACCATCACTCAAAGCAAATGGTGAACTTCCATTGTTGTGTGTTGGTGTCTGTCCTTGCGAATATCCAGCATGGCCAACAGGCCCCTCAGCCGTTGCTCTGCTTCTGCTGCGTAAGCCCTCATTCGAAGCTTCTGATGAACCAGCACTGTCCACATACTCACTGTGTCTGGATATTTGACCTTGAGAATATCCACCATGGCCTATTTCTCTGCTTCTATTGAACTCATCCGAAGCGACACGAAAACCCTCATTACCAATTGATGAACCTCCATAATCCACCAACTCGTTGATTCTGGGTGTTTGACCTCTATAATATCCACCATGGCCAATTGGCAACTCAGCCATTGCTCTGCTTCTGCCACATCCATCTCCACCGCCGCGAAAACCCTCATTCAAACCCATTGATGATGAATACACAGTTCCAGGAGCAATATTCAAACCCATTGGGCGGTGGTGGTCCACATTTTCTTGGGGACTAAGATTGGATTTCGGCAATGACGACGTATGATCAAAACGCCCATATTGCTTGCTATAATCCAACTCGGGTCGGCTCAGACCCGGAATGTTTCTCGGGTCAAAACCCGGATCCGGATTCTGGGCCAGCAGGTTGTTCCACTGGAACTTCGTCGAGAGTGATTCACAATGACGTAAGCCACCGCTCAGGTGTGTCTGCTGCGACGACTTCAACGGCTGCCTATCTGCATCGCCGTCGTCATAGTACTCTCTCCGGGCAGGATTTTCTGCCAGGCCCGAACCCGAAACCCGACCCGAGCACGGACGTCGGGGGTTTTCTTCAGTCGAAGCCCGACCCGCAAAGTCGCGGTACCTACGCTTCTTCATCTCTGAAAACCCTAAACAAAAATATGCGGAGATTAATTGTGTTTAAAGGAGGTGTATGATATGAGAGAAAAGGTGGAGATGAAACGGAGGCGTGGCGGTGACGGTGGCGGTGACGGTGGCGGTGGAGGCGGTTTTGTTTTCTTGGGTAGAGTGGGATGGAGAGAATCGGAAGCGCCGAGATTTTGTGAGAGGGAATGTGGAATGAGTAAAGATTTTCAATTTTTATGGGGAGTGTAGAGGGAGGGGTGATCGGGTGCGGGGTGGGTTTTGTGGATCTGGTGAGGTGGCGGGAGGTGGTTGGGTGGAGAAAGGGTGGACACGTCATATCAGGGGTGATGCACTCTCATAGTGTTGATGTATGTGCTAGAGATTGGGAATTCAAGCTTTTAGAAAGAGGTCTATTTTGGGGACAATGCAAACATTCTCAAACCCCTAGACATGGTACTAGATTGGCCAGAGCATTTTATATTCTTATTTTGGTAAAATTATGATTCAGTTTAGAGAAACCAAGACTTCTTCAAAAAAAATACAAACCTTTCAACAAGACAATAAAAGACTAAAATGAAAATACTCGAAATTAGAAAGACAAAGCAAGAGCTAGAGGTCATAGTGGAGGAGAAAATTCACTTATTTTAGGGAACGTTTGGGTCTCAATTCACGCGATCAATTCTAATTATGCTCATGCTTCTGACTTCCCTCTAGGGAGCTCCATGATAAGATAAATGTCATTAATTTATTATTTTGCATTGTTTCATACACCTCCTCTATATGAAAGTGAGATGGGAAGATCGAACAAATAAGTTACGAGAGTGTATTTAAGAATATTTTTGTTTCATAAGTATTATTGATTTTCTTAATTAATTAAAATTAAAAAAATTAGACAACATAAATACGATGGCACTATATGAATCAACTTTAGACAACAATAATGTTTATTCTCGAAAAATCATTATAGAATGATTAGTATTGAGGCTATATCCAACTCAAATGACTAAAATAGCTTAGCCCTTGAAATCTGTACAATTCATCGATGTGACATCAACCAGTTATATTATAACCTTAAATCATATATAAGATTTTGAATATGTTATGTAAGTGTTATATTTTTATATTAGATTCATAAAACAAAGATTGAAATTGTTTTTATGATAAAAAAAAATTAGTCCCAACATTTTAATTATTGTTCAAGGAAGGTTAATTCTGTAACTTCCGATGTGTATTTTGACCTAATTAGACTACATTAGTAGAATCTTTAGTTGATAGGGAATCTCAGATTCTTGAAGATACTTGATGTAATGTGTATATAAAAGTCTCTTTATCAATGAATAAAATATCGATTTGCATCTTCTTTTTTCTCCTAAAACACGTTATCAGCACGTAATTCTAACCCTGTGCTTGATAGCAAAAACCCTAACCCTAAATATTATCCTGCAGGCAACAGTTCGTTGGAAAAGAAGACCAACCCCCAGAAATTCATTTTGCCGACAACTTCTTTGTTGGGGAAAAAAAAAACAATCTTAGTCTGCCGACAATAGGTTTGTCGGCAAAGAAAGAAATATTCTCAGGGCACCCATTCCATCAGCTTCCATGAACTGGCTTCCTCCGCCGGTTGATGCCGCCCCAAAGCCAGCGAGCCCAGATCGACATCTCTCTCCCGACTTCGATCCACACACCAACGGCTAGTGCTCCCCTCCGACGTCGTCCTCAACTGTATCTTGAAGCTTGATGTCGCCGCCTCGCAGCCATCTCCGATGCACTTTCTCGGTTCGCTTAGCCTAGCGCCTGCAACCCGACGGCGCCGACTCGTGCTCGAACTGGATTTGCTAGATCCGGATTCGTCGACCCGACGGCGGCTGCAGTTTTTCGACACCGTCAAGTAACCTACCACGCCGCCCGCGTGCTCCAGACGTCGCCGCCCTAGCGCGTGCACCCTCGACTCGGTCGTCTATTGCCACAGTACCGGCGTCCCATGCACTCGATGCCTGCAGCACCCGAGCGCCGCCCTTAGCGCAATCATAGCCCTGTTGACGCAGCTGAGCCCAGCGCCGCCCTCTAGCTCGACGGCGATCACTAGTCCTCCACGACGACGCCTCAGCTACCGCCATCACACCGCACTATCGTCGACACCCCAAAATCCAGCGACCCGGTTCCTGGAGTCCGAACTTGACCCGAGTCGGCAGTCCTCAGACCTGATTCAGTGTGAAAGGGCAAAATGGTAAATATGCATATTCAGTGTTTTTACCCTATGGGATTAAAACAGTTACTGTAGTGATTCTTTTTAGTTTTACTGATATATATGGCGAATATGACTAACCATATGTTTTTCTTTTTCATGAAATTTATTACACGACTCATCGCGATAGAATTGCGAGGATTATTTCGTTGCACGTACATGGAAGAACATCTGCAATTTGCATAAGGATCAGAACCGAGTCCTCAAGCGCAATTTATATTTCAACGCAGTTCATTTGATGAACTAGCAAGTAAGCTTTTCTTAAAATTCCTGCTTTCGACAATTTTAATTGTTGGAACTTATTTTTTTTTTTTTTTTTCAGGACGATACAAAGGGGCCCCACCCACCCTGGCGTATCACTAAGGGGTAACTGTGATGTTACCGTCCAAAGTTGTGCTTGTGGTTGTGATGTCACTGTGAACCACAACTCTTTGTGACTATTTTGTCACGGTTTTGACAGAATATTGTCGATGATTGTGATGGTCCTAAGGGAGTCACATTATATAAAAAGGGACAAACTCATGATGTGCGACGAAAATTGTCGCTGTAACATTAATATGTGACGGAATTTATCACAATAAATATTGAAATGAGTTACCATAATCTTGGTCCCGACCTAAATTCGGTACCTTCCCTCTTATTGTTTTGAGAAAAAGAAAAAGGGCTATTGAAAAAAAAAAAACCATGTCATTGATATGGTTCTACATCGGCTCACTGATTGCAAATAACGCAATCATATGGTCAATATATACAAGAGATACATGGAAGATGATGATATGGTTAAACGCAAGCCATAACACTTAGATGTTATGATGCACCTTCACAATGATTGAAAAGTTCAGAAAACCTAAAAATAAATTTCCGGTTTTTCAGCTCGCGGACTCGTCATTGTGAGGACCGGTTCACCTACTTTTAGACCGGTTCCTGAGGTGATACTTGCAACCACCGATTCCTAACATCCAAAGCTATCTGCTCATAAAATTTGAGGGCCATTGGATACCTGGAAGGTGGTGAACTGCTCGACATATATGTTCATTGACCTTCGACGACCTTTCCGACCGGTTCGGTATGCTTTCGGCCGATTCCGGCAATGACGTCGGCCACATTGGAATCCTAACACATGTGTCTACGTGTTGTTAAAATTTGGTAGCATTTGGTGTCCCGATGGTGTCCCGGAACTTAGTGAAATGTTTCAGGAAGCGTATATGCATGTTACATTTTGTAACAGAATGCATCTTGTTAACTATTATGTGTTAACGATCAAGACCCTTTATCGTCCACATACTTTATATGTTATATTGCGCCACCATAAGCGCTTAATGATGAGTTATTTGATTATGAATAAAGTCTTTGAATAAGATATGAGCTTACACCTATAGTCCGCTTTATAGAAACCTTAACAAGCGATCCCGTTTGTGTCACTTTTGATGAGCTAGTCTTCCCGTCATTAGGGGAAGATAAGAAGAAGTATGTTCAAGTAGAACGACTTGGCATTGCCGTGGTTTGTCCCCACTATGCCTCATCATGTTTTCCAAAGTCCCATAAATCAAAGTGACGAGATTTGATATACATGCTGCAAAGAGCAAACTATTGGTCTTTCAAGGAAAAGATCGGAATAGTACTCTTGTATCAACATGCTTGTAAGGATTGATGCCCAAATCAATGGACATATTGTCATTCATAAATGGTGACACGGTGACTCCATAAAAGTAGTAGATGGTGTCACTAGGCCGAAACTCTCACAAAAAGTGTAGAGAGGGCACTTAATTCGATATACACTCGCCGAATGCGAGTTTAGCACAACTTGATTTTCTGGATTATGGTCATCATTGGAGATGCCTCAATGCAAAGCCAATCCATATAGAGATATCTACAGATGTGAATTACACTAGTGTACATGAAGACGTGGTTTATGAGTTAAATATCGAACACACACTTCGTTGAAGAAAACACCAACGTTGTGAATTGGCCTACACGGAAAGATATGCGATCCTGTTTAAATAAAGAGATAAGTCTTTAGTCAGGTGATGCCGATACCGCAAGTGTAAACCCTATCGATAATCTTTGATAGAAAGCGTAGTGAGAAAAAGAGTCTAGGCTCACCTTATGGCGCAAGGTCTCTCACAAACGCCATGTTATCGACTACGATGACATATGCTCTCGTAATGGAGTCATATTGCACTCCACTAGATTGTCAGCTAGGTAGTTCCGAAAAACTGAACATGCAGCTTGTACACATAAATCATCTTTATTGGGACTAAGTAAAGAGATATATATAAACATTTTGAACGGATTAGTTTTCACCCAAATCAAGTGAGCAGAAACCACGAAGTGCCTATGCTATTACGACGTTCCCTATATGGGCTCAGATAGTCTGGTAGGATATGGTACACACGGTTGAGTGACTACTTGATTGGGGATGGGATATAAATAATTATGCCTATTTGCGTGTGAACTCCGGATGAATTGTGATTGAGATATCACTAATCCGACATTAAGAATGAAAGGATCTTGAGAATACTTGATCTCGAAAGTGAGAACCGTTAGTGATGAACTTATTCATCTATCGGCTTATGGCAATCTAAAGGATATTAAACAAAAACCTATATGTATCCCATGATCAGTCGATGTCTTGAGAAGACTCGTTTCGTCTATATGATGAGAAGTCTTGGGAGATGAAACTCTCCATCTAAGTACGATGTGCGCAACCATGTACTTGTCGTAATATGCTCAACTCGACATCTCATTCGCATAAACTTATAAAGCCAAGGTAATGGCTAGATGCGCCCACGCAATTCCATAGTATGTGGAGGTACTTTCTTTCAATTGTGATAGGTTTAGGCTCATTAGATCCCATCATTAAAGACACATCAAAAGGCAATTCTAGAATCTGTCTGATTTCATAGGTCAACTTCCACGAGACCTACATAACAGCCCACTCATTGGAAAATGATGAAGTTACTACTGTTGAAAAGGTCTACGTGTCTACTTTCCAGGGACACCAACCATTCGATCATAGCTGTCATATTGAGCGAGTTATGGATGTTCTGGCAAAGTAGGAAGAATGTGTCCTGCAGTCACATTCAACAGAGCTTTATGATTAGCTCAGAACGAGCTAGTTTGTTTACTTTACATCACTGGAAAGATACGGGTGTCTAGTTTTCAAAACTCTTTACGGTGCATTTATACCTATTGTATCGAAGGAGTTATGACTGTTTGAGTATACGAAGGTCATACTGCGCGTGAATCTAATTTTCAACGCGAACTCTAGTTTTTAGTTGTTAAGCAACCATCTTCCTTAAGACCAAGTAAAGCTAAGTATAGTTGGTCTGATACAAGGATAATGTGGCCGTATTCAATGACTCGATCATTGGGCATGCCTACTTTTGAAGCTTGTGAGGAGCGTTTGTATACGCTAGTAATCTAAACTCCAAAATTGAGATACCAATCAGGGGGAGTTGTCTTGTAGACATCAGACGAGTCTACCTCACATCTAATCTTCAATTCACATATTTACATAACATGGAACGAAATCATTGGGGGGGGGGGGGGGGGTTAAATTGAGGTTCGGATACTGCCCTAAACTACTAAAACACGAAATTGAAACTTTAAAACTAATATTTACAAGTGATCATCATCTTTCACACAATGCAATTCAACAAAAGACTCTTTAACATGTAAGACACGCATGTACGAAAGTAAGGAACAAAAGACTCTTCAACACGTAAGAAACTCATGTACGAAAGTAAGGAACAAGTATTGACACAATTTAGACTTAATTCGGTTTTGACTACAACTAGAACGATTTCTCTTTACCTAGTTGTGAGACTTCTCAAGTTTTCTAAGACACACTTTTGTTCCCATCCTAGAAGTTATGCTAATCCAGTTAAGACTTAACATTAGAGCACAAGAGTCAAAATCGAAAACAAGTAAACAAATAAGGTTGTCAATCTTCTTATTTAACATGTAAGTTCTAAGGTATTAAACTCTAAGTAAGCAACACAAATCAAAGCAATAGTTACCTCTAGCTTAGTTCGTTATTACTCTAGCCGATTAAACCTAGTACCTAGATTACATTCAAGATGACACTAATTAAGTACTGATTTTCATGCTCAATCCTTAGGTTATTAACCGATTTTAAGTCCTAAACATGCATCATATACCTACTGTCCTAATTATCTATACACACGAAATCCACAAGTTAAAATCGAAAAAGTACTTTACATAAACAAGAATCAGTTCATACAAGAGTTTAACAAAAATCAAGAATCGAAATAAATTCCTACAAACTATACAAACATGAATAAATACAGTATCCATAGAAGGGTTGGATCACAGTTTAAAAACCTTGAAGACTTCACAAGATGTGGTGGAGTGATCGGCTGAAAGTAGATGTATGGTACAGATTTATGGGATGTGGTGGTGTAGGAATCGGCTAAGTATTTTTCAGTTTGGTGCTTGAGAGACTTGGTAGAGCTTTCGGCTAATACTTGTGCTTAAGATGTGTTTCTGCCTAAACCCGGGGGTCTTGGTAGATACTTGATGAATCCAACTCGATCTCCTGCAATCCTGCTTACTAAGGGGAATACCGGGCGGGCCGGCCTTCACCTCTCCGATGCCTAAGTTAGTATAGTTGGAATATATATAACCTGGGCACGTATGTAAGCAGAGAGAGAGACAAGTTACCTATTTATGGTGGTAGCTGAGGCCTATATATAGGTGGTTGGGGGTGAGGGCTGGCCTCTTTCTTCGATGTGGGACTAGTTCTCTTCTGTTTGGACATTCTGGTGCCCTCTTTGGCAGGCGGGCGTCCCTGGTCCCAGGATCCCTAGAGGCAGGATAGACCGCTGGGGCCCGAGGCCTGGTGCTGGTGGTCCGATCCTGGGTCCTGGTCCGGGCCCTGGTGCGCTTGCTGCGGGTCTGTGGGCCCTGGTGTAGCCTCTCTGGCTACTGTCAACAAGTCCCCCAAGTTCCCGGTCAAGTGCAATCTTGAATGGGGACTTAAGATCTGTCTTGCTCTTGGCCTGCAGACCCGCAGGGTTACCAACCTACCGGTGCTCAGTCCCCCAAGTCCGCGTTAAAGATTGGGCGTGACCGAGGTGAGTATCTGGATCTTGAATGGGCGTTCCTGAAGTATCGAAGCGAGTCTCGGATGAACCATATCGGTGCGGGGCGGAGTTCACGGGAGCTCGACGGGCGTCCTGCCATATCGAAACGAGTCCCGGATAGACTTGCAGACTAGCCTTCGGGGAGGCCTGTTGGTGCGTGGAATAGGTCAACAGGTGCCCGAAGGGTGTTATGGCCGCGCTGAGGCGTTGTTTTAACACTTGCTAGCTCTTCTCAGCTTTTGTTGTTTAAGCGTTGAGGTAATGTGCAGGTTTGTTAGCCTGCGGGGAGACTTGCTCTGTGTTAGAGAGACAATCTGCCCGGTGGAGTGGCGTTGAGATAACGAGTCTCGCCATGTATCCCCAAGGGTATCACAGTTCAGTGTGATGAAGGGTTTTTATCCTGCTGGACAAGAGTACATTGGTTAGATGTAAGCTCGCCCGGGTTTATAAAGCCCATGCGTTTAGAAGCCTTGCGTTGTTGTTGGCTCGTCCCTGCCCGTAGGCGTAGGGAATGACATCCGGTAGAATATTTTGGAGCTGGTTGAATGTCACATGGCCGGTGGAATGCCATAGTGCTGGGCGGATCTCGACCGGGCGGTCTGCCATATCGGGGTGAGTCCTCCAGTGAACTGGCATTCAGCCGGTGTAAATAACCGTGACACGTCATGGTGTCGGGTTGATTTGAAGGTTGACCTTTGTGAAGCGAGGAGAGGGGACGCCTCGTTGCGTGCTCCTTGATTACTAACTGTTGCTTGCGGGTGGGACACGTGGCTGACATGCAATGAAGGGGGGAGCCCATCAATTCCATCAGTTATGATGGTATGGGATCCTTTATTGATGCCGTGGGCACGTGTCGGCAGGGGGCGGACTGAGATGGAGAGGATCGACGGCTGGGGTTGCCTGACCTTTGTTGTTGCCCTATTTATCGTCTCATCTGCTTTCCTCCTACCGCACTTTGCTTACCCTTTGCCTTCTGCTCTCCTCTTCCATCTTTCGGCAGAACTGAACTTTTGTTTTGAGGTTTGATGGCGTCTGGGAGATCTGCGCATCATGCCAGTGGCGGTCGTGGGCCTAGGAGGCATGAGCTGCGGGATGGTGATGGGACGATTTTCTGCGACGAAGCAGTCAGAAGTATGGACGAGAGGGAGATTAGGGAGTTTCGGTCGAGGTGGGATATCAATTCTTCCGTTAAGCTTCGAGGCTTGCATCCCGGCGAGCTGGCCTGTAATCCGGAGCCGGGCTGGGTCGCCGTTTTTGATGACCAGTTCCACAACGGACTATCGCTGCCGTTGCCGGGATTTGTCCAGTACATGCTGAGCTCACTGAATCTTTCCCCAGCCCAGCTTCCGAGCAATCAATGGAGGCAGTTGCTTGGGCTTGGGTGCCTGTTCTGTTTGAGTTATATGGATTGGCCCACGGTTAATGAATTTCGGGCGCTGTACAGGATTTCTTACTGCAGAAAGGGCCAGTGCCGTGGTTGCGTGAATTTTGCCACGCGGGAGCATGGTGCTGCCATTACGCATCTGCCGGCGACGGTTTTGGATGGCTGGAGGAGGTCGGTGGTGCTGGCCGGTGGTAAGTGGCAGCGTACCTGGAGGGGTTATCAAGTGCCCGGGGCATATCAACCGATCGGGGACCAGACCTACGAATTGGAGAACCTGGAGAAGCAACGGTTATTCCGTTTGTTTTATGGCTGGGACCATGATAGCCGGAGCACCTACAATTTCACTCGGTGGAACGTGCTGGAGGTGCTGGGGATGGGGAGAAAACCTACTAATGGTCCTCGGCCCGCGCTTAAAGTTGAGGAGACTATCGAGCCGGATGAGGAGCTTATAGCAGCGCGGTTGATGGAGATAGGGGAGGAGGCCGCAAAAGTCGTTCTTGACGTGGCTACCCAGAAGCGTACGGAGCATGCAAGGCCGGTGCCGCTAGTGTTCTCGGACGCTCATTATGGGAGGCGGCCGGGCGGCGAGAACAATTCCCCACTCCGCATTAGGGAAGTGCGGGCGGACGGCCTCCCGGGGCCAGAGCCTGTGGCGCGACAAATGGCAGTGCGTACCTCGCGGGAGAGGGAATCGGTGGTTTTGCCCGAGCACCGTCGAAGCAGCCACAGTGAAAGTCCGGCAAAGAGAGCGAGGGTATTTGATGCGGGGGCGTCAAGCTCAGCCGGGCCGATGGAGCGAGCCATAGTCCCGACTGTGGAGGCGGGTAGTCGAAGGACTCAGGAACCGGAAACCGTTCGTAGCTCTGGTGGTGGATTTAGTAGGCTTGTGGCTAGTATAATCGAAACCTTGGGGCTCGACCGGGAGGGGTCCTGGACCGAGAATCCGGGCGAGAGTGTGGCGGAGCCCGTGGGACTGGCTCTACGGGTAAATGTTTTTCTGTGAGTCCTCTTCCGTAATGTGACATGAGCTGATGCTCCTTTTGCTTTCTTTTGGCAGCTGGCTCAGAGGTTTTATGTCGCCGGCCCCAGAATGGAGGCTGCCGCCGTCCTGGAGAAGCGGGTGGAGGAGCTGGGTGTTAAGGTGGGTGTGGCGGAAGCCGAGCTTGCGAAGGAAAGGGAGGAAGGCGGCTGGCTGAGCGCGGAACTCGTGCGGGAGAGAGAGGAAGCCGGCCGACAGCTTGCCGCCCGTGATGGGAGGATTGTCGAGTTGGAGGCAAAAGTTTTGGAGCTGCAGGCCCAAATGACGGCGGTCGTTCGGGGACGGGAGAGGCTGGTGGAATCCGAACTTGCTGAAGTGGCCGATAAGGCCGTTGACGAGTTTCGGGAGTCGTCAGATTTTGAGGAGATGCTGGAGAAGGCCCGCACGGAGGGTATAAGTGACGCCTATCTGGAGTGGCGGGAGAAAGGGTGGCTCGACGCCGAGCGGATGGAGGCTGACATAGCCCTGATCGTGATGAGGGAGCAGGAGCGGGAGCTAAAAGGTGGCGGGTCGGGGGTTGTGGGTTCCGGGAGCGCTAGCTAGGTGTTTGCTCTGTACATATATCCTGTAATTGGTGTAGTCTCTTTAATGTCATAACTGCACATTGCAATGCTTGCCAACTACACTTTCGTTCTTTTATGATTGCTACTATCTAGGGTAAAAGCGTAGGTGTTCGATATTCCACGGCCTGGTAGAATAGATGCCCGTAGCGTCTATGATGTGGAATGTTGCCGGGCCTACGGCCGCGGTGATCTGGTAGGGTCCCTCCCATGTTGGCTGCAAGGCCAATGGCTTTTTCTGGACCTTCCTCATGACCCAGTCGCCGACTTGCAGCTTTCTTTCCCGGACCCTTCTATCGTAGTACCGGGCGACCCGCTGCTTGTAGGTTTGGTTTCGCATGTGCGCTCGGTCGCGCCGCTCCTCGATGAGGTCCAGGTTGAGTAGTAAGCCGTCGGCGTTTGTTTCGGCGTCGTAATTCTCGACCCTGCCGCTGGGTATCTCAGTCTCCACAGGGAGCACTGCTTCACTCCCGAATGCCAAGCAGAACGGGGTCTCTCCTGTTGCCTCTGCTGCCGTTGTCCGGATGGCCCATAATACCGCGGGGAGTTCCTCGGCCCAGCATCCCTTCTTGGCATCCAGTTTCTTTTTAAGAAGAGTTTTGATTATCTTATTGACCGCTTCTGCCTGGCCGTTGGTCTGCGGGTGTGCTACCGAGGCAAACAGCATCCGGGTCCCCAGGGAGGCTGTGTACTGGATGAGATCCGCGTTGTTGAATTGCGTCCCATTATCCGTGATAATAGTCTGCGGCACCCCAAATCTACAGTAGATGTTTTTCCACAGGAATTTCTTAACCCGTTCCTCAGTGATCTTTATCAACGGTTCTGCCTCGACCCATTTAGTTTGGTAATCCACTGCCACAATGGCGTACTTGTATTGTCCTACTGCCACGGGGAAAGGGCCGATGATGTCCAACCCCCACTGTGCGAAAGGCCAAGGTGCCAACAGGATTGATAATGCGATTGCCGGGGCACGAGGTACCGAGGCGTACATGTGGCATTTGTGGCAGCCGCGTGATATTTTCCTTGATACTGCCGCCATATCGGGCCAGAAATAGCCCGCTCGGAGTGATTTGTGGGATAACGACCTTGCGCCGGAGTGATTACCGCATACCCCTTCGTGGATCTCTCGCATGATTGCTTCTCCTGCCTCCTTAGTCACACACCTCAGCTAGGGGAAGCTGTGGCCCCTTCGGTATAATTGGCCATTAATGAGGCCATACCGGGCACACCGGAGGTGCAGCCTCCTGGCTTCCACCGCATCCTGGGGGCTGGTTTTGTCGGTCAGATACTTGACTATTGGGTCCATCCAGCTCGGTGGTGCCTGTTCTACCGCGAATATTTCGGAGATGGTCTTGCTTATACTTGGCTTCTGGAGGGTCTCGATTTTAGCTCTCCGGTACTCTGGAGGGTAGTTTCCGGTTGCTAGCCTCGCAAGGGCGTCTGCATGCCTATTTGCCTCCCGGGGAATATGTTGGATCGTGGTGCCGCGGAAGAACCCGATCAGTGTTTTGGCCAAAGCCTGGTAGGAGGATAGCTGAGGATCTTTAACCTCGAACACTCCGTTCATCTGGTTGACTACCAAGCTGGAGTCGCTGTATATGTCCATGGATGAGATTCCCAGCTCCTTGGCCAGTTGCAGACCGGCTATGAGGGCCTCGTACTCGGCAGCGTTATTGGAGGTGGTAAAAAGGAACCGTAGTGCATACTCGTACGATTGGCCATCGGGTGAGGTTATCAGGACCCCGGCCCCACTCCGTTTGGCGGTTACGGAGCCATCCACGTAAAGTTTCCAGCCGGTGGGAAGGTCTGGTTCGATCTTGGCGGTTTGTTCTGCCCCTGCGTCCTCGAGCGGGGCGGGATGAACTTCTGCCGCCATTGGGGTGAGCTCACATATGAAGTCCGTAGCAGCCTGTCCCTTGATGGCTGTTCGTGGGGCATAGGTGATGTCGAACTCCCCTAATTCGACTGCCCATCGTACGAGCCTCCCGCTGGTGTCTGGCTTTTGCAGGATCTGCCGCAGGGGGTGGTTGGTATATAAGGTGATGGAATGAGCCTGGAAATAGTGCCGGAGCTTCCTGGCGCTAACAATCAAGGCTAGAGCCAATCTCTCTATATCGGGGTACCGGCCCTCGGCTCCTGTAAGTCCCTTTCCCGCGTAGTATACCGGAAGTTCGAGCGTGCCCTCCTTTCTGACGAGAGCGGCGGAGACGGCGGTTGCGGATGCGGCTATGTAAAGGTACAACATTTCTCCCGGCAGTGGTTTGGATAGAAGAGGAACTGCGGCCAGGTATGCTTTGATAGACTGGAACACTGCCTCATGCTCCGCAGCCCAGAGTATCTTCCTGGTTTGCTGTGCCTTGAGCAGTTTAAAGAAAGGGACGCACTTATCGGTTAAACGAGAGATGAATCTGGCCAGGGCGGCCAACCGGCCGGTCAAGGTCTGGACCTGGTTCCTCTCTCCTGGTGTTTCCATATCAAGGATTGCCTGGACCTTCAGCGGGTTAGCTTCTATCCCTCGCTGGCTAATGATGTGCCCTAGAAAAAGACCCTCTGAAATCCCGAAAAGACACTTCTTCGGGTTCAAGCGCATTCCGAATTTGAGCATTTTACCGATGACTACGGCCAAATCCCGGACGTGGGCCCCCGCAGTTAAGCTTTTGACCAACATGTCGTCAACGTAAACTTCCACGGTTTTACCCATCTCTTGTTCCAGCATTTGGTTCACCATCCGTTGGTAGGTGGCGCCGGCGTTCTTTAGACCGTACGGCATCCTCTTATAGCAGTAGGTGCCTCGGTCGGTTGTGAATGACGTATGTTCTTCATCATCCGGGTGCATCCGTATCTGGTTGTACCCGGCGTAGGCGTCCATGAAGCTGAGCAGCTTGAAGCCGGATGTGGAGTCAATGAGCTGATCAATCCGAGGGAGCGGGAAGCTGTCCTTTGGGCACGCCTGGTTTAGATTAGTGAAGTTCACGCACATACGCCACTGACCGGCTGCCTTCTTCGGTACCATGACCACGTTGGCGAGCCAGCGCGGGTACTGGACTTCCCGGATGAAACCTATGCCCATGAGTTTCTGCACTTCTTCTCTAATCGCCTCATATTTTACCGGGCTGAAAGACCTCCTCTTTTGCCTTGTCGGGGGGACGCTGGGTAATGAGTTTAGCCGGTGAACGGCTATTTCTGGGGATATGCCCGGCATGTCTTCGTAGGACCATGCGAAGACCGAACTGTGGTCCCGGAGAAAGGCGATGAGTTCTTCCCTGACGACCGGGTCGAGTTGTGTCCCTATCACTACGCTTCGGTCCGGGTGGTCTTTGGAAATACAGATGGCTTCGGTTTCCTCCACGGCCGAAGGTCGCTCTGGTTTCTCGGTGAACGTGAATCGCCTAACTCTACCTGGAGCGATGTCATCACGGGGGTCAAGACTCAGATCCGGCGCTGGTACTTGCTGAGCGGTTGTAAAGACCTCGGCCCGCTTCCTCCCGTGGGTCAGGGCTTCTGCGTAGTACTTACGGGCGATTCTCTGGTCCCCGCGTATAGTTATAACTCCGGCTGGTGAAGGCATCTTCAACATCAGCATATGGCCGGCAATGAACGTTTTGAGCCTCCATAACCCTGGCCGACCGATTATACCATTGTACGACGACAGGCAGTCGACGATGATGAATTCCAAATGCTCTGTTTTCGTTCTGTCTCCCTTGCCGAAAATGATTGGTAGGTAATCGGATCCTAGAGGCTGGACTACCTCACCGGAGAAGCTTATCAGCGGCTCGTTATCCTAGGATAACTTGTTCCTCCCTCTTTGCAGCCCTCGGTACGCGTCTCGGAACATTACGTTGACAGAGGCTCCAGTATCGATCAGCATACGACTGGTTATCCAGTGGTCTATTTGGACCGTGATAAGGAAGGGGTCGGTATGCAGTTGGATCACATCCTCCGGCTCTTCATCCTCATAGAAAGTGACCGAGTTCCATCCGGTTTTAGCGGCTTGGACGCTTCGTTCTCTGAAGGCGTAAACCTCCCTCCCCCGGATTGATCTCAGGCACCGCTTCTTTGAGCTCCGGGTGAGCTGACCGATATGGTCCCCACCGTGGATCATGTTAATGCTCCCGTGTACCTCGATCCACCCGGGGGTTCGTGTGCATATAGTCCCTATCGGCCGAGCTCGCGGTCGGTCCGCGCTGGGGCTGCCGGGGCGGGCTTGGTCTTGTACGACCGCCTTCTGTGGTTTCCGATCTGGGATCCGAAGGTCCGGTTCATAGGGTTTTCTTGCTGGCGAAGGAACCGGGGCCCGTGGTGTCCGCTCTGCTGACACAGCTACCTGGATCCGAGCTGGGTGCCCAAAAGGTGGTCCTCTTCCTGGTCGGGGATCATTGTCACTGCTTCGCCGGGGTTGCCACTCCTTTCGCGCCTCTATCCCCCTGGCGGCTACAGGTACCCGGCTGATATGTAGCCGCCCGGCTTTGCTTCCGTGAGGGGATGGCGGTATGCCATCTGAGATCCGCTTGGGCGCCTTGTTCCCATATGTCTCTTGTTCTGCCTGAGCATGCCTAACGGCCACGGTCATCAGCTCGTCGTACGCCAGCGGCCCCTGCGCTTGTAAGTCGTATGAAAGTTCCCCAGCTCTTAATCCTTGCTTGAAGGCCATCCCCGCAATCCTCTTATCCAAGTTTCTTACCCCGGACGTGGCGACCTGCCACCGGTTAACGAAGGCGCGTAATGGTTCGTGGTTAGCCTGCATGCAATCGAAGAGGACCGTCGATGGCTGGGCTGCCGTGGCTTTAAGGACGAACCGGCCGACAAACCGGCCGACAAACCTATCGGCCAACTGTGCGAAAGTTTCGACCGAGTTCACCGGTAGCTCGTAGAACCAACCCAATGCTTCCCCTGCGAGCGTTTCTCGGAATATGTTGCAGCTCACGGCATCCGAATAGCCCCTAGCGCTTGTCTTCGACTTGAAGCTATCCAAGTGCCGGTACGGGCAGCTCGTTCCCGAGTATGTCAACTTCAGAGGCCTTTGGTCGCCAGATCCCCCTGTTTCCCGGATCCGGCGTGGGAAGGGTCCAATGCGCTCGGTAAACCGTGCGCCGTCCTGCGATCGTCCCGCCTTCCGCTCGCTGGTCTCCATGCGGCTCTTTATGTCCGATACCGAAGCGGAAAGTGCCTCGATCGTTCGCGCGGTGGAGCAGTCCCGCTCTCCTGATGCCTGATCTGAGCGGTACGGGAGCTCGACTGGGCCGGCATCTTTCAGAGCCTCTGAGAAGAGAGGCACGGGCACATGGACGGTCTTCCTCCTGCCCGTGGGCAGCCCTATTTCGAGATGCGGGAATTCGCTAGCCTTGCTCGCCGTGTGCGAGGCCTCCCGAGGGGTACCTGGCTGGCCTTCTCGCTCCAGGGTTGCTAACAGGGCGGTGGTTACTGCCTTCAGTTCCCGACTTCGGGCCTCTGCTCTTAACCGATCCTGATCGCCCTCCTTCCGCAATCGCTCAATTTCTGCCTTCATCTTTCTTATTTCCCCTGCTCCAACCGGGTCGGGATTCTCTGAGACTTGACGATCGTGAGCCTCGTTTCGAACAGGAGGAAGTGCGAACCTCGCACCGACCTCGGCCTTTATGCTACGGGCCGGGCCGGGGAACTGAATTCGCGCTTCCGGACTTCCTTTGCGGTCGGGGGAAAGAACGAACCTCGCACCGATCGCGGCCCCTGCGTGTGGGGCCCGGTCGGGGAACTGAATTCGCGCTTCCGGACTTCCTTTGCGGTCGGGGGAAAGAACGAACCTCGCACCGATCGCGGCCCCTGCGTGTGGGGCCCGGTCGGGGAACTGAATTCGTCCTTTCGATCCTTCCGTGCTTGTCTTTATCTTTCTTCCTTCCATGGCTTCCGGACTACGGTTTTAGCGACACTGACTTTTTGAACGACCTTCCCACAGACGGCGCCAATTGTTTCTGCCTAAACCCGGGGGTCTTGGTAGATACTTGATGAATCCAACTCGATCTCCTGCAATCCTGCTTACTAAGGGGAATACCGGGCGGGCCGGCCTTCACCTCTCCGATGCCTAAGGTAGTATAGTTGGAATATATATAACCTGGGCACGTATGTAAGCAGGGAGAGAGACAAGTTACCTATTTATGGTGGTAGCTGAGGCCTATATATAGGTGGTTGGGGGTGAGGGCTGGCCTCTTTCTTCGATGTGGGACTAGTTCTCTTCTGTTTGGACATTCTGGTGCCCTCTTTGGCAGGCGGGCGTCCCTGGTCCAGGATCCCTGGAGGCAGGATAGACCGCTGGGGCCCGAGGCCTGGTGCTGGTGGTCCGATCCTGGGTCCTGGTCCGGGCCCTGGTGCGCTTGCTGCGGGTCTGTGGGCCCTGGTGTAGCCTCTCTGGCTACTGTCAACAAGATGAGATGATTTTTCTGTATAGAAGCCGTGCCTTTATATAGGAGAAGAGATTGTGAATGAGTCGGCATAAACCTTATGCAAATCGGCAAGGAAAACATTTTCCTTGTCGAATTTGATCTTCCTTCCTTTCTTGGTTATTCTAGGATTCTACTTGCTGAATTTCTTCATGGATCACAACTGCAATTCCTCGTGGACTTCTTGATGGACTCAACAACATTCTTTGATGGATAATTGACGAGTCGGCAAAGTGAGCTATCAATAATAAACCCTACAAGAAACATTAGTAATATAGCAATAAGTAGGGATCGTTCTAGCCGGGGATTAAGGGTACCTGAAATATAAGAATGTTAGACACATATAAACAAACAGAGAAACAAATTAAGGGGGTTTAAAGAGATTCGGCAGCAAGGCTGCCCTAATGATCTAGAACACGAAAATAAAACCTAAATTACTATTTACAAGTGATCGACAATTCCACACAAAACATAGCACGAAGAACACTCAATAACATGCTTGACACGACTCAAAGATTCACACGGCAACAAAGTATTCATGTATTTCCTATGACTTAACTCAATTTCAATTTTAATTAGAGCCCTTCGCGGTTCATCTAATCGTTAAGACTTCTAAAATACTTAGAGCTAACTTCGCGTATCACCCTAAGTTGTATGCATGCTAATCGGTTCAAAGACACTTCGCGTAGAAATCAAACACGAAAAACATATAAGCACAAAAGCCAAATTGGAAACATATAAACAAGCAAGGCGTCACACTTCTTATTTATTATGCAGATTTTCAAAATTATGATAACTCTATTAAGCAACCTAGACCGACCAACTTCGCGTCTAAAATCCATCTAAATCATTTTGGCAAATGAAATCGAGACCCTTGGAACTGCCATGACACGGGCATCCCGCACGTACACGACTTTTATGCATAGAATTCAAGAAAACCAATCAAGTAAATCATAGAAATATACATGGCATACCTACTGCCCTCAATCAAAGAATACTAAATCAACATGCTATTGTTCATAAGAATCGTTAGTAGTATGAGCAAGTAGGGATCGTTCTAAGCCGGGGATTAAGGGTACCTAAAATATGAGAATGTTAGATAAATATTCACAAATATATACATATTTACACGTTTTCAATTGGGGGTTTTTGAATGAGGTTTGGCAGCCATATGGCTGCCCCTAAACTAATGCACGAAATTAAAGTCCTAAAAACTACTACGTACATGTTTTGGTCAACATATTTTCACACAAGCACTTAGCACATAACTCTTTAACAAGTACGACTCGCACAAAGAAAGTAAGGAACAAGTATTTAGCATGCTTTGGACTCGAACAAGTTTCGACTACAACTAGAGCCTACGAGGTTATCTAATCGTTTGATTACTTAAGTTCTTATGATTAACCACGGGTATAATCCTAAGGGTATGCTAACCGGTTTTACACGTTTAACACATAAGAATCACAAATCGAAGACAAGTACACAAGTAAGGTTGTCAATCTTCTTATTAACTTGCAAGTTCTAAGGTTAATAACTCTAGTCGAGCAACACAAAATCACTAAGATGAAACGTTCATCCCGGTTGTTATTACTCTAGCCGATTAAACCCAGTACCTAGTTTCATTCAAGACGACACTAAGCACCGATTTTTATGCCCTCACCTTAGTTCTAACTGATTTAAATCCTAAAACATGCATCAATACCAACTGTCCTAATTGTCTAAGTGTACAAAATTCTTACAAGTTTTATATTACAAAATTAACATGCAAAGACTCATTGAAAACGAAACCTAGACCTAAACCTAAGCATCGAATTAAATATGTTTTTAATATGCAATTTATAAAACCAAATTCCAATCCGAGTCATACATAGACATACAATTCGAAACCAAGAATACATGCAAGTTTCATAGACAAAACTAAACATATCTACAAAGAATAAATTGTTGCACCGAAAGTAGGGAGTGGATCACACTTTTGCAGACACCTTTGATGGCTTCAAGACGTGTTGATACGATGATGATGATGGTAGCACGGTTGAAGTATTTTTGGTGAAGGTGGGGATGTGTTTCGGCTAACTCTTCAATGTAGGATTCTTGGGGAATTTTGGTAGAGTTTATGGCTTTTGTGTTTTGGCTTAAGATGTGACAAGTTTTTCTGTGGGAAATCAGCCTCTATATATAGGGGAAAAACTTGTGCAAAACCGGCAACAACAAGGATAGCAAAACCTAAACCGAGTTGGTTTAGGATACTTGCCGGCCAAGTCTTTTTCTTCATGAATCTTCCGTGCAATTCCCCAATGGACCGGCTGCAACTCTTCATGGGCTCCTCTAATGGATCGGCAACCATTCTTTTGATGGATCAAAATCCATAAATCCGGTTGCAACCTTCCCTTGTTCACCTGGGAATGCTTTTCCCTCTTCCGATAGGATTCCTTGTTCTTTTAGGTTTGCTTGTGTTTGGTTGACTCTTCCTTGGTCTTCATCCGGCTGCAACTCATCCTAGCATCCTTAGGAATAATTGTAGCCACTTGCAGTCATTTGGAAAGGCAAGAAAAAGATTGGCATGTGTTCTGGAAATTTCTAGGCAGAATGCCTTGCTTTCGGGTGCAGGGGCAGGTGCGCGCCAACAACTTCCGGATACGCGCATGCTGCGCTGGGGCTTCTTTTTGGTAGCTTCTCGAACACGCACAACATGTGCGCAAGGATTTGGCGAGGCTAATAGGGCTTCTCGGCAGCATCGGTAGCAAGGCAGCAGGCTTGTGCTGTGCTGGGCATGTGCTGGAGTAGGTGCCAGTATCGGATACGTGATGCCCGTATCCGATACGGCATGTCATAAGTATGAGCCTCACCGGATATGTCTCGGATACGCCTGTGGATACGTCTGGATACGGCCTGGACACGCCATGCCCGTGTCCGATACGTCTCGGCGGCATGGGTGCCCTTGTTGCGCGCGCTGCGCTGCGGTAAGGCTGCAAATTGCCAAAGCTGACATTGCAGCCTATTAGCAGGGACTATGCTGAATTTTCCTTTCTTCTCGGCAGATTTGACCTTCGTATCTTTAATCGAGCATAACTTCCTCCAGAAAATAGCTATTGATGCGATTCCAAGTTCTGTGGAAACAAGATTCAGAGATCTTTCCATGTATGTATGGTACGCCATCTAGTTCCAAATGAGCTATCTTAGGGAAAGCCTGGAAGTCGAGTGATGTGTTCAGGAAATTCCTGAAACTTACTGTATCCGGATTTGCGTGGCAATTTCCGGTAGTTTCTTTAGCTCCAATTTCTCTAACTCTTTCCATTGCTCAATCATATATGTGTGTACTGCTCATAAGAGATGAAAAACCCATCAAAAGCATATTGGAAGATTTACAGAATCAACGAATCATATAATGATTTCGATTTTCAGCCCTTTGTTAATTTTCTGTAAATTTCTAAATCTTAAGCATATTTTGTGATAACTCTACCAAATATTGATTATTCTAAATTATGACTCGATCTTAGGCAAATAAAGGTAAAAACAAAGTATAAATGAGGGTAAAACATATTAAGAACGTCGTATTTTATGCTCCTATCAATCTTCTCGCCGAGGGCCGAATTTCATCTTGTTGGACCCTTCCTTCATTCTTAGCTCCCAAAATATTTTGTGAAAACGAACAAAGGTCAAAATTTTAACAATACTAGACCTTCACATGTATACAAACTCCAAATTCACAACACATTATAAGACTAGACTTAGCAATTTTATCAAAGTAAGCCGTGCCTATACTTTTTCTTTTATTTCGGACTTGATTTTTTTTCTTTTTCTTCTTTTCTTTTTATCAAAGTAAGTTCTACCATTCTAGAGTTCATTAAAAGTTATGGCACATAATCGTTGAATATATAAAGAATAATGAGGTTAATATACTAGCATGCTCGAATTTTTCAATTTTATCACTATGAAGAAAGTAATTCGGCTCTAAAGCTCACAAGGTTATTATGGAAACAAACTAGCTAAAACATGCATGCTTTATTAATTAACAAGTCTTACATGCTCCTACCAATACACATTATCCATGAAACTCACAGTTTTAAAATATGCACAACTATCATCTATGTATGCAAAGAGGAGAAAAACATCATTGACTACTTTAGGGGCATCCCAAGACTCAAAATATTTAAATAAACACTATTTTTGTCTTACAATTTTCTGATATTTTCTTTTTTAAACTAAGCACACAAAAACATAAACGAAATATGTAAACTCACCCCACACTTAGAAAATTACATTGTTCTCAATGTAAGCATAAAACTATAGTAAGTAATCCCTAAGCATGTGATAAGCTAACATATTTCAACAAATCATCACAAACTAATGAAAAAGAGAAGGGTTAGAGAATTCAAACGCTTGTCGATGGCTCCTTAGTTTTTCAAAGCCGACATGGGTTTCCTCCCATGTAGCGCTTAAGTGTTTTATAGTCCTTTAGCCTAGAATCATCATCGTGTGTTCATTCGTTGCTCAAATAGCTCAATTCGGCTGCGAGGATAGCACAAAGATGTGTTTGAAAATTTTCGTCCGTCGTGGTTGCTTGGTACTCACTATCGGCATTATCGGCAGCGTGTGCAGACGCTGCGGCAGGCCTCTCGACGTTATCGGAAGTGGATGCGCAAGACTGCTCGGCAGCGTTTGTGTCATCGATGCGCAAGTGCGCAAGCTATATCTATATGGTCTGCGCAATGTCAATATCGGCAGGGTGCAGGGCTGCATCGGCAGCGTATAGGGCGGCATCGGCAGCAATAATGTCAAGGCTGACAAGCTCGGCATTATGTGCAGCAGTATCCGTATCCCTGTCCGTATCAGAGTCTGTATCGGACACGGTGATTTCCACTATGGGCGTATCTGAATAAGTATCGGATACGGCCGATTTGGTTGGATACGTGTAGGTAGGACACGCGGATACGTCTGCAGTGTGGGTGTGATGTCGTGCGCAGAGTTGCTCGGCAGTGTGGCTCGGCAGTGTATCGGCAGCAGTGAGGTCCGGTTGTGCGGCAGCGCGAGTGTCAGGCTGCCAGCGCTGTCCTGCGACAGAAGCTGCAATTGGGCAAGGCTGGCACTGCAGCCTATCAGCAAGGGCTGAGGCTGCGTTAGGCGGTACATCGGCTGCGAGGGCTGCGTTAGCAACCGATTGCGCATCTTGAACATCAACCTCTTCCATCGTGTGTTCTTCAAAAGCTTTGTAGTAAGGCTTGAGTCGATGTCCGTTAACTTTGAATGCCTTACTTGTTAGTGAGCTATAAATCTCTACGGCCCCATGAGAAAACACTTGAGTTACAACGAAAGGTCCACCCATCGTGAGCGCAACTTACCTGGTAAAAGTCGAAATCGTGAATTAAATAATAAAACTTGTTGGCCAACCTCGAATTTCTTTCCTTGAATCATCTTATCATGGTAAGCTCGTGTCTTCTCCTTGTATATCCATGTGGCGTTATAGGCTTCATTGCGAATTTCTTCAAGTTCGTTGAGTTAAAGCTTCCTATGAATGCCGACCGAATCCAACTCCATGTTGAAGGATTTGATAGCCCACCATGCTTTGTGCTCTAGCTCTATCGGTAAGTGACAAGTTTTTCCATAGACTAGCCGAAAGGGTGACATACCTATTGGCGTCTTGTACGCGGTTCGATAGGCCCACAAAGCATCGTCAAGTCGATCACTCCAATCCTTCCTTGTTGGACCTACGGATTTCTCCAATATTTGCTTTATCTCGCGATTGCTCACCTCGGCCATGCCACTTGTTTGAGGATGATAAGGTGTAGATACCTTATGTGTGACTCCATACTTCTTCAACAAAGCTTCAATAGTGTGGTTGTAAAAATGGGAGCCTCCATCACTTCTCAAGACTCTTGGAACTCCAAAATGTGAGAAGATGTTTGTCTTGAGAAAGTCAGCAACCACTTTTGAATCATTAGTGCGTGTAGCCTTTTCTTCTATCCACTTAGACACATAATCAACCGCTAGCAAGATGTAGAGAAAGCCTTTGCTTGAAGGGAATGGTCCTATGAAATCGATACCCCAAAGGTCGAAGATCTCTACCTCGATGATTGGCGTGAGCTGCATTTGGTCTCTTGGCCCTATATTGCCGACTCTTTGACACCGGTCACATGTCATGCACGTTGTGTGTGCGTCTTTGAAAAGCGTCGGCCAAAAGAATCCACAACTTAGTACCTTCAAAGCCGTCTTTTTTGGTCCAAAGTGTCCTCCACATGCTTCGCCATGACAAAAGGCAAGGATGGAGCGATGCTCTTCTTCCAGTATGCACCGTCGAATAACTTGGTCACTACATTGCTTCCATAAGTACGGCTCATCCCATAAGTAGTGTCAAGTTTGCTTTTTGATATTGTTCTTGAGGTGGCTCGGCATACCTTTTGGAAAGTGACGAATTGCAAGGTAATTGGCAATGTCGGCATACCAAGGTTCTTGTGTAGCATCAAGCCGAAATAGTTGCTCATCCGGGAATGTCCCAAGAAGTTGTAGCTCGTCTTCTTCTTTCACAATTCGGCTCAAATGATCGGCTACAACATTCTCACTTCCTTTCTTGTCTTTGATCTCTATGACGAATTCTTGAGCTAAGAGAATCCATCGAATGAGTCTTGGCTTTGCATCCTTCTTTGTCATGAGATATCTCAAAGCAGCATGATCACTATACACAATAACTTTAGAGTTTAGTAGATATGATCTAAACTTTTCTAAAGTAAAAATTACCGCTAAGAGTTCTTTCTCGGTGTGGAATAGTGGAGTTGAGCATCGTTGAGAGTCCTTGAAGCATAGTAGATGGCGTTCGGTTTCTTATCCAATCTTTGGCCGAGCACGGCTCCAAGTGTGTAGTCCGAGGCGTCACACATGAGCTCAAATGGTAGCTCCCAATTTCGTGTAAACAAGATCGGTGCCGAACACAAGGCTTCCTTCAAACGATTGAAGGCTTTCTCACAAGCTTCGCTCCACTCAAACGACACATTCTTTTGCAACAAGTTACTCAATGGCTTTGCACCTTTGGAGAAGTCTTTGATAAATCGTCGATAGAATCCGGCATGGCCAAGGAAGCTTCTCACGTCTCTCACATTCTTTGGTGGAGGCAAGTGTTGAATGAGCTCCACTTTGGCTTTGTCTACCTCAATGCCTTTTGCCGAAATTATGTGACCGAGTACTATCCCTTGCATCACCATAAAGTGGTACTTCTCCCAATTCAGCACAAGATTGGTGTGTACACATCTCTCTAGTATCTCCTCCAAGTTCTCCAAACATGAGTCGAAGTCGCGTCCGTATACGCTAAAATCATCCATGAAGACCTCGATCTTATTTTCAATAAAGTCGGAGAAGATGTTGTACATGCATCGTTGAAACGTGTCGGGTGCGTTGCATAGGCCGAACGGCATCCTTCGATATGCAAAGGTGCCGAATGGACATGTAAAAGTAGTCTTTTCTTGATCATCCGGGTGTATCATGATTTGGTTGTAGCCACTATATCCATCAAGAAAGCAATAAAATTCATGGCCGGCTAACCTTTCGAGCATTTGATCCATGAACGTAAAAGGCATGTGATCTGTCTTTGTTGTCGCATTGAGCTTCCTATAATCGATGCACATGCGATGGCCGGTCACAAGTCTTTATGGCACTAGCTCGTTCTTCTCATTCTTCACAACTGTTACACCACTCTTCTTTGGAACTACTTGCACTGGTGAGACCCAATGACTATCCGAGATTGGATAAATGACTCCACAACCGAGTAGCTTGATCACCTCGTCTTTGACAACTTTCATCATTGGAGGGTGCAATCAGCGTTGCCCCTCTCTTGTTGGTTTCGCACCTTCTTCAAGTATGTGATGAACACACGTTGTAGGGCTTATTCCCTTGATGTCTGCTAAGGTCCAAACTATAGCTGTTTTATATTCTTAAGCACATTTACTAACTCTTCTTCTTGCTTTTTACAAAGCTTTAAAGACACAATAACCGGTAAAGTGTCCTCTTCTCCAAGATAAACATACTTCAAATGACTAGGGAGCTCTTTTAGTTCTAACTTTGGGGCCTCTTCCACACTTGGTCGAAATTTGGTTGTGACATTTGGAATTGACAAGAACGAATTATATTTCTCAAACCGTGGGGCAGCCTCTAGTTCGGCCACCACTTCCCTTAGGCTCGGCTCAAGCATCTCTCTTTCGTCTTCACTAATCCGTGCTCCCTCCTTGTCAAATCCGACCCCTTGCTCTATGGTTCGTTGCTATGCGTTGAGCGAGGTCGACATGACTCGCTCGACCTCCTTAATAACTTCAATAGCTCGGCATTCTTCTTCCTTGACAACCGGATACTTCATGGCGTCAAAAACATTGAACTTAATCACCTCACCATCAAACTCCATTGTCAAGTTGCCTTCCGCAACATCTATCTTGGTGCATGTCGTCCTCATGAATGGCCGGCCTAATAGAAATTGTGTGCTATTAACCGGCGAGTCTTCCATCTCTACCACATAGAAATCGGCCAGAAAGATTAGGTGGTTTACTTGCACAAGCACATCCTCTACATAGCCCTTCGGATACTTGCTTGATCGATCCGCGAGTTGAATAATGACATTGTCCTTCTTGAGAGGCCCTATACTCAACGTTTGATACACATTAAGTGGCATGACATTGATCGATGCTCCCAAGTCGAGCATGACATCTTCAAAACATGTATTGCCGATTACACATGGCACGTTGAAGCTTCCCGGATCCTTCATCTTTGGTGGCAACTTTCTTTGAATAACGGCCGACACCGTCTCGCTCATAGTCACCACACGTGTCTCCCTTGTGTGTCTCCTTGTCGTGCAAAGCTCCTTGAGGAACTTTACATACTTAGGCACTTGCCTTATGCACTCCAACAAAGGGACGTTCACTTCCACTTTACGGAAAATATTTAACACTTCCTCATCGGACTTATCCTTCTTTGATTTTGCGAAATGAGAAGGGAAGGGAATGCATGAGTTCGGCACCCCTCCCTTGTTGGCTTTGATCGGCACAGCTTCCCTCTTCGAGGTTGCGAGATCTTTTTCTAACTCGTTGCGCATGGCCTCTTTCTCGGCCGCAGCATGCTCAGCTGCACCCCTATCGGCAGGCTGCGCAGCGTTGCGCACGGCAGCATCGGCAAGGCTCTCGGCAGGGCTGCGCGCAGCTTGCTCGGCAGCTTGCTCATCTTCAATAATGCTGCCGATAGTCATCTTTTTCGGAATTTTTGCTCATGGCTCTTCCACCACTCTTCCACTACGTGTTGTGATGACTTTGGCATGCTCATATCCCGGATTTTTAATAACTCCACCCGGAAGCTTTCTTTACTCAGTGATCTTTCCCATAAAGTCCACGACTTGCCCCATTTGAGTCTTTAACTCGGCTATGTCCTTCGATTGCGTTTGTTGTCCGGCGATCAATACTTGAGTTGCACTCGAAAGAGATTGAATCAATGCATCATAGTTGGGGTTGCTTGGTGCGGCTTGAGCTTGGTTCGGCATAGGTTGAAACGGCATGGCTTGGTTGTTCGGTTGCATAGCTTGGCTCGGCCCTCCTTGGTTTGGCTGAAAAGGTTGTCTCGGCACAAAGGGTGCCCTTGGTTGATATGGGGTGCATTCGGTGGTCTTTGAACATTGTCATTGTTTGACCATCGAAAGTTAGGGTGATCACGAAATCCCGGATTGTAAGTGTTTGAGTAAGGATTATATTTTTGTCCTCTTTGGAACCCGATTGCATTGGCCTCCTCATATCCCTCACTCAACACTTGTGGACATTGGTCGGTGGCATGGTCTTCCGTGCATACTCCACACACTTGTGCTCTCTTCCATCGCATGAGACTTGCTACCATATCCGATAGCTTATCAACCTTGTTCTCCAACACCGAACTAGTAGTCTCATTCACTTTGTGCTTCAAGGCATTGTCTCGCGACATGCCAAATTGTTGACTATTCAATGCTCGGATCTCCAACAAGTTCATGGCCGGTGTAGGATCAAGCTCAAGGAAAGAACCTTGAGCCGCCGAATCTAGAAACTCCCTTTCAATGAGACGCAAGCCCTCATAAAAATACTGAAGAAGTAGCCCCTCTCTAATGCCATGAGATGGACACGAAGTAACGAGGGTTTTATACCTCTTGTAATAATCAGAAAACGTCTCATCTCGTCCTTGCCTTATGCTCGTGATTTGCTTCCTCAAATCAGTGATTCGAGATGCCGGATAATACTTGAGTAGAAACTCATTCAACATCGTCTCCCACGATGTGACACTACCAGAAAAAAAGGTTTTCCCGACGAAAAAAAAAAAACGGCCGACGAATTAAAATTTTCGTCGGTAATTCTAAGGAATAGCCGACGATTTTATTTTTCGTCGGTAGAAAAAAAAATCGTCGGCCATAGTTTAACCATAGCCGACGAAACTGTTTTTTCGTTGGTATTTTCAAAAAATCGTCGGCTATATTCATATTTCAGTCGACGATTTGTATTTTCGTCGGCCTTTCTCTGAAACATTAGCCGACGAAAATTTTTGGAAGTATGGCCGACGGAGTTGACATTTTCGTCGGCTATAAGTCTATATAGCCGACGAGTACTATATTTGATTTCGTCGGCTATGATTAAAAAAAAAAAACAAAAAAAAACCACCTTCCATTTTCTATCACTATCGACAAACCATTGCTTCATCCTTCAAATGCAAATATGTCGTCAAATAAGATATGACCAAAATAATGAAATACGTCTACGGTTGAAAAATGACAAGATTCCGACAAAATCTGTGTGCCGAATGTTGCGGTTAACTGTTTTTTACTTCAGTTTTCCTATGGGTAGCCTGACGTTCGGTAAATATTTTGAGGAAAATTTTTACACACTAGTTGCGTCTCATCGATTTGAAACTATTATCTGTTGAAGGTCAGGCAAAAAAACGTCATTTAGACAGGCCAATTACCATTTCTAAGCGTTTAAAGGGTTGACTCACCCGGTTGACCGTCCCGTTCGAGCCTTTAACGTTGTCAGATGTAGTTGGATTTTTTTTCATACATGTATTTAATCTTAACGGTGATATCTGACGGTTGGAATAGATTTTCCAAACTTTTAGATTCAAAATCGGAACATATGCACTAATGTTCCTTAACTTGTTTACCAAGTGTTTAAGTGAATGTATAGTTTCAAATAGTTACTATACGTACACTCTTCAAATGCAAATATATCGTCAAATAAGATATGACCGAAATAATGAAATACGTCTACTGTTGAAAAATGACAAGATTCCGACAAAATCTGTGTGCTGAATGTTGCGGTTAACTGTTTTTTACTTCCGTTTTCCTATTGGTAGCCTGACGTTCGGTAAATATTTTGAGGAAAATTTTTATACGATTAGTTGCGTCTCATCGATTTGAAACTATTATCTGTTGAAGGTCAGGCCAAAAAAGGTCATTTAGACAGGTCAATTACCATTTCTAAGCGTTTAAAGGGTTGAGTCACCCGGTTGACCGTCCCGATCGAGCCTTTAACGTTGTCAGATGTAGTTGGATTTTTTTGCATACACGTATTTAATCTTAACGGTGATATCTGACGGTTGGAATAGATTTTCCAAACTTTTAGATTCAAAATCGGAATATATGCACTAATTTTCCTTAACTTGTTTACCAAGTGTTTAAGTGAATGTATAGTTTCAAATAGTTACTATACGTACACTCTTCAAATGCAAATATGTCGTCAACCACCTTCCATTTTCTATCACTATCGACAAACCATTGCTTCATCCTTCAAATGCAAATATGTCGTCAAATAAGATATGACCGAAATAATGAAATACGTCTACGGTTGAAAAATGACAAGATTCCGACAAAATCTGTGTGCCGAATGTTGCGGTTAACTGTTTTTTACTTCCGTTTTCCTAGGGGTAGCCTGACGTTCGGTAAATATTTTGAGGAAAATTTTTATACGATTAGTTGCGTCTCATCGATTTGAAACTATTATCTGTTGAAGGTCAGGCAAAAAAACGTCATTTAGACAGGCCAATTACCATTTCTAAGCGTTTAAAGGGTTGAGTCACCCGGTTGACCGTCCCGATCGAGCCTTTAACGTTGTCAGATGTAGTTGGATTTTTTTTCATACATGTATTTAATCTTAACGGTGATATCTGACGGTTGGAATAGATTTTCCAAACTTTTACATTCAAAATCAGAACATATGCACTAATGTTCCTTAACTTGTTTACTAAGTGTTTAAGTGAATGTATAGTTTCAAATAGTTACTATACGTACACTCTTCAAATGCAAATATGTCGTCAAATAAGATATGACTGAAATAATGAAATACGTCTACGGTTGAAAAATGACAAGATTCCGACAAAATCTGTGTGCCGAATGTTGCGGTTAACTGTTTTTTACTTCCGTTTTCCTAGGGGTAGCCTGACGTTCGGTAAATATTTTGGGGAAAATTTTTATACGATTAGTTGCGTCTCATCGATTTGAAACTATTATCTGTTGAAGGTCAGGGAAAAAAACGTCATTTAGACAGGCCAATTACCATTTCTAAGCGTTTAAAGGGTTGACTCACCTGGTTGACCGTCCCAATCGAGCCTTTAACGTTGTCAGATGTAGTTGGATTTTTTTTCATACATGTATTTAATCTTAACGGTGATATCTGACGGTTGGAATAGATTTTCCAAACTTTTACATTCAAAATCGGAACATATGCACTAATGTTCCTTAACTTGTTTACTAAGTGTTTAAGTGAATGTATAGTTTCAAATAGTTACTATACGTACACTCTTCAAATGCAAATATGTCATCAAATAAGATATGACCGAAATAATGAAATACGTCTACGGTTGAAAAATGACAAGATTCCGACAAAATCTGTGTGCCGAATGTTGCGGTTAACTGTTTTTTACTTCCGTTTTCCTATGGGTAGCCTGACGTTCGGTAAATATTTTGAGTAAAATTTTTAAACGATTAGTTGCGTCTCATCCATTTGAAACTATTATCTGTTGAAGGTCAGGCCGGAAACCGTCATCTAACTAGACTAATTTCCGTTTTAAAGCGTTTAGAGGTTTGACTTAGTGGTTTGACCAACAGTTTAGCCGACGAAAATTATATGTCGTCGGCTAATTTCTTGCGATCCGCTTATTGTCCGTCGTTGGATGGCTCAGATCCAACGGCTGCTGATTTTCCAAAGTATAGCCGACGACATATTTGAATTCGTCGGCTAAACTCTTGCAATCCGCGCCTTTTCATTGTCCGCCGTTGGATGGCTCAGATCAAACGGCTGCTGATCTCCTAAAGTATAGCCGACGACATTCAAAGTATAGCCGATAATGTTAAAGTTTTCGTCGGCTATAGTTAAGAATAGCCGACGAAATCTTTTTTAATCGTCGGCTATTCTTTCGGGTATAAATCAGAAACTGTCGAACCCTAGCCGACTTTTTCCTCTCTTCCTCCTCCTCCTCCTCCTGCTGCTGCTACAATCTGCCGCAAAGATTTCATTTCCGCCGCGCTGCTCCTCCTCCTCCTCAAATCGGCGCCTACACTCTCCTCCAATTCCGGCCTCATCCTCCGATCCTCCTCTGATTCTCCTCCTTCCTCAAGCTATTCCGGCCGGCCTCCTCCTCCTCCTCCTCCTCCTTCCCCTCCGCCTTTCCCTCCTCGTCCGACCTCCTACCCCTCCTCCTCCGGTCTCCTCCTCCAATCCGGTTAAATTTTTTTTTTCAATTTAGTTTAATTTTATAAATTGTTATATATTTAATTTTAATTATATAAATTGTTATATATTTGTTAATAAATTTAATTTTAACAAATTGTTATATATTTGTTATATATTTTATTTTAATTATATAAATTATTATATAATAAATTGTTATATATTTGTTATATATTTAATTTTAATTATATAAATTGTTATATATTTGTTATAATTTAGGTATAGAAATTGTTATATATTTAATTGTAATTATATAAATTGTTCTATAATAAATTGTTATATATTTGTTATATATTTAATTTTAATTATATAAATTGTTATATATTTTTGTTAATATATAAATGGTTATTTGTATTTATATATATGTTAATAATGAAATATAGTTATATTTGTATATAAATAGTTATATTTAGGTTAATGGTTAGTATTATTTAAAATTAGTACAAATTTAAATATTAATTTGTTAGTATGTTTTGAAATATGTTAGTATTATTGGTTATTATATTAATTAGAATTTGTTATTTAATGTAATATAATTTAATATTAATTAATGTATTAATGCCTCAAGCTGCAGATGGCCGATGCATTCAGACAGTTCTTCGGAGGCCGTCGTTCAAGATCCAGGGGTTCTGGAAGTTCCACCGGTTCCGCAGAGTCCGACAGGACCCTTAGCCAGCCTGAGAGGACCACCACCCAGCCGCGGAGGAGTGTGAGTTCTCGGCACCAGACCCTTCTCTAGGCGGGGCGGCCGTCGAGCAGTTCACGTCCCCCTGTCGGGCCAGATGCTCCGAGGTTCAGTAGGCAGCTATTTCAGGACGAGATAGCTGCAGACGTTCCTCAGGTCCGTATGCCTGAGGTTCATCGGGAGCCGATGACGAGTCCGACGACGTCTGCTGCTGACTCGACTGAGGGGCCTACTCTCCCAAATCAGCTCTACCTCCCGTACAACATTCCTGCGATACCCGAGGTCGACTTTCGAGGTGTGCCCATATGGCCTGCTATGCCTCAGTACGTGAGTGCTGCGGAGGCATACCAGCAGCAGCCATTTGAGAACCCTGACCTCCTGATTTCGGCGAGGAGAAAAGGAAAGTCGACAGACGAGTCATCCAGTTCAGGTAACATTTGATTTTATTAATTAAATATTTTATTAAAATTAACGCACTAATATTTAATTTTATTAACCAATCGTCATTTATGTGATAGGGACAGCCGCTAGCAGTTCAACGAGGAATACGAGAGGTGTCATATGTTTTGACACGCTCAGGAGAACTGTTGAGAGCAGCGGGAGGATCCGGATCAACGAACCTCCTAATCAGGAGGTTCAGGGGAAAAAACGCCGCGACTACACGGGTTGCGTGGGGGCACTGATTAGGGACAGAGTCCCTATGTTGTGGACGCGGTGGGCTGATGTGCCCGAAGAGATCAAGAGGGAGGTGAACAATGCCGCGTCGGTGAGTAATTTAAAAAATTTAATTTATTTTACTTAATATTTAATAATTTTCGGTATTGTTATAATTGTAAAACTAATAAAATATTATCTTTCAGACATACTTCGAGATTGCAGAACATTAGCAGCATTGGGCGGACGCGATGCAGTCGTTGAGGTACGTTGGGAATTCCTTATCTTATAATTTGAAATATTTTATGATATTAATAATATTTCTAATGCACTTTTGTTTTTTCCGTAGGTTCAAAGAATGGAAGAACGAGCTCCGTTCCCACTTTAACCAATACGACAACCGTGGTCGTATGGGTACTCCCAGAGAGTTCATGTTCAGGGAGTACGAGTGGCGTTGGTTGAAGATAGTAGACTTCAACAACCCACTTATGCAGGTAAATACTAAACTTAACTATAAATGTTTATTTTGTTAAAATTTTAATTATTAGTTTAATTATTTTATAATTATTACATTAATATTTTTTAATACATTTTTCTAATATTTTATTATTTGTTTGAAGGAACGGTCTCGGGTAAACTCTGCGAACCGCCGCCGTAACACAACCCCCCATCATGGTGGTTCTAGGCCGTTTGCACAATATCAGGAGGAGGCGCTTAGAGATCATCCTGATAGCAACCCGTACGTGGAGACGTTCAAGATCGCTTATCCACAAGCGACAGAACAGCTCGTAAGTCGTTGATTACGATTTTAAAATTTTAATTATTAATTTTACTTAATTATATATTTGTTAGAATATTAATTTTTTTTTCCAGTTCAATTAGGAGAGGGTGAACCGGGCCGAAGAAGAGGTGTTCCAGCAAGTAGTTCGGGAGACACAACCGAACATTTCAGAGGCAGATCTGGAAGAAGCCCTGCGCCAGGTCGACCGATCGAATGTCCAAACGGCAGCGAGGATGTTCGACGCAGCCTTCCCAGACCGGTCAAACCAATACTACTGCCGGGGTTTGGGAAGTTCTGGAATAGGGCTCCTGAAGACCACTAAGGGAGGTCAAAAGAAGGGAAGCGGGGACAGCCAACAGATGAGGGGGGAAGTGCAGAGATTGGCCGCAAGATTGGCGGCCGAGTCCCAGAGATCATAGGAGCTACGCCGCAGAACACAGCAGTATCATTTGGATCTGGCCAGTTGGCATGCTGAATGCAACAGAGTTCGGCAACACAACTACGCCGCCCAACAAAACTGGTGGTGTGATATGTTCGCGGCACAACAACAAGCCCTTGAACCCCCGCCCCCGTTTCAGCCGTTAGTTGAACCTCCAATGCCTCAACCTCCCGATGATGACGAGCATGATGGAGAGCAGGATGCTGGGGATGACGTGGTGGACTTTAGTGCTTTAGGTGATGATTAGGGTTATATTTTATGTATATTGGAACAAATTAAATAATAAATCATTTAGACGTGTTTCTTGTTGGTGCAAATGCATGGATTGTCTTTGTGATTTGCAGGTTGCTTGGAATGGTAATTTAGAAATTAATTTAATTTTTTTTCCCCCAAATGTAAGAATAGCCGACGATATTGGCATTATTTCGTCTGCTATAAGCACTATAGCCGACGATTTTTACCAATTTTCGTTGGCTATAACTTCTATAGCCGACGAAAATGACATTATTTCGTCGGCTATTACTAATTAATGCCTATTAAAATATTAATATATTCTGACCAAATAACCGACGAAATAGATAAAATCGTCAGCTATATTTCCGAACAAATAGCCGACGAATTTCGTCGGCTATAGTTTACGATATCGTCGGCCATGCTCGAGCATAGCCGACGAATTTCGTCTGATATTTTGCCCAGGTTTGGTCGACAAAATTAATTTTCGTCGGCACTGTCGTCAGCCATACCCGAGAATAGCCGACGATTTCGTTATTTTCGTCACCATTGGTATTACCGACGCCGTTTTTCCGACGACGTATAGCCGACGAAAATTTCGTCGGCAGAAGGAATAGCCGACGAAAATTCGGCATAGTCGACGAAATTTTTTTCGTCGGCTATTCTGTCCGATCTGGTAGTGTGATACGACCGGTTGGCACCTCAAATAGCCACTCCTTGGCTTGATCCTCAAGTGAAAACGGAAAAGCCTTCATCTTGAAGTGTTGAATGTCGGCACTTGTAGGGCACATGCTTTCGGTGGTGAAGTTAAACCACTGAAGATGCTTATTCGAATCCTTTCCCGCCAAGCCATGATATGGCCTCAATTGGTGGAGAAATCCACTCTTCAATTCAAATTCTCCACTCTTGCCGATTGCACATGAAGGGAAAGTGATGTTTACGGGTGCGGTTCCTCCTCCGGTGACATGTCTATTTTGAGCACGGATTGAAGTCATGATTGGTGGCTCGGGAAAGTGAAGACGAAATCTTGCAAGTGAGGCTCGGCAAAGATCTCAAGTTCGGGTCCCTCTATATCAAGATCACACGATGAAGTAATTAGAGAGGCCGAACTAGGGCTAGAAGGTGGTGATGGTGATGATGCCGAGCTAAAGGTGTCGGATGGGGGCAGTGGCGTTATGATAGCAAGGGCGAGGTCTTCGTTGATTCGTTGCAAGCGTCCGCGGTTGTCTCTTGTCCAAAGATTAGACTCGGATATGCACTATTCTGAAATTTTTCAGCACGAAGCAAGTTAGAATCATTGAAGACAAATAGAAAGCAAGAATATACAAGACAATTACAAGCCACGGCATTGGCAATTTCAAACAAATTTCAAGCAATTTCACACTATAAACACACAGCACAAAGAAGAGATAGGCATGGCAAGAAGAGAGCAAGAATACAAAATTTTATGGTGATGTCATATTTTTCTAAGTTTAATTGCTTTTAAATTTGTTCTAACTCTCAAGGTACGTGGAGCAGAGGAGATAACAGTGCAATGAGCTGAAACAACTCAAGGTAGTATTATGCTTATTCTTATATACCTCCAAAGTTTGAACCACAAAACGTTTTCTTTTAAGTCTAAAGGTTCACTCATGCCGAATCTACTTCAAGTTTCGAAGCTCGGTGGACGTGCGGCCTAGGTTACATCGTCTAGACGCAAAGTTTCGTGTTTTCAGAAGGCTAGGCGTGTCATCCGAAAATAGCTCAAGGCAAGACTCATTTGTTGGTAACCACGGAGGACAAGTCTCCTATTGCCCCTCTTCAAAAGAGAAGAGAGAACAGTCTGTGGGCCTCTAAGATCTAATTTGACAAACCTTTGAGTCTAAGTCGGGACAACACAAACTAATAGGCGAACTTTTTGCCCCTTACAAAGTTAAGAACCTCGTGTTGACAGTTTCTACAAGTGTCAATAAAAGCCACCCTCAACCTCATGAGACCTCGAAAGATAACATGAAGGGTTAAGACCAATATTAACAAAAGCGACCTTGCCTATTCCTCTTCCCCTCGAAACTCAAAATTGGTCCAACACAAATAATTCTCTAAACTTCCTAGCAATTTTGACTAAGTTATTACATCATAGCATAATCGGCATACATCATATAATTTTCAGAAATTTAAACTCTACATGCCGAAGCATATTTCTACTTTACAACAAAATTTCCAACAAAAAATATTTACAGCACAATTTACATAACACGAAATTTACACAACAATTAGCATTTAAACATATCAAGCTTTTATAATCTCCGGCAACGACACCAAAAATTGACGAGTGTCATAACCGGGGTAACAACACGCGCAAATAATACCCTACAAAAGACGTTAGTAGTATAAAGTAAGTATGGATTGTTCTATCTGGGGATTAAGGGTCCCTGACATGCAAAAGGTTAGAAACACATATTCACACACAATACACATATTTACAAACATTAAAACGAAAACATGGGAGATTTAAGATGGGGTTCGACAGCAACAAGGCTGCCTCTAACATACCTAGATACGAAAATAAACCTAATTCTATTATTTACAAGTTTGGTCGACATCTTTCACACAAGCAATTAAAACAAAGACTCTTTAACACGTAAGACTCACACATTTGAAAGTAAGGAACAAGTATTGAGACACCCTAGACTTACTTCAGTTTCGGCACAACTAGAGCCTACGAGGTCATCTAATTGTTAGATTACTTAGGTATTTAGAATTAACTACGAGTATAATCCTAAAATCATGCTAAACCGGTTTTAAACGTTTTAACAATTAAGCACATGAATCTCAATCGAAGATAAGTAAATAAGTAAGGACGTCACTCTCTTTTTATTAAACGAGTAAGTTTTAAGGTTATTAGACCTAATGAGCATATGACTTAAGACAACTACGAGTATGACTCAACCATAAAACTCTATCATATGAAACCTAGCACTTATAAGTTATAATTACAAGTTTTAAACAACAAATGCTTTAAACGAAACTAGTGTTTTGGTTTTTCTGCCCCAACCTTAGATCTAACCAATTTTAAGCCTAAAACATGCATTAAATACCTTCTGTCCAAATTATCAAACATACGAAATTTACATGCTAAAATCAATAAACAATCACATAAACATCAAATCGGGTTCATACAACAATTTATCAAAAATTAAGAATCGAATCGAGTTCATACAATACACATAAACATAAACAAATACAAGAGTCATAGATGAAGCGGATCACACTTTAGAAACCTTGAAGACTTCAGCAAGAATGGTGGAGAGACGCACGACACTAGGTTAAGGTGAGGTTCGGAATTTTGAGAGGTGATGGAATCGGGTTTTAGGCTAAGTATTTGGTATGTGGTGCTTGAAAGACTTGGTAGAATTTTTAGCTAAGTGTTTATGCTTGAGATGTGACCAGTTTTTCTGTATAGAGGATGTCTCTATATATAGGAGAAAAGATGGAAGAGGGTCGGCTGAATCCTTTTGCAAATCGGCAAGAAAAAAACCTTTAACTGCCGAATTTCTTCATGGATCGGGCTGCAATGCTTCATGGACTTCTCTTGTGGACTCAGCAACTTTCTTTGATGGATAATGGTCCATGGATACGCAGCAGCTAGCCTCCCTTGCACAACCGGCAAAATTCTACCTGGAACCGGCAGTTTCTAGCTGAGCTAGGAAAACTCTTCTCTTCGTATTTTTCACTTATTTTTGGCTTGACTGACTCCTCTAACCTTTATTAAGCTTGGACAATCTTCAATGGTGTAATCGGATGTCATTTAGACAATTAAAAACACCAAAGAGTGAAAACGGGCAGTAGGTATTCTTCTCGGCAGGGACAGTGATCTTGCTGTCTTATGATGGGCATAACTCTCTCCTCAGGAAAGCTTTTGATGCCATTTCAATTTCTGTAGAAACTAGACTCATAGAGCTTTCTGTGCATATATGGTACGCCTTTTAGTTCCTTATGGTCCGTCCTAGAGAAATTCTGGAAGTTGATTTAGGTTTCCAGGAAAATACTGGAAATAGTGGATTTACACCGATTTTGTGCTTTGTAATTTCCTGGCATCTTTTTTTTGCTCCGATTGGTAAAACTTTTTCCATTTCTCAATCATTAACATATCTCCTGCATATAAGAGAAGAAAAATCCATCAAAAATATAGTCGAGGTTTTAACAAATCCATCGAAATATCTCTACAACTCTAAATCGGCCACTTGACATTTTTGTACATTTTTATCTATTCTTAGCACGATTTCTTTGTAACTCTACCAAATACTCATGACTCGATTCTAAGATAATAAGGTTTAAACAAAGTATAAATGAAGGGTAAAACATATTAAGAACGTAGCATTTTATGCTCCTATCACTGTGCACTTCCATGGACGGGATTCCCATTTTATGCTAATTGCACGCCAGCTATTAGTGACTCGTACTCAGCGGCAATGTTGGAGGTGTTGAATAGAAACCGTAAAGCGTACTCATACGACTGGTTATCTGGGGCAGTTAATATATATGATGTCGGCACCGCTCCGTTTACTCGTGACAGAGCCATCGACATAAAGCTTCCAATTGCTAGGGAATTTTGTCTCCACCTTTACTATGATATCCGGTTGGCTACTCCCGGCATGGTCGGGATGTTCTCCCTTAATCATTGGCGTGAGTTTGCATATGAAATCTGCGGCGGCCTGTCCTTTGATGGCCGTCCGGGGGGTATACGTTATATCGAACTAATCCCATCGGACCAGCCTGCCGTTGGTTTCGGGTTTCTGTAGGATCTGCCTTGAAGGGTGATTGGTATATAAGGTGATGGAGTGAGCTTGGAAATAGTGCCGGAGCTTCCTGGCACTAACGATCCGGGCCAGAGCTAGCTTTTCGATATCCGGGTATCGGCTTTCAGCCCTGGTGAATCCTTTACCCATGTAAGACACTGGCAGTTTCAGTATCTCTTCTTTCCTGATTAGAGCTACACTTACGGTTGTGTCTGACGCGGCTATGTAGAGGTACAACATTTCTCCTGGCACTGGCTTGGATAAGAGTGGAACCGCTGACAGATATGTCTTGATAGATTGGAATGTCGCCTCGTGCTCCGCGGCCCAATGGATTTTCTTGAACTGTTGGGCTTTGAGCAGTTTGAAGAACGGGGTGCATTTGTCAGTGGGGCGGGAGATGAACCTAGCTAACGCGGCTAACCGCTCGGTAAGGGTCTGGACCTAGTTCCGTTCCTCCGGGGTCTCCATTTCTAGGATTGCATGGACCTTGAGTGGGTTAGCTTCGATTCCCTGCTGGCTTATGACGTGACCGAGTAACAACCTTTCCGAAATCCTAAATATACACTTCTTCGGGTTCAGGCGTATCCCATACTTGAGCATCTTGCCGATCACCACCGCCAAGTCTCGCACGTGGGCACCGGCAGTCAAACTCTTAACCAACATGTCATCCACGTAGATTTCTACTGTTTTCCCCATATCTTGTTCTAACATCCGGTTTACTACCCGCTGGTACGTAGCCCCAGCGTTTTTCAACCCGTAAGGCATCTGTTTATAGCAGTAGAGGCCCCGGTCGGTTGTGAATGAAGTGTGCTCTTCATCGGTCAGACTCATTCTTATCTGGTTGTATCCGGCATAAGCATCCATGAAGCTTAGAAGCTGAACGGGAGCCAAAGCTCTCGTGCAATAATAACCCTACAAAAATATCGTTAGTAGTATGAGCAAGTAGGGATCGTTCTAGGCCGGGGATTAAGGGTACCTGAGATATGAAATTGTTAGACAAATATAAACATATATACACATTAAAAACGTCACACAATGGGGGAAATAGGATCGGCAGCACTGCTGCCCTATAACTAGGTACGGTATTAAAAACAGAAAATAAATCCTAGACTACTATATACAAGTGATCATCATCTCTCACACAAAACAGTTCACACAAAAGACTCTTTAACACATAGATTTGCATGTATGAAGGTAAGGATCAAGTATTTAGCATGTTCAAGAATTGAATTAGTTTCGACACAACTAGGGCCTCCAACGGTTTTCCAATTGTTAGACTTCTTAAATTCTTAGAAACTACTCCAACGTATGACTTCTAAGGTGATGCTAATCTGGTTTTACGCATTTTAACATTTAAGCATGTGAGTCTAAATCGAAGACATGTAAACAAGCAAGGTTGTCAATCATCCTATTTAACATGCAAGTAATCTAAGGTTTTTACCCTTGGTGAGCAACACAAAACAAACTACTCCAACGTATGACTTATCCGTATTACTCGATTAGATGAAACCTAACATCTAGATTTACATGCAAACAACAAATGCTTAAACACAACTAATGTTTTGGTTTATAAGGCTCACTCATAGATTACTAACCAAATTAAATCCTAAACATGCTTTTAATACTAATGCCCTGGTTATCTAAACATACAAAATCCATGAATTAAAGATTGCAAAGTCATCACATAAATTCCAACAAGAATCGCAATTTATGTTCATCATACAAAACCAAACGAAAACAAAGTATTTTTATAACAATACATGTGACTAAACCGAAATTAAAAACACAAGTCATAGGGATGGATCACACTTTAGAAACCTTGGAGAGCTTCGTCTTGGTGTGGTGGAAGAGATTCGGCAGTGGCTGAGGTAAGGTATGGGATTCAGTGGTGTATGGTGGTGGAATAGGTGAATCGGTGACTTGGTGTTTCTAGGGTTTCGGCTTAGAACTTTGAGTAGGAAATTTGGTAGAGTTTTGGCTAGTGCTTTGCAAGAGATGAGATGATGATTTTTCTGAATAAGAGATGGCTATATATAGAGGAATATGGGTGAGAGGCTGCCGGCCACAAGAATGCAAGAAGGTAGGTTTTGGTTTTCCTACTAGGTTTATGTTTCCTTGTTGAATAAGTATTTGCATTCTTGATTTTCTTTTTCTGATTTTTCTTCAAGGCTTTGGGCTGCACATCTTCATGGACTTCTTGTATGATCTTGGACTTCAATTGATAGGTCTTGATCCATTTGAAAATGCCCCACAATGCCGGCAGCACACAGAGGCAGCAATCTGCCAGAATCGGCAGCTTCTCCTAGTTTGACTAGGAGACTTGATTTCTTCATGTTTTTCTTCAATGCCATGGCCTAGTGTCTTCCTCTTCCCTTCATAAAGCTTGGACCATCTTCACATATGCATTTGTACACCATTTGGTCCATCAAAAACAGAAAACACAAAAAGGGGGCAGTAGGTTCCTGGAATCGGCAGCTTTGACCTTGTCGCAGTAATTCCGGCATATCTCCCTCCGTGGAGCTCCGATTGATGCGATTCTAAGTCTCACGTAAACTAGACACATAGGGCCATCTCCCCATAAAATATCTCGGCCAAATTCCATGCAAGTCGTCGGGAATGATTTTTCGAAGTTGGGACACAGTCCCAGGAATTTCCTGGAAGCCCCTGGATTGGAATGTTCGGACTGCCCTTTTTGCAGCCAACTTTTGGGCGACTTCCCGAACTCCGATTGATCTGAAATTTTAACACATCATTTCACAACATATGAATATTAAGCACATAAAATTTCATAGAATTTGGAAAAGGATAGATCACAGTTTCATTCATCTCAAAATCACGAAAAAGACATATTTTGCATTATTTTCCAGATTTCTCAAACTTAGTCATTTTTCGGATTCTTAACCATTTTTCACAAAACTCTACCGAAATTGACACTAACTACATTACGACTCTATCTTAGACAAATAAGGGTTAAACAAAGCATAAACGAGGGTATAAACATGTAATATCGTCGCACATTGTGCTCCTATCAACTACCCCACACTTATCCTTTGCTAGTCCCTTAGCAAACTAAATAAAACTAAGACTCTAAACAAACTATTGCCCCTAACAATTTGTCTCAGGCTCGTATGTACACATAGCTTTCAAGTTAATGCATGAGAATGCTAAGCACGAAAATTCCAAGCTTCATGAACATGTGACATCAATATGAACATATAAGAGCAAAAAGGTAAGCATGTAAACATGTAAAAGCTAATTCAAATCACCTCACTAGGCATACTCTCTTCTTTTCTCTCGAAGCATGGTTATTCACACATAAGTATATGCAAGCGAAAGATAATGAATTACAAAGAGTGACTTGCATATATCAAAGAAACGAAAGCACTTTGTGAATTTTGATGGAAAAACCTCATATGATAACTATATGCACCAATGAACCAAAACCATATGCTTACTCTTGAGATAATCTCCACAATCAAATTTAACCATCTTAAGAATCATGAAAAAGATCAATAAAAGGGTTGTAATGGGGCTAGGCTAAGAGGTATTCGATATTTGGATAAGGAGGCTCAGAACGTCACCATGCGCTTTAGCAAAGCTCGAATCTCCTTATGTCTTCTCGCCGAAAAGGTCAAATTTCATCTTGTTGGACCCATACTTCATTCTTTTCTTCCCATACAACATTACAACAATAATCTTAGACAATAGCCATGCACAAAATTTTAATTTTCTATGCCTTATGCCGTGCCCTTCAATCTCATATTTTTCTTTCTTTTTCTCGGCATTTTTTTCTTTTGATCCGAGCATTTTTTTTTTCTTTCTTTCTATGGCACGGCATCTAGTACACTTTTCATATAGATTCATGGCTAAGTCTACCCCACACTTGTTCTTCTTCATCACACACGCGAAAACGCCTTCAAAAATCAAGCTTTGCCAACACACAAGGTAAAGGCATCACTATACTAAGTTCATGGAAAGTGTTTAAGGGTGATGAAAGAAAAGGCTAATCGTAGGCTCAAAGGGGGTTTACTAAGGTGTCCCACGACGGGCTCCAATAGGGCTCATGCTTTATTTGGCTTTGGTGGTAAACCTAAATGATCTTTATTCAATCACATTCAAAATCAAGGTATTTTATGATATAAACGTTTCGAAAATCAACAAGAGTAAGTTCTAGCATACTAGAGTTCATTAAAAGCTATGGCATATAGTCATCGAATATGCAAAGAATTATGAGGTTTCATGCTTCCTACGAATCTATCGAATTTTATCTTTTTATCGCTCAAGAAGAAAGCAATTTGGCACAAAAGCTCACATAGGTTATAATCGAAGTAAACTAGCTAAAACATGCATGCTTCATAATCAACAAGTCCTACATGCTCCTACCAATGCACAAAATCCATGAAACTCATAATTTTAAAAGTATGCACAACCATCATCTATGTATGCAAAGAGGAGAAAAACATCATTGACATATTAGGGGCATCCTAAGACTCGAAACAACAATTTAAACACTCTATTTTTGTGGAATATTTTTCTGAATTTTTCTCTTCTAAACTAAGCACACAAAAAGCAAAAATAAAAACGGAATACGTTATCCCACCCCACACTTAGAAAATTACATTGTCCTCAATGTAAGCACAAAATAATATCAATGAATTTCCTAAGCATGCAATCGACTAACATATACCAACAAATCATCACAAATCAAAGAAAACGAGAAGGGTTAAGAAATTGCAAACTCTCGGTGATGGCTCCTTCACTTTTCTTTGATCGACATGGGTTGCCTCCCAAGTAGCGCTTTGTGTTTATAGTCCATAGCCTAGACTTTTCACCGTGGTTGCATGTGTTCATCGTGCTCCAAAGCAACTCAAATCGGCAAGAAGAAGTTCAATGAGAAGATCGTTGCAAGAAGTGTCCGATTCGGTGCTTGTAAAGGGTATTGTATCCGGCTCGGCCTTAGTCTGCGTGTCAGATTCAGGTCGCGTGTCCGTCTCTTCTGCCGGTGTATCCGGCGTATCCAGCTTGTGCCCGGCCTCTTGTGGCCTTGTCTCAACCCTGCCGGCAATGGCAGGTCCGGCAGGAGGTGGTGGAATGGTGGAAAACAGGGGTAGCAGCTCGGCAGGTCGGGGCGTGTCCGGAAGGGTGATCGGTGGTGCGTCCGTGTCCGTGTCAGCCGTTATGGTGATGCTGCCGGCAATTGTAGGTCCGGCAGCCACTTGGTGTGGTGGTGGCATGGCTGCATCATGTATTTGGGAAGGCGGCTCAGCTTGTGGTGCGTCACCAAGAATGATTGTGTCCTCCAATGCATCAAAAGGTGCATGATAATGCTTGAGGCGATGGCCGTTAACCTTGAAAGTCTTGTGGGTTTGCAAATCTCGAATTTCCACGGCTCCATGAGGGAACACACTAGTGATGACAAAGGGACCAATCCAACGAGAGCGCAACTTTCCCGGAAAGAGTTGAAGCCGTGTATTAAACAAGAGAACTTTTTGCCCAACTTCAAACTTTTTCCCCCGAATTATCTTGTCATGGTATGCTTTTGTCTTCTCCTTATAGATCCAAGCGGCCTCATATGCTTCATTACGTATTTCTTCAAGTTCATTTAGTTGAAGCTTCCTATGAAGGCCGGCCTCATTGACATCCATGTTGAACTTTTTAATGGCCCACCACGCTTTGTGTTCTAACTCAACCGGTAAGTGACATGCTTTGCCATAAATTAACCGAAAGGGAGACATACCTATCGGTGTCTTGTACGCAGTCCTATAAGCCCACAAAGCATCATCGAGACGATCACTCCAATCCTTCCTTGAAGGTCCAACCGATTTCTCCAAAATGTTCTTGATCTCTCGATTACTCACCTCGGCCATTCCACTTGTTTGGGGGTGATATGGTGTAGAAACTTTATGTGTGACTCCATACTTCCTCAATAAGGCTTCAATAGTGCGGTTACAAAAATGGGATCCTCCATCGCTAATTAAGACCCTTGGAGCTCCAAAACGTGAAAAGATGTTGGTCTTGAGAAACTTGGCTACCACCTTGGCATCGTTGGTGCGTGTAGCCTTGGCTTCGATCCACTTTGACACATAATCAACCGCAAGCAATATGTAGAGAAAACCCTTACTTGATGAAAACGGTCCCATGAAGTCAATCCCCCAAACATCAAAAATTTCCACCACAAGGATAGGCGTGAGCGGCATTTGATCACGCCCACTAATCTTCCCCACACGTTGGCACCGATCACAAGCCTTACAAAACATAAATGCATCCTTGAAAATTGTAGGCCAAAAGAAACCACAAGAGAGTACCTTCAATGCCGTCTTCTTCGGTCCAAAATGTCCTCCACACGCCTCACTATGACAAAAAGCAAGGATGGATCGATGCTCATTCTCCGGCACACATCTTCTAATAACTTGATCACCACATTGCTTCCATAAGTACGGATCATCCCACAAGAAGTGTCGAGCTTGCTTCCTTATTCTTCTTTGATGGTGGCTCGGCAACTCTTTAGGAAATCGTTTTGTGGCTAGAAAATTGGCAATGTCGGCATACCAAGGCTCATGTACTTCAAGTCGAAAAAGTTGCTCATCCGGAAAGGTTTCACATAGGGGCAGCCGATCCTCTTGTTGCACAAGCCTACTCAAATGATCGGCCACAACATTCTCTACTCCTTTCTTGTCTTTGATCTCAATGTCGAACTCTTGAAGCAAAAGAATCCATCGAATAAGCCTCGGCTTAGCATCCTTCTTCGTCATAAGATATCTCAAAGCGGCATGATCACTATAAACAATAACTTTGGAATTCAAAAGATATGATCGAAATTTTTCCAAAGCAAAGATTACCGCTAAGAGTTCCTTCTCCGTTGTTGTGTAGTTGAGTTGTGCATCGTTGAGAGTCCTTGAAGCATAGTAAATGGCGCATGGCTTCTTCTCAATTCGTTGTCCAAGTACCGCTCCAAGTGCATAATCACTAGCATCACACATCAACTCAAACGGCTCGTCCCAATTAGGGGAAACTAGAATCGGTGCCGTACACAACCTCTCCTTCAATCGGCAAAATGCTTCCTCACATGCCTTTGTCCACTCAAACGTCACCTCCTTTTGTAACAAATTGCTCAATGGCTTGGCAATTGAAGAGAAGTCCTTGATGAATCGTCTATAAAACCCCGCATGGCCAAGAAAACTTCTCACATCCTTCACACACCTAGGGCTCGGCAATGCTTGTATTAGCTCCACCTTGGCTTTGTCAACTTCAAGTCCTCTTGCCGAAATAATATGGCCAAGCACAATGCCTTGCGTGACCATGAAGTGACACTTCTCCCAATTGAGCACAAGATTTGTCTCTACACACCTCTCAAGTATCTTCTCCAAGTTCCCCAAACATGCATCGAAGGTGCCTCCATACACACTAAAATCATCCATAAACACTTCGATAATGTCTTCAATAAAATCCGAGAAGATAGCATACATACATCTTTGAAAAGTGCCGGGTGCGTTACAAAGTCCGAATGGCATCCTCCGATATGCAAACGTGCCAAATGGACAAGTAAAAGTGGTCTTCTCTTGATCGTCCGGGTGTATCATGATTTGGTTGTAGCCACTATATCCATCAAGAAAGCAATAGTAAGAATGACCGGCTAACCTCTCTAGCATTTGATCCATAAACGGCAAAGGCATGTGATCCTTCCTCGTTGTAGCGTTGAGCTTCCTATAATCGATACACATACGATGACCGGTTACAAGTCTTTGTGGCACAAGTTCATTCTTCTCATTCTTGACAACCGTTACACCACTCTTCTTCGGCACAACTTGCACGGGAGATATCCACTTACTATCCGAAATTGGGTAGATCACCCCACAATCGAGCAACTTGATAATTTCTTCCTTTACAACCTTCATCATAGGAGGGTGAAGTCGACGTTGAGCTTCCTTTGTCGGCTTAGCTCCTTCTTCCAACAAAATACGATGAACACAAGTAGTAGGGCTTATTCCCTTGATATCCGCTAAGGTCCAACCTATGGCGGTCTTGTACTTCTTAAGCACATAAATCAAATCTTTCTCTTGCTTCTCACTAAGCATTGAAGACACAATAACCGGTAGTGTGTCTCCTTCTCCAAGATAAGCATATTTCAAATGACTAGGGAGTTCTTTTAGTTCTAACTTTGGGGCCTCTTCCACACTTGGTCGAAATTTGGTTGTGGCACTTGGAATTGACAAGAACGAATTAAAGGGTGGGGCATAAGGTCGAGCCTCTAGCTCGGCAACAACTTCTTCTATACTCGGCAAAACCATGAATGGCTCGGCACCTCCTTGCTCGGCAATGATGCTTGGCTCGGCCTTGGCTTGGTTGGCACGGCATGACTTGGTTCCTTTCTTAACTCGTTCTCCCTTCTTGTCAAATCCGACCCCTTGCTCAATCGCTAATTGCTATGCGTCGAGCGAGGTCGACATAACTTGCTCGACCTCCTCCAAAACATCAATGGCAAAACCCTCCTTCAATCGACATTGGGAAACCTCATGGCGTCAAACACATTGAACTTTATCATCTCACCATCAAACTCCATAGTTAGGTTGCTCTCGGCCACATCTATCTTTGTGCGCGCGGTCCTCATGAATGGTCGCCCTAAAAGCAATTGAGTGTTGTTGACCGGCGAATCCTCCATCTCAACCACATAAAAATCGGCGGGGAATATCAATTGGTTGACTTGCACCAACACATCCTCTACATAGCCTTCCGGATATTTGCTTGAGCGATCCGCAAGTTGAATGATGACATTATCCTTCTTGAGAGGCCCTATACTCAACGTTTGGTACACATTGAGTGGCATGACATTAATCGATGCTCCCAAATCCAACATAACATCCTCAAATCGTGTATTGCCTATGACACAAGGCACATTGAAGCTCCCCGGATCCTTCATCTTTGGTGGCAACTTCCTTTGAATAACGGCCGACACCGTCTCGCTCATAGTTACCACACGAGTCTCCCTAGTATGCCTCCTCGCCGTGCAAAGCTCCTTCAAAAACTTAGCATACTTTGGCACTTGCTTAATGCACTCCAACAAAGGGATGTTGACTTGCACTTTCCGGAAAATTTCCAACACCTCTTCATCGGATTTATCCTTTTTCGTTCTAGCAAAGCGTGAAGGGAATGGGACGCTTGATGATTGCACCCCTCCCTTTCCGGAATCAATACCTTGCTCGGCAGCTCTCCCCTCTTTGTCAACATGGCTGCTGCCGGCAGGATGCCCCTCGACAGAATTGTTCTTCTCGGCAGCATTGCCTTTGCCGGCAGTGTCATGGCCGGCTGAGTGGTTGGTCTCGGCTGCAGCATGGTTGCCGGCTGCAGCCCTTTGTCCTTCAATATGGCTGCCGGCAATGTCAGGTCCGGCAGCCCTCTCGTCATCCCCAATCACATTGAAAGTTACTCGCTTCTTCTTTGGACTTGTTGGAGGAAACAACTCTCTTCCGCTTCGAGTTTGAATCACTTTGGCTTGCTCGTTCCTCGGATTTGGAATAGTATTGCTCGGCAACTTCCCTTGCTCATTGAACCTTCCCATAAAATCCACAACTTGCCCCATTTGAGTCTTGAGCTCTCCAATGTCCTTTTGATGATTTTGTTGCCCCGCGAGTAATGCTTGAGTGGCACTAGACAATGATTGAAGCAAAGCATCGTAATTCGGATTGCTCGGTGCTTGGCCTTGGCTCGGCCCTCCTTGGCCTTGGTACGGCACAACTTGTGCATGTGGCTGGTTCGGCACTGCTCCATAGGTTCCTTGGTTCGGCACATAAGGTTGCCGAGGCACAAATGGTGGCCTCGGTGCAAACGGCGCTCCTCCTTCTCTCGGTTGCATAGGTGCCCTAAGCACGTTGTCATTATTCGCCCATCGAAAGTTCGGATGATCATTGAACCTTGGATTGAAATTGCCAAAACGTTGGCCTCCTTGAAAACCAATGGCATTGCACTCCTCTACTCCCTCATTAACTCCTAATTGAGGGCATTGTTCGGTCTCATGGCCCTCGGTGCAAATTCCACAAACACTAGCACGCTTCTTCATCAAATTACTCACCAAGTCGGTGAGCTTGTCCACTTTATCTTCTAACTTTGAGCTCGAAGAAGTTTCATGCACTTTCTCATTCCTTTGCACATTGCTTCGTGCCATGCCAAATTGTTGGTTGTTCAATGCACGAACTTCCAACAAACTTCTTGCCGCTCCGGCGTTCAACTCCAAAAAGCTACCTCCCGCGGCCGAGTCAAGAAACTCTCTCTCCATGACACGCAATCCCTCATAGAAATATTGCAGCAAGAGTCCATCGCTAATGCCATGCGATGGACACAATGAAACTAGGGACTTGAACCTCTTGTAGTAGTCGAAGAAAGTCTCATCTCCGGCTTGCTTCACACTTGTAATTTGCTTCCTCAGATCAGTGATACGTGAAGCAGGAAAGTACTTGAGCAAAAACTCATCCATCATAGTACTCCACGAAACAATGCGACCACTAGGCACCTCAAACAACCACTCCTTCGCTTGATCTTCTAATGAGAATGGAAAAGCCTTCATTTTGAAGTGTTGCAAATCGGTCCCTCTTGGACACATGGACTCCGTGGTGAAGTTAAACCACTGTAGATGCTTGTTAGGGTCCTCACTCGGCATCCCATAAAATGACTTCAGCTTATGGAGGAATCCACTCCTCAATTCAATCTCTCCAGTCTTGTCAGCTTCCAAGGGAGGATAAGTGATATTCGAAGGAGCAACTCCAGCTCCAGCAACATGACCATTCTGTGATCTGATTGATGCCATGATCTCTTCTTCTTCCTCTGATTCGGCAAAAGCTTCAAACACTGGATTCTGAAGATCACACGATGATGACACTACTGATGGTGAACTCGGCCCTGATGATACTGAAACTGACGGCACAATAGGGGAGGACGGCAATGATGATGATACTGATGAACTGGTTGGTGACGATGGTGGTAATGGCACAAAACGAGCAATAGCGAGTTCTTGCTCTAAACGTTGCAAACGGCCCTGAAGATCTCTTGCCCAAATACTAGATTCGGACATGCACTATTTCTGAAATTTGCAACATTTAAACAAGTTAGAACCTTATAAAGAAATAGAAGACAAGAATATACATCAGTACAAGCCACGGCATTGGCGATACAACAAATTTCATCAATGATTACACACATATAGACAATCGGCAAAGCACAAAATTCACACATGGCAACAATACATTTCGGCAAAGTACAAATATGGTTCGGCAACAAGATATCAAAAAGTCCATGATCATGTAATCGCTAAGTCTAATTTCTTTTAAATTTGTTCTAACTCTCGAAGTACGTGGAGCAGAGGAGATAACGGTGCAATGGACTGATACAGCCCCCGGTAGTATCATGCTTAATCCGATATACCTCAAGAGTTTGAACCACACAACATGTTTTATCTTTGAAGAAAATAGGCCACATATGTCAAGTTATGTTCTAGCGTCTAAAGTGAGGTGATGCTTCGGCACAAGCTGTCGACTAGGTCGTGCGGATTTTACGTTTCAAAGGTCATTACAATCACGGAGGGCGAACCCCCTACAGGAACCAGGCAGGACTCGTTGTTGGACACCACGGAGGGCGAACCCCCTATCGACTCACTCACCGAGAATGAACATCAGTCTATGGGCCTTGAGATCCAGTTAAACAAACCTGAGAACCATATCTATGGTCATAACTTCCCCATACTTTGTAAAACAAACACGGATCCCTAGCGGTCTCAAGTGTTGATTAAAACCGCCCTCAACCTCATAAAAATAATACCAAGTTAGCGTCTTTATGCGTGGGGGGCCAACGATGGACTAATTCCAACATTGCAGGGCCCGTTTCCCAATCTACACAAAAACATACCTAACATGGCATCACTCGTATGAAGGGTTATGGTTATGATCAACAAAAGAGGCTTCACCTACATGTTACACTTTAGAAACTACAATAAACTCAAACATACACAACACTATCAACTTCCTAGAAATTAAACTAAGTGAGTACCAACATACATCATTATCCATCATGCAACTTTCGAAATTTAAACTCTACATGCCAAAGCATATTTCTACTTTACAAAATCCCAAAATAAACTTAAAATTTACAACTTTACAACTTCACAACAAAAATTTCCAGCAACATTATATACACATCAATAACATAAAACAAGCTTTTATAATCCCCGGCAACGGCGCCAAAAATTGAACGGGAGCCAAAGCTCTCGTGCAATAATAACCCTACAAAAATATCGTTAGTAGTATGAGCAAGTAGGGATCGTTCTAGGCCGGGGATTAAGGGTACCTGAGATATGAAATTGTTAGACAAATATAAACATATATACACATTAAAAACGTCACACAATGGGGGAAATAGGATCGGCAGCACTGCTGCCCTATAACTAGGTACGGTATTAAAAACAGAAAATAAATCCTAGACTACTATATACAAGTGATCATCATCTCTCACACAAAACAGTTCACACAAAAGACTCTTTAACACATAGATTTGCATGTATGAAGGTAAGGATCAAGTATTTAGCATGTTCAAGAATTGAATTAGTTTCGACACAACTAGGGCCTCCAACGGTTTTCCAATTGTTAGACTTCTTAAATTCTTAGAAACTACTCCAACGTATGACTTCTAAGGTGATGCTAATCTGGTTTTACGCATTTTAACATTTAAGCATGTGAGTCTAAATCGAAGACATGTAAACAAGCAAGGTTGTCAATCATCCTATTTAACATGCAAGTAATCTAAGGTTTTTACCCTTGGTGAGCAACACAAAACAAACTACTCCAACGTATGACTTATCCGTATTACTCGATTAGATGAAACCTAACATCTAGATTTACATGCAAACAACAAATGCTTAAACACAACTAATGTTTTGGTTTATAAGGCTCACTCATAGATTACTAACCAAATTAAATCCTAAACATGCTTTTAATACTAATGCCCTGGTTATCTAAACATACAAAATCCATGAATTAAAGATTGCAAAGTCATCACATAAATTCCAACAAGAATCGCAATTTATGTTCATCATACAAAACCAAACGAAAACAAAGTATTTTTATAACAATACATGTGACTAAACCGAAATTAAAAACACAAGTCATAGGGATGGATCACACTTTAGAAACCTTGGAGAGCTTCGTCTTGGTGTGGTGGAAGAGATTCGGCAGTGGCTGAGGTAAGGTATGGGATTCGGTGGTGTATGGTGGTGGAATAGGTGAATCGGTGACTTGGTGTTTCTAGGGTTTCGGCTTAGAACTTTGAGTAGGAAATTTGGTAGAGTTTTGGCTAGTGCTTTGCAAGAGATGAGATGATGATTTTTCTGAATAAGAGATGGCTATATATAGAGGAATATGGGTGAGAGGCTGCCGGCCACAAGAATGCAAGAAGGTAGGTTTTGGTTTTCCTACTAGGTTTATGTTTCCTTGTTGAATAAGTATTTGCATTCTTGATTTTCTTTTTCTGATTTTTCTTCAAGGCTTTGGGCTGCACATCTTCATGGACTTCTTGTATGATCTTGGACTTCAATTGATAGGTCTTGATCCATTTGAAAATGCCCCACAATGCCGGCAGCACACAGAGGCAGCAATCTGCCAGAATCGGCAGCTTCTCCTAGTTTGACTAGGAGACTTGATTTCTTCATGTTTTTCTTCAATGCCATGGCCTAGTGTCTTCCTCTTCCCTTCATAAAGCTTGGACCATCTTCACATATGCATTTGTACACCATTTGGTCCATCAAAAACAGAAAACACAAAAAGGGGGCAGTAGGTTCCTGGAATCGGCAGCTTTGACCTTGTCGCAGTAATTCCGGCATATCTCCCTCCGTGGAGCTCCGATTGATGCGATTCTAAGTCTCACGTAAACTAGACACATAGGGCCATCTCCCCATAAAATATCTCGGCCAAATTCCATGCAAGTCGTCGGGAATGATTTTTCGAAGTTGGGACACAGTCCCAGGAATTTCCTGGAAGCCCCTGGATTGGAATGTTCGGACTGCCCTTTTTGCAGCCAACTTTTGGGCGACTTCCCGAACTCCGATTGATCTGAAATTTTAACACATCATTTCACAACATATGAATATTAAGCACATAAAATTTCATAGAATTTGGAAAAGGATAGATCACAGTTTCATTCATCTCAAAATCACGAAAAAGACATATTTTGCATTATTTTCCAGATTTCTCAAACTTAGTCATTTTTCGGATTCTTAACCATTTTTCACAAAACTCTACCGAAATTGACACTAACTACATTACGACTCTATCTTAGACAAATAAGGGTTAAACAAAGCATAAACGAGGGTATAAACATGTAATATCGTCGCACATTGTGCTCCTATCAGAAGCTTATAACCGAAGGTTGAGTCTACAAGCTGGTCTATCCGGGGGAGCGGGAAGCTGTCCTTCGGACATGCCCAGTTCAGGTTGGTGAAATCTATGCACATACGCCACTGGTCAGTTCCCTTCTTTGGGACCATAACTATGTTGGCGAGCCAATGGGGATACTTGACCTCACGAATGAAGTCTGTTCGTACCTAAAACCCATAGGCCTGGCAGAGACAGATGAATCCAAGTGTGATCTCTTGTAAACCTGCTTACTAAAGGGAATACCGGGCGGGCCGGTCTTCTCCTCTCCGATGCCTAAGTTAGTACAGTTGGGATGAATAGATAACTTAAGCACGTATGATAAGCAGTAGGAAAGATCAGTTACCTATTAATGAGGGTAGTTGAGGCCCTTATATAGGTGGCCGGGCGTGAGGTCTGGCCTCACTCTTCGATGTGGGACTGGCTTCCTTCTGTTCGGACACCAAAGGGCAGCTCTGGTGACCTCTTTGGCAGGCTGGCGCCCCCGGTCCCCGGGTCCCTGGTCGCGAGGTAGACTGCTGGACCCCGGCTCCGGGTGCTGGCGATCCGGTTCCGGGCCCTTGGCCGGCCCCGGGTGCACTGGTTGCGGGTCTGTGGGCCTGTTGTAGCCCCTCTGTGGCTACTGTCAACAAGTCCCCCAAGTTCCCGGTCAAGTGCAATCTTGAATGGGAACTTAATGTCTTGCTTCTGTCCCGCAGACCCGCAATTACCAACCCAACGGTACCCAGTCCCCCAAGTCCGTATTGAAGATTGGGCGTGACCGAGCGTTCGGTCAGGCGAGGTGCGGTGAGTACCGTATGGAGTGCATGGGATCTCGACCGGGCGTTCTGCCATATCGGAACGTGTCCCCCAAGACGAAATTGGCGAACCGACCGGTGGACCCCCATACCGTATCGAGTCGGAGAGTGCATGGGAACTCGACCGGGCGTTCTGCCATATCGGAACGAGTCCCCCAAGGCGAAATTGGCGAACCGACCGGTGGACCCCCATACCGTATCGAGTCGGACAGTGCATGGGAACTCGACCGGGCGTTCTGCCATATCGGAACGAGTCCCCTAAGGCGAAATTGGCGAACCGACCGGTGGACCCCCATACCGTATCGAGTCGGAGAGTGCATGGGAAATCGATCGGGCGTTCTGCCATATCGGAACGAGTCCCCCAAGGCGAAATTGCTGCCAATGCCAAGCCGGGAGGTGCCCGGTGGCTCGGCCCAGCTTGTGCTGGAATAAGCGTGGGGTAGGATTACTAGCGTGCGGGGAGGCCTGTTGGAGCGTGGAATAAGCCAATAGGTACCCCGGTGTTGCGGCCATGTTTAAGCACCGGTTAACACTTGCTAGTTCTTCTCCGCTTGTGTTGGAATAAGCGTGAGGTAATGTGTAGGTTTGTTAGCCTGCGGGGAGACTTGTTCTGTGTTAGAGAAACAATCTGCCCGGTGGGGAGGAGTTGAGATAACGAGTCTTGTCATGTATCCCCAAATGTATCACAGTTCAGTGTGATGCAGGGTTTTTATCCTGCTGGAAAAGAGTACATGTGTTAGACGTAAACTCGCCCGGGTTTATAAAGCCGATGCGTTTGGAAGCCTCGAGTTGTTGCTGGCTCCTTCCTGCCCGCAGGCGAAGGAAAGTGACTAAACCGGTGGAATGCTTTGGAGCCGGTTGAATGTCACATAATCGGTGGAATGCCATGGAACCGGTTGAATGCTACGGAACCGGTGAGGTGCCATGGAGCCGGTTGGATACTTCATAACCGGTGAGATGCTGCGGAGCCGACTGGATACTTCATAACCGGTGAGATGCTGCGGAGCCGGTTGGATACTTCATAACCGGTGAGATGCTGTTCCTTGGTTTGAGGTTGACTCTTGGGGAAGTGGGGGGAGTGGACGCCTCGGCTTGCGCTCCTATCTCCCCTAACTGCCGCTTGTAGGTGGGACAGGTGGCTGACATGCAATGAAGGGGAGAGCCCATCAATCCCATCAGTTACGATGGCATGGGAGCTTTATCGATGCTAGGACACGTGTCAGCAGGGAGCGGTCTGAGATGGAGGGGATCTGTGGCTGGGGTTGCCTCTCTTTTATGCTTGCCCTAATTATCAACAAGGGGCAGTTTTGCCGCCTATAAGACGCTTCGCCCCCCCTCCTCTCCTCCTGCCGTATTTTGCTGAAGCTTGGCTCTTCGTTTTCCGTCTGTCTGTGTTGTTATCTTGCTACAGAGCTAAATTCTATTGTTTAGGTTTTATGGCATCTAAGAGATCAGCGAACCTTGTCGATGCTGGTCATGGGTCGATGGGAGGGCCCGTGAGGTATCAGTTGTTGGATGGCGGCAGGGTGATTTTCTATGACGAGCCGACCAGAAGCATGACTGATACCGAGATAAGGGATTTTCGGGCGAAGTGGGACATTGACTCCTCCGTTAAGCTCCGGGGCCTGCATCCTGGGGAACTGGCCTGCAACCTGGAGTCGGGTTGGGTTGCCGTTTTTGAAGATCAATTTCGGCACGGGCTATCTTTGCCGCTGCCGGAGTTTGTCCAGTACGTGCTGAGCATGATAAACCTCTCCCCAGCCCAGCTTCCTAGCAACCAGTGGAGGCAGTTGCTTGGCCTCGGGTGCTTATTCAGTCTGAGCAACATGGACTGGCCCACGGTAAATGAGTTCCGGGCCCTGTACAAGATTGTCTACTGCAAAAAGGCCCAGGCCTGTGGTTGTGTTAATTTCACCGCGCGGGACTTCGATCCTGCCGTCACCCACCTGCCGTCGTCGGTTTCGAATATATGGAGGAGGGCGGTTGTGCTGACCGGGGGCAGGTGGCAGCGTAGTTCGAGGAGCTTTCGGGTGCCCGGGGCTTATCAAGCTATCAGGGATCAGTCGTACCAGTTGGTCGACTTGGAGAGGCAGCGGTTAGCCCGACTTTTTGTTTGCTGGGACACTCTGGGCCGGAGTTCCTACAATTTCATCCGGTGGAATGTGCTGGAGATATGCGAGATGGGGAAGAAACCTGGTAAAGTACCTTGCACTGTTTTTTTGTGGGGTCGCATTTTATTCTGACCGCTCGGTTTGTTGGTTTGCAGCTGATGCCCCCCGGCTCGCTGTTCGGAGCGAGACCGTCGAGCCGGATGACGAGCTTGTGGCCCAGAGGTTGATGGAGATGGGGGAGATGGCCTCAAAAACCGTTGTAGATCCGGTTACCTTAGAGAGGACGGTGCATAATAACCCTGTACCGCTCATGTTTCCGGACTCCCACTACGGTAGGCGGCCGGGCGGTGAGGATAACGCCCCACTTGTTATTCGGGAAGTGAGATCGGTGGGCTCACAAGGTCCGGAACCTCTAGCGCGGCCGATGGGGGTGTGGGCCCCGCGGGAGAGAGAGGCAGCGGAGATGACTGGGTACTGCAGAAGCGGTCTTGGCGAAGAGGGCGAGGACGTTTGATGCCGGGGCATCGAGCTCGGCTGGTGGAGGGTTAGCACTGGTTCTGGGAGAGGGAACCGGTAGCCGAAGGAGTCGGGAGCCGGAAGCCGATTGCCGTTCTGGTGATAACGGCTTTGGTAGGTTCGTGGCATCTACCATCGAGTCTTTGAGACTTGATCGGGAGGCTCCGGGGGCTGCGCAGCCGGGCGAGAGCAGGAAGAAGGCTGTGGAGTTGGGTCTTCGGGTAAGCCTGGTTGCGTACCTGTGTGGAATTGAGGTTCTTCTGTGCTCCCTATCCTCTTTTGTGGTAGGAGCTAATGTTCCTTTTGTGCATTTGTAACAGCTGGTTCATAGCCTTTACGCCGCTGAGCCTAGTGAGGAGACTCTGTTTTTGGAGAGGCAAGTGGAGGACCTCACCATGCAGCTATCATTGGCGGAGGCTAAGCTTGCGCAGGAGAGAGAGGAGGCCGGTTGGCTGGCAGCTGAGCTCGCGCGGGAGAGAGAGGAGGCCGGTCGGCTGGCGACCGCTCGGGAAGAGGAGAGAACGGAGCTGGAGGTGAAGGTTTTGGAATTGCAGACCCAAATAACCGCAGTCGTCAAAGGAGGGGAGAAACTCGCAGAATCCCGACTTGCCGAAGTCGCTGATAAGGCTATCGACGATTTTCAGGAGTCGTTGGAACTTGAAGAGATGCTGGAGGCCGCTCGTGCGAAGGGTATAAATGATGCCTATCTGGAGTAGAGGGAGAAAGGATGGCTTGATGCTGAGCGGATGGAGGTTGAGGTAGCCTTGGCCGAGAAGCTGGAGCAAGAGCGGTCTCTCAAGGCTGGCGGGTCAGGGATTGGAGGCGTCGGCGGCGCTGATTAGCGGTTTTTTGTTTTACATGTATACCTGGCAGATGTATCTACCTTGTAACTAGCTGTAGCTCATTCTAGAGGCAGTGACTGTGTATTGCAACATCGATACCAAATACATTATTGTCCCTCCAAGACTGATCTCATTTAGGGTAGAACCGCAGGTGCTGGATATTCCATGGGCGAGTAGAGTAGATGCCGTCGGCGTCTATGATGTGGAATGTTGCCGGACCTCCGGCTGCGGTGATTTGGTAGGGCCCTTCCCAAGTTGGCTCCAAGGCCAGCGGTTTTTTCTGAATTTTCTTCATGACCCAGTCCCCCACTTGCAATTTTCTTTCCCGGACCTTTCCGTCGTAGTACCGAGCGACCCGTTGCTTGTACGCCTGGTTTCGCATATGCGCTTGGTCGCACCGCTCCTCTATGAGGTCCAGGTTGAGCCGTATGCCCTCGGCGTTTGTTTCGGCGTCGTAATTCTCAACTCTTCCGCTGGGCATGTCGGTCTCTATGGGGAGCACCGCTTCGCTTCCGAATGCCATGCAGAACGGGGTCTCCCCTGTTGCCCGGGTTGCTGTCGTCCGGATGGCCCATAGAACTGCGGGGAGTTCCTCAGCCCAACATCCCTTTTTGTCATCCAGCTTCTTCTTGAGGAGACTCTTGATGATCTTGTTGACCGCTTCCACCTGGCCGTTGGTCTGCGGGTGCGCTACAGAGGCGAACAGCATCCGGGTCCCCATGGAGGCCGTGTACTGGATTAGATCAGCATTGTTGAACTGTGTTCCGTTGTCCGTGACTATGGTCTGCGGCACCCCGAACCTGCAGTAGATGTTCTTCCATGGGAATTTTCTTACCCGCTCCTCGGTAATCTTTACCAGGAGTTCCGCCTCGACCCACTTGGTCTGATAGTCGACGGCTACGATGGCGTATTTTTATTGTCCCACAGTAATTGGGAAATGGCCGATGATGTCCAGCCCCCACTGTGCGAATGGCCATGGTGCTAACAGAATTGACAGCGCGATTGCCGGGGATGGGGTGTGGTGGCGTACATGTGGCACTTGTGGCAGCTGCTTGATATTTTCCTCGACGTTGCTGCCATGTCTGGCCAGAAGTACCCTGCCCGTAGTGACTTGTGAGATAGGGACCGGGTGCCAGAGTGATTACCGCACACTCCTTCGTGGATTTCTCGCATGATGGCTTCTCCCGCCTCCTTAGTCACACACTTTAGCTGGGGGAAGCTGTGCCCTCTTCGGTACAACTTGCCGTTGAGGAGGCTGTACCTGGCACACCGGAGGAGTAGCCTCCTAGCCTCCACTGTACCCTGGGGGCTGGTTTTGTCAGCCAAGTATCTAACTATCGGATCCATCCAGCTCGGTGGTGCCTCCTCTACCGCAAATATCTCAGAGATGGTCTTGCTTATGCTCGGTTTCTGGAGGGTTTCAATTTTAGCTCTTCGGTACTCCGGTGGGTAGTTTCCGGTTGCCAACCTTGCGAGGGCGTCTGCATGCCTATTTGCCTCCCGGGGTACATGCTGAATCGTGGCGTCCTGGAATGGCTCGATCAGGGCTTTGGCCAAAGCTTGGTAGGAGGCTAACTGGGGTTCCTTGACTTCGAACAGCCCGTTCATCTGGTTCACTACCAGGCTCGAGTCGCTGTATATTTCCAAGGATGGTATCCCCATCTCCTTGGCTAGCTACAAGCCGGGTATGAGGGCCTCGTACTCAGCGACGTTGTTGGAGGTATTGAAGAGGAACCGTAGGGCATACTCGTACGACTGGCCATCGGGCGAGGTTAGCATGACGCCGGCTCCGCTCCGCTTACCCGTTACGGAGCCGTCCACATAAAGTTTCCAACCGCTGGGGAGGCCTGGTTCGATCTTTATGGCCTGAACTGCTTCGGTGCCCTTGGACCGGCCGGATTGCGCCTCTACCGCCATCGGGGTGAGTTCGCATATGAAATCCGCAGCGGCCTGACCCTTGATAGCCGTTCGTGGGGCGTAAGTGATGTCGAACTCTCCCAATTCAACTGCCCACCGTACGAGCCTGCCGCTGGTATCCGGTTTTTGCAGGATCTGCCGCAGAGGGTGATTGGTATACAAGGTGATGGAATGAGCCTGGAAATAGTGTCGGAGCTTTCTGGCGCTGACGATCAGGGCCAGAGCCAGTCTTTCAATGTCAGGGTACCGGCCTTCGGCTCCGGTAAGTCCCTTCCCTGCATAGTATACCGGGAGGTCGATCGTGCCCTCCTTCCTGACGAGAGCCGCGGAGACGGCCATTCCTGACGCAGCTATGCAGAGGTATAGCATCTCTCCCGGCACTGGTTTGGATAGGAGAGGCACTGTAGACAGGTATGCCTTGATGGACTGGAATGCCGCTTCGTGCTCCGCCGCCCAGTGAATTTTCTTGAACTGCTGTGCCTTGAGCAGTTTAAAGAATGAGGCGCACTTATCGGTCAGGCGGGAGATAAATCTGGCGAGGGCGGCCAATCGGCCGGTCAGCATCTGGACTTGGTTTCTTTCCCCTGGTGTTTCCATGTCTAGGATCGCCTGGACCTTCAGCGGGTTAGCCTCTATCCCTCGCTGGCTGATAACATGACCTAGGAACAAGCCCTCTGAAATCCCAAAAATGCACTTCTTCGGGTTCAAGCGCATTCCAAACTTGAGCATCTTACCGACGACTACCGCCAAGTCTCGGACGTGGGCCCCCGCGGTCAAGCTCTTGACTAGCATGTCATCTACGTACACTTCCACCGTTTTGCCCATCTCCTGCTCTAACATGCGATTTACCATCCGTTGGTATGTGGCCCCGCCGTTCTTTAGACCGTACGACATCCTCTTGTAACATTAAGTGCCTCGGTCAGTTGTGAACGAGGTGTGCTCTTCGTCGTCCGGGCTCATCCTTATCTAATTGTACCCGGCGTAGGCATCCATGAAGCTGAGTAGTTTGAAACCAGACGTGGAATCTATAAGCTGGTCGATTCGGGGGAGCGGGAAGCTGTCTTTTGGGCACGCCCGGTTCAGGTTGGTGAAATCCACGCACATGCGCCACCGGTCGGTTCCCTTCTTTGGGACCATAACCACGTTGGCGAGCCATCGGGGGTACTGGACTTCCCGGATGAAACCTATGCCTCTCAGCTTCTGCACTTCTTCTCTGATCGCCTTATATTTCGCCGGGTTGAAAGACCTCCTCTTCTGCCTCACCGGGGGAACGTTGGGCAACGAATTTAGCCGGTGGATGGCTATCTCTGGGGATATGCCTGGCATGTCCTCGTAGGACCATGCGAAGACCGAACTGTTGTCTTCGAGAAAGGTGATGAGCTCTTGCCTGACAGCCGAGGCGAGCTTCGTTCCTATCACCACCTTGCGCTCCTGGTGATCCTCCGAAATGGAGATTGTTTCGGTTTCTTCCATGGCCGACGGTCGTTTTAGCTTCTCGTTGTCGGAATCGGTGTCATCACGGGGGTCAATGCTCGACTCCGGCACTGGCGCTTGTTGAGTAGCCGTGAAGACCTTGGTTCGCTTTCTTCCGTGGGTCAGGGCCTCCTTGTAATGCCTGCGGGCGATCTTCTGGTCCCCGCGTATGGTAATGACGCCTGCGGGTGAAGGCATTTTTAACATCAGCATATGGCCGGCTATAAAGGTTTTCAGCCTCCACAACCCCGGCCGACCGATTATGCCATTATACGAGGATAGGCAGTCCACGATAATGAACTCCAGGTGCTTCTTCCTCGTCCTGTCTCCCTCACTGAAGATTAGCGATAGGTAATCCGATCCCAAAGGCTGGACCACCTCACCGGAGAAGCTTATCAGCGGCTCGTTATCTTGGGATAACTTGTTCCTTCCTCTTTGCAGTCCCTTGTATGCGTCTCGGAACATCTCATTGACAGAAGCTCCGGTATCGATCAGCATGCGGCTGGTTATCCAGTGGTCTATTTGGACCGTAATGAGGAAGAGGTCGTTGTGCGGTTGGATCAGATCCTCCGGCTCTTCTTCCTCATAGAACGTAACCGAGTTCCATCCGGTTTTAGCGGCTTGGCCGCTTCCTCCTCCGAAGGCGTATACCTCCTTTCCCCGGATCGACCTTAAGCACCGCTTCTTCGAGCTCTGGGTAAGTTGATCTATGTGACCCCCACCATGTATCATATTTATGCTCCCGTGCACCTCGATCCCTCCCGGGACTCGGGTGCTTATGGTTCCCACTTCTCGGGCATCCTGCCTGTCTCCTTGCGGGTCGTCTGTCCGGACTCGGCCGTCCAGAACCGTTCTCTGGGGTCGTTAGTCGTTAGTCCGGAAGGCTGGGTCCTCGCGTTTTTCTGCTGGCGCAACGGCCAGGGCCCGCGATTGTCGCCCCGCTGGCTCCGCTGCCACGGGCCGCGCCGGTCGCGAAGTCGGCGGCCTTCTTCCTGACTGTGAACCGTTGTTGCCGCTCCGGCGGGGTCGCCAATCCTCCCATACTTCGGTTTTCTTGCTGGTCGTAGGTGTGCAGTTGCGATCCTGTCGCCCCGCTTTGCTTTCACGGGAAGACGGTGGTAGTACGTCATCCGGCCTTCGCTTTGGCATCTTATCCCCATACGTCTCATGCTCCGCCTGGGCGTGCCTGACGGTCACGGCCATCAATTTGTCATACCCCAGCGGCTCCTTTACCCGCAGGGCGTACGAGAGTTCCCCGGGTCTTAATCCCTGCTTGAATGCCATCTCAGCGATCCTTTTATCCAAGTTCCTGACCCCGGCCGTGGCGATATGCCACCGGTTAACAAAAGCGCGTAGCGGTTCGTGGTCAGTCTGCATGCAGTCGAAAAGGATTGTTGATGTTTGGGCCGCCTTGGCTCTGAGGACGAACCGGCCGACAAACTTATCAGCCAGCTGTTCGAAGGTTTCCACCGAGTTTACCGGCAGCTCGTAGAACCAACTCAACGCCTCCCCCGAGAGCGTCTCTTGGAATACATTGCAACACGTGGCGTCTGAGTAGCCCCTTCTGCCCGTTTGTGACTTAAAGCTGTCCAGGTGCTGGTATGGGCAGCTCGCTCCCGAGTACGTCAGTCTCAGGGGCCTTTGGTCACCAGACCTTCCTGATACCCTAACCCGGTGTGGAAAAGGTCCAGTGCGTTCGTTGAATCGTGCACTGTCCTGCGGTCGCCCTGTCCTTTTCTCGCTGGCTTCTAGCCGGTCCCTCATGTCCGACATCGAGGCGGATAGCGTCTGGAGCGTCCTTGCGGTGGAGCTGTCCTGCTTGCTCGATGCCAGACTCGTGCGGTATGGGGGCTCAACCGGGCCGGAATTCTTCAGAGCTTCCGGAAAGAGGGGTGTGGGCACATGCACAGTCTTTCTCCTTCCCGTAGGCTGTCCCACCTCTAGGTGCGGGAATTCGTTACTTTTGCTTTCGGGCCGCGATGCCGCCCGAGAAGTGCCCCGTTGGTGCCCCTTCTCCAGGGCCGCTAATAAGGCGACGTTCACCGCTTCCAACTCTTGGCACCGGGCATCCGCCCTTAGTCGGTCTCGATCGCCCTCCTCTCGCAACCGTGCGACTTCTGCCTTCATTTTTTTTATTTCCTCCCCTGCATCGTATCGGTCAGGAGTGTCTGAGCCTTGGCAACCGTGAGTTCCGTCCTGGTCGGGGGATGGGACGAACCTCGTGCTGACTTCGGATTTAATGTTTTGGGCCCGGCCGGGGATCCAGACTCGTTCTTTCAACCTTCCCTCGCTAGCTCTTATCTTCCTTCCTTCCATGGCCTCCGGATTGTGGATTTAACTGCCTTTCAAAAGATCGGTCGGGTTCTACCCTCCGATAGAGCAACACAACTTTTTGAACCTCTTCCCACAGACGGCGCCAATTATTCGTACCTAAAACCCGTAGGCCTGGCAGAGACAGATGAATCCAAGTGTGATCTCCTGTAAACCTGCTTACTAAAGGGAATACCGGGCGGGCCGGTCTTCTCCTCTCCGATGCCTAAGTTAGTACAGTTGGGATGAATAGATAACTTAAGCACGTATGATAAGCAGTAGGAAAGATCAGTTACCTATTAATGAGGGTAGTTGAGACCTTTATATAGGTGGCCGGGCGTGAGGTCTGGCCTCACTCTTCGATGTGGGACTGGCTTCCTTCTGTTCGGACACCAAAGGGCAGCTCTGATGACCTCTTTGGCAAGCTGGCGCCCCCGGTCCCCGGGTCCCTGGTCGCGAGGTAGACTGCTGGACCCCGGCTCCGGGTGCTGGCGATCCGGTTCCGGGCCCTAGGCCGGCCTCGGGTGCACTGGTTGCGGGTCTGTGGGCCTGTTGTAGCCCCTCTGTGGCTACTGTCAACAAAGTCTATTCCCCTTAATTTTTGCACCTCCTCCCGAATCGCCTCATACTTTGCCGGGTTGAAGGATCTCCTCTTCTGCCGCACCGGAATACTACCGGGTAGGATGCTTAACTCGTGCGTTGCTATTTCCGGAGATATGCCAGGCATGTCCTCATAGGACCATGTGAACACCGAGTTGTTCCCTCGGAGGAAAGTGATGAGATCTTTCCTAACATCCGGTGCTAGTTTTGTTCTAATTACCACCGTTCGCCCCAGGTGGTATTTCGATATGGAAATTTCTTCAGTTTTCTCCACCGCCGAGGGGCTCTTTGGCTTCTCCTCATCGGAATCGGTGTCATCCCGGGGGTCGATACTGGGATCCGGACACAGTGCCTGCTGGGCTGCCGTGAAGACCTCGGCTCGCCTACTGCTGCAGGTTAAGGCCTCCGCGTAGTACTTACGAGCGATCTTCTAGTCTCCACGAATGGTGATGAACCCGGTGGGAGATGACATTTTTAACATCAGCATGTGGCTGGCTATAAATGTTTTCAGCCTCCATAATCCTTGCCTATCGATGATGCCGTTGTACGAGGACATACAGACCACTATAATGAACTTGAGGTGCTCCTTTCTAGTCCTATCTCCCTGGCCGAATATCAGCGGTAAATAATCTGAACCCAGCAGTTGGACTACCTCCCCGGAGAAGCTTATTAATGGCTCATTATCTTAGGACAACTTGTCCCTCCCTCGGTTCAGTCCCTTGTACGCGTTCCGAAACATTACATTGACTGACGCCCCGGTGTCGACCAGCATCCGGCTGGTCATCCAGTGGTCTAACTGGACGGTAATAAGAAAGGGATCATTATGCGGTTGAATTAGATCCTCCGGCTCTTCCTCCTCATAGAACGTGACCGACTTCCACCCGGTCTTAGCGGCTTGGCCGCTCCCGTTTCCGAAAGCATACACCTCTTTCCTCCTGATAGACCTTAGGCACCGTTTATTTGAATTCCCTGTGAGTCGGTCAATGTGGGCCCCACCATGGATTACATTTATACTCCCGTGCACCTCTATCCGCCCAGGGATTCGAGTTTGTATAGTTCCTACACTCCGAGTTTCCTGTTTATACTGTGTAATTTCCCAGCCCAGACTTGTCCGTCCACCGCCGCCCTTAGGGCATGGCAGTCGTTAGTCTGATGGGATGCCTCGTCATGGTAGGAGCAATATTTGCCAGACTGCTCCTGGGTAAGATCTCCCTTTGGGTGCCCCCTCGCCTCCGGCAGGGGGATAACCTCCCTATTTTCATTGAGAATGCTTTCGTAGGAGGAAGTTAGCGCGGTCGACTTTTCGTGCGGCTCCGCTGGCATAATAGCCAGCGGTCACTCCGTGTGGTAGGGCGCGGGCCTGTCACCTTCCGATGGGCCCCCGATGTTATTCCTGCGGGGTTGTTGACTGCCCCGGTCCCTGGCTCTCCTTGTGGGTGAATGCCTCTGTTTTTGACCCTGCTGCTAGGTCCTATTCTCCCGCTAAGTTGGTAATGGGTCGTCTGGTCTCCTCTTAGGCAGCCGATTCCCGTAGGTCTCGTGCTCTGCCTGTGCATGTCTGACGGCCATGGCCATCAGCTCGTCATACCCCCGCGACCTCTCTATCCGTATGGAGTAGGAGGATTCCTCGGGCCTCAACGCCTGCTTGAATGCCATCTCGGCAATTCCTTTATCGAGGCTTCTTACCCCGGCCGTGGCGGTTTGCCATCGGTTAACAAACGCCTGTAGTCCCTCGTTGTCAGCCTGCATACAGTCAAAGAGAACCGTCGACGTTTGGGCCCCCTTGGCCCTAAGGATAAACCGGCTAACAAACTTATTTGCCAGTCGTTCGAACGACTTTATTGAGTTCGCCGGCAACTCGTAGAATCACCCCAACGCCTCCCCCGAGAGCGTTTCTTGGAATATGTTGCAGCAGGTGGCATTAGAGTAACCTTTAGCGCCCGTCTGCGATCTGAAGCTGTCCAGGTGCTGGAACGGGCACCCTGTCCCGGTGTACATTAGCTTCAGCGACTTCAGCGTGTCGGCTCTCCCGAACCCCAATAGCTGGGGGGAGAATGGTCCGGCCCACTCGCTAAAGCGCGCATTCGCGGGAGGTCTTGCTGCCTTCCTTTCGTTGGCCTCCATCAAGGCCTCCATGTTTGACACCGAGGTGGACAACATTTAGAGTGCCCAGACGGTTGAACCGGCCTCCCTGTTCGATGATACACTTGCTTGATGTGGGGGGGGGGGGGGGGGGGGGGGTTCCAGAGTTCCTCATGGTCTCCGGGAAGAACGCTATCGGTACGTGCACGATCTTTCTCCTCCTGGTTGGTTGTCCTACTTTTAGGTACGGGAACTCAATGCCTTCCCCTGGTACCGCCAGTGCTTTCGCTAGTGCGACGTTTTGTTGTTACCCTTTCTCCAAGGCCGCCAACAGCGTGGTGTTTACTGCTTCCATTTCTGGTACCGGGCTTCCACCCTCATACGGTCCTGATTGCCCCCTTCTCGCAACTGCACGACTTCCGCTTTCATCTTCTCTATCTCTCCCGCCATATCACCTTGGTCGGAGTTGGAAACATCGTCCTGGCTGTTGCTGCCGGCCAGCTTATCTTCCTCTCTGTTCGAGGCACTGGTGGACACCGGTGCGGGTTCCATGCCTAAGATTTGGTGGGTTTCTGCCGAGCCCTTCCCGCGCGCATCTCCGTTATACTCACCGACCGTACTGCACATATTACGGTTGGTGGCAGCATTCTGACTGCAACAGCCAGCGGGCTGCTCCTGCCCCGTACCCGGGATCTCGGCCAGCACCGGCTCCAGAACCCACCGGTCCTCCTCTGGATTTCTTTCCCCCCTTTCTTCTGTACTTCCAGACATACTTGCCACGTAACCCCCTTTTTTTTTTACGATCCGTAGCCTGATCGATTCCCTTCCTGCTGGTAGGACAACACAGCTTTTTGGACTCTTCCCACAGACGACGTCAATTGTTTCTGTCTGAATCCGTAGACTCACAGAAATCGGTGGATCTTGGTGTGATTCCTTTATGCAAATCCTACTAACTAAGGGAATATCGGGCGGGCCGGTCTATTCCGCTCCGATGCTTAAGTCAGTATAGATGGGATAAACCAATAACTTAGGCGGGAATGAGTATTTGAAGTATTAGTTACCTATTAATGAGGGTAGTTGGGACTCATATATAGGCTGCCGAGCATGAAGACTGGCCTCACCCTTCGATGTGGGACTGACCCCCTTCTGCACATATTGCCGGACTGTTCCGGCTCCTGCTTGGGGAGCTGCCATCCCTGGCTCCCGGGCCCCGATCACAAGTAAGATATGCCCGGGCGCGGGACCAGGTGTCCATGCCTTGTTCCCGGGCCTTAGGCCGGGTCCGGGAGTGCTGGCTGCGGGTCTGGAGGCCTGGGTAGCCTCTCTATGGCTACTGTCAACAAAGTTAAACTATTGCAAATGCTTGTTCGGATCTTCTCCCAAGAGACCATGGAACGGCTTCAACTGGTGGAGAAATCCACTCTTCAACTCAAACTCACTTGTCTTGCCCGTGGCACATTCCGGAAAGGTGATGTTCGCGGGTGGGGCTCCTCCTCTGGTAACGTGTCCATTTTGAGCATGGATTGAAGTCATGATTGGTGGCTCAAGAAAGTTAAAATTAATCTCTTCTTGAAGGTATGGCTCGGTAAGTATCTCAAACTCCAGATCTTCTAAATGCGTAGCCTCAAGCTCGGACGAACTAGATGATCGTAGACTCGATGAAGTGATGGGGGATGCCGAACTAGGACTAGATGGTGGTGATGCCGAGCTAGTTGTTTCGAATGGGGGTAGGGGTGTAGTGATTGCGATGGTGAGATCTTCGTTGATTCGTTGCACGTGTCCTCGGTTATTGATAGGAACAAAATGTGCGACGATTTTAATATGTATTTGCCCTCGTTTATGCTTTGTTTAATCCTTATTTATCTAAGATAGAGTCATAATTTAGTTTAGTGTTGTTTCGGTAGAGTTTTGGAAAAATGTGTTTAATAATCCGAAAAATGACTAAGTATAGAAATCTGAGGAAAAAGTGCAAAATATGTTGTTTTCGAGATTTTGTGGGCTGTGTTTGACTGACCTATTCTTATCCAAATTTACTGAAATTTGTATGTATGTTATTGGCTTGCTAATGGGTTTTTTGTCAAAAATTCAGATCAATCGGAGTTCGGGAAGTCACCCAAAAGATGGCTGCAACTTGGCAGTCTGAGCAAAGATCACCAGGGACTTCCAGGAATTTTCCTGGGACTGTGTCCCAACTTCAAAAATTCATTCCCGACGTTTCACAAGGAATTTGATCAAGCCTTTTTAGATGGAGGAAGCTCTATGTGTCTAGTTTATCTGAGACTTGGAATCGTATCAATCGGAGCTCCGAGGAGGGAGATATGCCGGAATTACTACAGCAAGGTCTTTTCTACCGATTCCAGGATGCTACTGCCTCCTTTTCGAAATAATGTTTTCGATGGACCATATAGTGTACAAATGCATATGTGAAGATGGTCCAAGCTTAAGGAAGGAAAGAGGAAGACACCAAGCTAATGCAATGAAGACAAAGATGAAGAAAAATGGCTCTCCTAGTCAAGCCAGGAGATGGTGCCGATCGGACTGCAAGGCTGCCGGCAATGCATGCCGACAGGTTTTGGGGCATTATTTTTGCTGGATCAAGACTTATCAAATGAAGTCTATAGCCTATACAAGAAGTCCATGAAGATATGAAGCCCAAGCCTTAAAGAAAAATTCAGAAAAAGAAAACCTAATTGAACTATGAAAGGAAGGTTTCAAATCCTTAATCCACTAGGTTTTCTGATTCCCTTATGCTATAGGGCTGCCGGCAATACCTAGCTTTTCCTCTATAAATAGCCAACTTTTACACAGAAAAACTTGTCACATTCCAAAGCAAAAATCTAGCCAAAGCTCTACCTAAATTTCCCCAAGAATCCTACACAAAAATCCTAACCAAAACCACCTCCATCTCACCCAAAACTTCTGCCGAATTTTGGAACTTACTGCCGACTTTGCTTCCTTGCCGAGCAGCAGTCTTTAGCCTCCTCCACAAGCCGCCGGATCCATACACGACGGAGTCTTCAAGGTTTCTAATGTGTGATCCACTCTCTTCTCTTGGTTTTGTTATTTTTGTTGTAGCTATGTTAAACTTTGTCTATGAAGTTAACATGAATTCTTGGTTTCAATTTATATGTCTATGTATGAATTGGATTGAAGTTTGGTTTTATAATTTGCATGATCAATTTGCTTTCTTTCTTTTTATTTGGTTTTTGGATGAAAGAATACAAATTGCATGTTAAAAAGTAAGGAAAATATGATGTAAATTGATAGGGTAGGATTCGGCAAGCATGTTCACTTTGATTCTAGTAATTCGTTCTTGGTTTAGTCTTTAAATCCGTGTGCCTCAAAGATTGGTACTTAGCATAGTCGCGATATGTTTTGAGTATTGATCTTATATCCGTCAACATGATAGGACTAGAGTGGTTTAAACGACTATGCATGTTAACAAGAAGTGGTGACGCCTTGCTTGATTGATATGTTTCTGTTTCTGCCTAAACCCGGGGGTCTAGTAGATACTTGATGAATCCAACTGTCTCCTGCAATCCTGCTCACTAAGGAGAATACCGGGCGGGCCGGCCTTCACCTCTCCGATGCCTAAGTTAGTATAGTTGGAATGTATATAACCAAGGCACGTATGTAAGTGGGGAGAGAGACGAGTTACCTCATAAAGAAGGTAGTTGGGGCCCATATATAGGTGGTTGGGGGTAAGGACTGGCCTTACTCTTCGATGTGGGACTAGTTCCCTTCTGCTTATACCTTTTGGTGCCTTCTTAGGCAGGCTGGCGCCCTCCCTGGAGGCAGGATAGAGTGCCGGGCCCCGAGGCCGGGTGCTGGTGATCCGGTCCCGACCCTTGAGCCGGGCCCTGGTGCTCTTGCTGAGGGTCTGTGGGCCTGCTGTAGCCCCTCTGTGGCTACTGTCAACAAGTCCCCCAAGTTCCCGGTCAAGTGCAATCTTGAATGGGGACTTAAATCTGTCTTGCTCTTGTCCCGCAGACCCGCGGGGTTACCAATCTACCGGTGCCCAGTCCCCCAAGTCTGCGTTAAAGATTGGGCGTGACCGAGGTGAGTACCTGTTACCGATGGGAAGCAATAGGCTATAAGCACACTTGCAATATAAGCAGCAATCTGGCTAAGTGTGGTGTTATGAGCATGGAGCCAAGATGATAATGATGATGTCATGATGCCATGCAACTGATAGGAGCACAATGTGCGACGATATTATATGCTTATGCCCTCGTTTATGCTTTGTTTAACCCTTATTTGTCTAAAATAGAGTCATAATGTAGTTAGTGTCATTTTGGTTGAGTTTTGGTGAAATATGGTTAAGAATCCGAAAAATGACTAAGTTTGAGAAATCTGGAAAATAATGCAAAATATGTCTTTTTCGTGATTTTGAGATGAATGAAACTGTGATCTATCCTTGTCCAAATTCTATGAAATTTGGCGTGCTTAATATTCATATGCTGAGGAATGTTGTGTTAAAATTTCAGATCAATCGGAGTTCGGGAAGTCACCCAAAAGTTGGCTGCAAAACGGCAGTCCGAGCATTCCAATCCAGGGACTTCCAGGATTTTCCTGGGACTTTGTCCCAACTTCGAAAACTCATTCCCATCAATTCACAAGGATTTTGATCAAACTGTTTTATGGGGAGATGGCAATTTGTGTCTAGTTTATCTAAGATTTGAAATCGAATCAATCAGAGCATCGAAGAAAAAGTTATACTCGACTGAAGACACAAAGGTATCATCCGCCAGGTCTCATTCGCCAAGCCCTTGCTCGCTCGCCAACGATCTTGCTCGCCAGAAGCTCATCCGCCAAGTTGCATCCGCCAAGCTTCATCCGCCAGCAGATTCAGCAGAACTGGTCAGCTCACCAGCTAGTACATGTTCGCTCGCCAACCATCCGCACATGCCTACATGCATGTTCGCGCTATCACCAGAAGCCTAGCCTCGCCACCCAGATTAGCCTCGCCAGTACCCGATACTAGCAAAGTCTGTACTCGCGAGCAGAGAGGAATTTCCTGTATTGTCATCAAGCGGCTGCGAGCGTGCCAAATCATTCCAAAGAGCTATGAAACGGCCAAGAAGAAATTATAAGTTGACCAAGCAAGGTTTCTTTGTTCGATACGGAAAGAAAAGCCTATGCCAACTTGGATTGGGAAACCTTATTTACTGAAGATTTCTTTGCCGATTTGAACAAGGAAAGGCTTCAAACTGCACAGACCTTTTCTCCTATATATAGAAGCCTGCTCCCATCATAAAAATAATCTCATCTCTTGCAAAGCACTAGCCAAAACTCTACCAAATTTCCTACTCAAAGTTCTAAGCCGAAACCCTAGAAACACCAAGTCACCAATTCACCACCACCAATCACCACCGATCCCTATCCCTAGCCTAGCTACTGCCGATCCTCTTCCACCACACCAAGACGAAGCTCTCCAAGGTTTCTAAAGTGTGATCCATCCCTATGACTTGTGTTTTTAATTTCGGTTTAGTCACATGTATTGTTATAAAAAATACTTTGTTTCGTTTGGTTTTGTATGATGAGCATGATTTGCAATTTTCATTGAAGTTTATGTGATGACTTGTGCGATTTTTAATACATGGTTTTTGTATGTTTAGATAATTAGAACAGTGGTATTAGAAGCATGTTTAGGATTTAAATTGGTTAGTAATCTAAGGTGAGGGCATGAAAATCGATACTTGGTGTTGTCTTTGAACATAATCTAGGTATTAGGTTTAATCTGCTAGGGTAATTACAAACTAGATGGACCTGACGGACTCTATGATTTGTGTTATTCACTAAGGGCTATTAATCTTAGAACTTGCATGCTAAATAAGATGATTGACAACCTTACTTGTTTACATGTTTTTTATTTTAGACTCTTGCGCTTAAATGTTAAAACGCGTAAAACCGGATTAGCATAAACTTTAGGATCGAAGGCGAATAGCATGATCTTAAAACATTAGATGTCTAACAATTGGTTAAAAGGCTAATCGCTCTAATTGTGGTCGAAACTAAGTTAAGTTTTGAACATGCTAATACTTGTCTCTTACTTTCTTGCATATGAATCTTTGTGTTAAATTGTGTTTTGTGCTATGTGATGCGTGAGAGATGATGATCAAACTTGTATATAGTAGACCTAGGATTTTATTTTCTGTTTTTATGCCGTACTTAGTATAGGGCAGCCCTAGGGCTGCCGAACCATCTTATACCCCCATATGTTTGTGACGATTTTGTATATGTGTATATATGTTTGTCTAACAATTTCATATCTCAGGTACCCTTAATCCCCGGCTAGAACGATCCCTACTTATTCTATACTACTAACGATTGTAGGGTTATTATTGCATGCGAGCTTCGGCTCCCGTCCAATTTTTGGCGCCGTTGCCGGGGATTATAAAAGCTTGTTTTATGTTATTGTTGTGTATATATGTTGCTGGAAATTTTTGTTGTGAAGTTGTAAAGTTGTAAATTTTAAGTTTATTTTGGGATTTTGTTAAGTAGAAATATGCTTCGGCATGTAGAGTTTAAATTTCGAAAGTTGCATGATGTATAATGATGTATGTTGGTAATCACTTAGTTTAATTTCTAGGAAGTTGATATGTTGTGTATGTTTGAGTTTATTGTAGTTTCTAAAGTGTAACATGTAGGTGAAGCCTCTTTTGTTGATCATAACCAAAACCCTTCATGTGAATGGTGCTTTGTCGGAGGGCGTTTCTATGTAGATTGGGAAACGCGGGATACTTCCCCCCCACGCATATAAACGTTTCTTCGGTAATAGTATTACTTCTATGAGGTTGAGGGCGGTTTTAATCAACACTTGAGACCGCTAGGGATCCGTGTTTGTTTTACAAAGTATGGGGAAGTTATTATCATAGATATGGTTCTCAGGTTTGTTTAACTGGATCTCAAGGCCCATAGACTGATGTTCATTCTCGGTGAGTGAGTCGATAGGGGGTTCGCCCTCCGTGGTGTCCAACAACGAGTCCTGCCTGGTTCCTGTAGGGGGTTCGCCCTCCGTGATTTTAATGACCTTTGAAATGTAAAATCCGCACGACCTAGTCGACAGCTTGTGCCGAAGCATCACCTCACTTTAGACGCTAGAACATAACTTGACATATGTGGCCTATTTTCTTCAAAGATAAAACATGTTGTGTGGTTCAAACTCTTGAGGTATATCGGATTAAGCATGATACTACCGGGGGCTGTATCAGTCCATTGCACCGTTATCTCCTTTGCTCCACGTACTTCGAGAGTTAGAACAAATTTAAAAGAAATTAGACTTAGCGATTACATGCTCATGAACTTGTCAAATTTTCTTCTCTTGTGCCGATTGTATATGTATGCTTTGCCGAAATGTTTGTTGCTATGCCGTGTACTATATGTGTTGCCGAATGTGCATATGTGTATTATTGTTGAAATTTGTTGTGTAATCGCCAGTGCCGTGGCTTGTAATGATGTATATTCTTGCTTTCTATTTCTTTACGATGTTCTAACTTGTTTAAATGTTGCAAATTTCAAAAATAGTGCATGTCCGAATCTAGTATTTGGACAAGAGATCTTCAAGGCCGTTTGCAACGTTTAGACCAAGAACTCGCTATTGCTCGTTTTGTGCCATTACCACCATCGTCACCAACCAGTTCATCAGTATCATCATCCTTGCCAAGTTCACCATCCGTGCCGTCCGTATCATCATCAGTGCCGAGCTCCCCATCAGTAGTTTCATCGTCTTGTGATCTTCAGAATCCAGAATTTGAAGCTTTTGCCGAATTAGAAGAAGAAGAAGAGATCATGGCATCAATCAGATCACAGAATGGTCATGTTGCTGGAGCTGGAGTTGCTCCTTCTAATATCACTTATCCTCCCTTGGAAACTGACAAGACTGGAGAGATTGAATTGAGGAGTGGATTCCTCCATAAGCTGAAGTCATTTTATGGGATGCCGAGTGAGGACCCTAATAAGCATCTACAGTGGTTTAACTTCACCACGGAGTCTATGTGTCCAAGAGGGACCGATTTGCAACACTTCAAGATGAAGGCATTTCCGTTTTCGCTAGAAGATCAAGCAAAGGAGTGGTTGTTTGAGGTGCCTAGTGGTCGCATTGTTTCGTGGAGTACTATGATGGATGAGTTTTTACTCAAGTACTTTCCTGCTTCACGTATCACTGATCTGAGGAAGCAAATTACAAGTGTGAGGCAAGCCGGAGATGAGACTTTCTTCGACTACTACAAGAGGTTCAAGTCCCTAGTTTCTTTGTGTCCATCGCATGGCATTAGCGATGGACTCTTGCTACAATATTTCTATGAGGGATTGCGCGTCATGGAGAGAGAGTTTCTTGACTCGGCCGCGGGAGGTAGTTTTTTGGAGTTAAACGCCGGTGCGGCAAGAAGTTTGTTGGAAGTTCGTGCTTTGAACAACCAACAATTTGGCATGGCACGAGGCAATGTGCAAAGGAATGAGAAAGTACATGAGACGTCTTCGAGCTCAAAGTTAGAAGATAAAGTGGACAAGCTTACCGACTTGGTGAGCAATTTGATGAAGAAGCGTGCAAGTGTATGTGGCATTTGCACCGAGGGCCATGAGACCGACCAATGCCCTCAATTTGGAATTAGTGAGGGAGTTGAGGAGTGCAATGCCATTGGTTTTCAAGGAGGCCAACGATTTGGCAATTTCAATCCAAGGTTCAATGATCATCCGAACTTTCGATGGGCGAACAATGATAATGTGCTTAGGGCACCTATGCAACCAAGAGAGGGAGGAGCGCCATTTGCACCGAGGCCACCGTTTGTGCCTCGGCAGCCATACATGCCGAACCAAGGAGTTTATGGGGCAGTGCCGAACCAAAACCAAAACCAAGCCGTGCCTATCCAAGGCCAAGCTTCGCCAAGCAACCCTAATTACGATGCTTTGATTCAATCTTTGTCAAGTGCTACTCAAGCATTGCTCGCGGGGCAACAAAATCATCAAAAGGACATTGGTGAGCTCAAGACTCAAATGGGGCAAGTTGTGGATTTCATGGGAAGATTTAATGAGCAAGGGAAGTTGCCAAGCAATACAATTCCTAATCCGAGGAACGAGCAAGCCAAAGTGATTCAAACTCGAAGCGGAAGAGAGTTGGTTCCTCCAACAAGTCCAAAGAAGAAGCGAGTGACTTTCAAAGGTATTAATGAGGATGAGAGGGCTGCCGGACCTGTCATTGCCGGCAGCCATGATGGAAATGCCGAGAAGAGGGATGACGAGACAAATGATGCCGAGCATAGCATTGCCGGCAGTGTTGCTGCCGAGAGGGACAGTCGGGCAACCGAGAAAAAAGGTGATGCCGGCAACCATGGTATGAATGATAAGGGGCTGTGTAATGAGCTTGAGTACGATCCCGCAACATCAAAGTATGAGGTATTGCCGAACCAAGCAAGCAAGGGAGGGGTGTCATCATCTAGTGCCCCATTCCCTTCACGATTTGCTAGAACAAAGAAGGACAAGTCCGATGAAGAGGTATTGGAGATTTTCCGGAAAGTGCAAGTCAACATTCCTTTGTTGGAATGCATTAAGCAAGTGCCGAAGTATGCTAAGTTTTTGAAAGAGCTTTGCACGGCAAGGAGGCATACTAGAGAGACTCGTGTGGTAACTATGAGCGAGACGGTGTCGGCCGTTATTCAAAGGAAGTTGCCACCAAAGATGAAGGATCCGGGAAGCTTCAATGTGCCTTGTGTCATAGGCAATACGCGGTTTGAGGATGTGATGTTGGACTTAGGAGCATCAATCAATGTCATGCCACTCAATGTGTATCAAACGTTGAGTATAGGGCCTCTCAAGAAGGATAATGTCATCATTCAACTTGCGGATCGCTCAAGCAAATATCCGGAAGGCTATGTAGAGGATGTGTTGGTGCAAGTCAACCAATTGATATTCCCCGCCGATTTTTATGTGGTTGAGATGGAGGATTCGCCGGTCAACAACACTCAATTGCTTTTAGGGCGACCATTCATGAGGACCGCGCGCACAAAGATAGATGTGGCCGAGGGCAACCTAACTATGGAGTTTGATGGTGAAGTGATAAAGTTCAATGTGTTTGATGCCATGAAGTTCCCTAATGTTGATTTCAAGGAGGGTTGTGCCATTGATGTTTTGGAGGAGGTCGAGCAAGTTATGTCGACCTCGCTCGACGCATAGCAATTAGCGATTGAGCAAGGGGTCGGATTTGACAAGAAGGGAGAACGAGTGTATAATGGGATTGCCGAGCCAAGTCATGCCGAGCATGGGATTGCCGAGCCAAGCAACCATGCCGAGCATTGTGCCATATTGCCGAGCCTTAGAGAGGTGGCTGCCGAGCTTGATGCCACGCCAACTTATCCGAGGAACTCGTTCTTGTCAATTCCAAGTGCCACAACAAAATTTCGACCAAGTGTGGAAGAGGCCCCAAAGTTAGAGCTAAAAGAACTCCCTAGTCACTTGAAGTATGTTTATCTTGGAGAAGAAGATACACTACCAGTGATTGTGTCTTCAATGCTTAGTGAGAAGCAAGAGGTTGATTTGATAAGAGTGCTTAAGAAGTACAAGACCGCTATAGGTTGGACCTTAGCGGATATCAAGGGAATAAGCCCTACTACTTGTGTTCATCGTATTTTGTTGGAAGAAGGAGCTAAGCCGACAAAGGAAGCTCAACGTCGACTTCACCCTCCCATGATGAAAGTTGTTAAAGATGAGATTATCAAGTTACTTGATTGTGGGGTAATCTACCCAATCTCGGATAGTAAGTGGATATCTCCCGTGCAAGTTGTGCCAAAGAAGAGTGGTGTAACGGTTGTCAAGAATGAGAAGAATGAGCTTGTGCCACAAAGACTTGTAACCGGTCATCGTATGTGCATCGATTATAGGAAGCTCAACGCTACAACGAGGAAGGATCACATGCCTTTGCCGTTTATGGATCAAATGCTAGAGAGGTTGGCCGGCCATTCTTACTATTGTTTTCTTGATGGATATAGTGGCTACAATCAAATCATGATACACCCGGACGATCAAGAGAAGACCACTTTTACTTGTCCATTTGGCACGTTTGCTTATCGGCGGATGCCATTCGGACTTTGCAACGCACCCGGCACTTTTCAAAGATGTATGTATGCTATCTTCTCGGATTTTATTGAAGACATTATCGAAGTGTTTATGGATGATTTTAGTGTGTATGGAGGCACCTTCGATGCATGTTTGGGGAACTTGGAGAAGATACTTAAGAGGTGTGTAGAGACAAATCTTGTGCTCAATTGGGAGAAGTGTCACTTCATGGTCACGCAAGGCATTGTTCTAGGGCACATAATTTCGGCAAGAGGCTTAGAGGTTGACAAAGCCAAGGTGGAGCTAATTCAAGCATTGCCGAGCCCTAGGTGTGTGAAAGATGTGAGAAGTTTTCTTGGCCATGCGGGGTTTTATCGACGATTTATTAAGGACTTCTCTTCAATTGCCAAGCCATTAAGCAACTTGTTACAAAAGGAGGTGACGTTTGAGTGGACGGAGGCATGTGAGCAAGCCTTTTGCCGATTAAAGATGCTATTGTGTACGGCACCTATACTTGTTTCCCCTAATTGGGACGAGCCGTTTGAGTTGATGTGTGATGCTAGTGATTATGCACTTGGAGCGGTACTTGGACAACGAATTGAGAAGAAGCCATGCGCCATTTACTATGCTTCAAGGACTCTCAACGACGCACAACTCAATTACACAACAACGGAGAAGGAACTCTTAGCGGTAATCTTTGCTTTGGAAAAATTTCGATCATATCTTTTGAATTCCAAAGTTATTGTTTATAGTGATCATGCCGCTTTAAGATATCTTATGACAAAGAAGGATGCTAAGCCGAGGCTTATTCGATGGATTCTTTTGCTTCAAGAGTTCGATATTGAGATTAAGGATAAGAAAGGTGTAGAGAATGTCGTAGCCGATCATTTGAGTAGACTTGTGCAAGAGGAGGATCGGCTGCCCCTATGTGAAACCTTTCCGGATGAGCAACTTTTTCGACTTGAAGTACATGAGCCTTGGTATGCCGACATTGCAAATTTTCTTGCCACAAACCGATTTCCCAAAGAGATGCCGAGCCACCAACAAAAGAGAATAAGGAAGCAAGCTCGACACTTCTTGTGGGATGCTCCGTACTTATGGAGGCAATGTGGTGATCAAGTTATTAGAAGATGTGTGCCGGAGAATGAGCATCGATCCATCCTTGCTTTTTGTCATAGTGAAGCTTGTGGTGGACACTTTGGACCAAAGAAGACGGCTTTGAAGGTACTTACGTGTGGATTCTTTTGCCCTACGATTTTTAGAGATGCATTCATGTTTTGCAAGGCATGTGATAGATGCCAAAGAATGGGGAACATTGGAGCTAGAGACCAAATGCCGCTCACGCCTATCATTGAGGTTGAGATTTTCGATTTATGGGGTATTGATTTCATGGGACCGTTTCCTTCAAGTAAGGGCTTTCTCTACATATTGCTTGCGGTTGATTATGTGTCAAAGTGGATCGAAGCAAGGGCTACGCGCACCAATGATGCCAAGGTGGTAGCCAAGTTTCTCAAGACCAACATCTTTTCACGTTTTGGAGTTCCAAGGGTCTTGATTAGCGATGGAGGATCCCATTTTTGTAACCGCACCATTGAAGCCTTATTGAGGAAGTATGGAGTCACACATAAGGTGTCTACACCTTATCACCCCCAAACAAGTGGTATGGCCGAGGTAAGTAATCGAGAGATCAAGCATATATTGGAGAAATCGGTTGGACCTTCAAGGAAGGATTGGAGTGATCGTCTCGATGATGCTTTGTGGGCTTATAGGACCGCCTACAAAACACCGATTGGTATGTCCCCTTTTCGGTTGGTTTATGGAAAAGCATGTCACTTACCGGTTGAGCTAGAACATAAGGCATGGTGGGCAATCAAGGCCTTCAACATGAACATAGATGATGCTGGCATTCATAGGAAGCTTCAACTCAACGAACTTGAAGAAATCCGTAATGAAGCCTATGATGCCGCTTGGATTTACAAGGAGAAAACAAAGGCATATCATGATAAAATGATTCGGGGTAAAAGGTTTGAAGTTGGGCAACAAGTTCTTTTATTCAATTCAAGACTTCGACTTTTTCCGGGTAAGCTTCGCTCTAAATGGGTTGGTCCCTTTGTTGTTACTCAAGTTTTTCCACATGGTGCAATTGAGATTGAGAATAGTGTGACATCCAAGCGTTTCAAAGTTAATGGCCACCGACTTAAGCCTTACTACGATTCATTCAAACCATATTCCGTTGAGGCATCCGACTTCGATGATCCCCCACCACATGATATTGCCAAGCTACCATCCAATTCCACACCACCAACAAGCCGAGCTGCCGGATATAGAGCACAACCGGCCAACCTTCATGCTGCCGAGCAGCAGCCACCGGTTTCAGCCGAGCCAACACCCCCTGCCGGACCTGCCATTGCCGGCAGGGTTGACACACAGCCACACAAGGCCGAGCACAAGGCTGACACGCCAGAGGATACGTCAGATACGTTAGAACCAAGACCGGACACGCCACCTAAACCGGATACACAGAATGCAGCCGGATCGGATACAAAGTGCAATGATCTTCTTTTTGATCTTCTTCTTGCCGATTTAAGTTGCTTTGGAACACGATGAACACATGCAAAAACACGGTGAAAAGTCTAGGCTATGGACTATAAACACAAAGCGCTACTTGGGAGGCAACCCATGTCGATCAAAGAAAAGTGAAGGAGCCATCACCGAGAGTTTGAAATTTCTTAACCCTTCTTTTTGTCTTTGATTTGTGATGATATGTTGAAATATGTTAGTCGATTGCATGCTTAGGAAATTCATTGATATTGTTTTGTGCTTACATTGAGGGCAATGTCATTTTCTAAGTGTGGGGTGGGATAACGTATTCCGTTTCCGTTTTTGTTTTTGTTTTTGTGTGCTTAGTTTAGAAAGGAAAATTCAGAAAATTGTAATACAAAAATAGAGTGTTTAAATTTGTTTGTTTCGAGTCTTAGGATGCCCCTAATATGTCTTGTCAATGATGTTTTTCTCCTCTTTGCATACATAGATGATGGTTTTGCATACAATTAAAATTGTGAGTTTCATGGATTATGTGCATTGGTAGGAGCATGTAGGACTTGTTGATTATTAAGCATGCATGTTTTAGCTAATTTATTTCGATTATAACCTATGTGAGCTTTAGTGCCAATTTGCTTTCTTCTTGAGTGACAAAAAGATAAAATTCGATAGATTCGTAGGAAGCATGAAACCTCATAATTCTTTGCATATTCGATGACTATATGCCAAAGCTTTTAATGAACTCTAGTATGCTAGAACTTACTCTTGTTGATTTTCAAAACGCTTTTAATCATAAACTACCTTGATTTTGAATATGATTGAATAAAGATCTTTTAGGTTTACCACCAAAGCCAAATAAAGCATGAGCCCTATTGGAGCCCGTCGTGGGACACCTTAGTAAACCCCTTTGAGCCTACGTTGAGCCTTTTCTTTCATCACCCTTAAACACTTTCCATGAACTTAGTATAGTGATGCCTTTACTGTGTGTATTGGCAAAGCTTGATTTTTGAAAGCGTTTTCGCGTGTGTGATGAAGAAGAACAAGTGTGGGGTAGACTTAGCCATGAATCTATATGTGAAGTATGTATGCCGTGCCTTAGAAAATTGAAAAGAAAAAAAAAATGTGCTCGGACCAAAAGAAAAAGAAAAAGAAAAAATACCGAGAGCAAGAAAAAGAAAAAAAATGTGTAAGGCACGGCATAGAAAAGAAAAATTTTGTGCATGGCTATTGTCTTGAATGTTGTTGTAATGTTATGGGAAGAAAAGAATGAAGGAAGGGTCCAACAAGATGAAATTTGACCCTTTCGGCGAGAAGACATAAGGAGATTTGAGCTTTGCCAAAGGCCATGGTGACGTTTTTGAGCCTCCTTATCCAAATATCGAATACCTCTTAGCCTAGCCCCATTACAACCCTTTTGATTGATCTTTTTCATGATTCTTAAGATGGTTAAATTTGAATTGTGGAGATTATCTCAAGAGTAAGCTTATGGTTTTGGTTCATTGGTGCATATAGTTATCACATGAGGTTTTTCCATCAAAATTCACAAAGTGCTTTCGTTTCCTTGATATATGCAAGTCACTCTTTGTAATTCATTATCTTTCGCTTGCATATACTTATGAGTGAATAACCATGCTTCGAGAGAAAAGAAGAGAGTATGCCTAGTGAGGTGATTTGAATTAGCTTTTAACATGCTTACATGCTTACCTTTTTGCTCTTATATGTTTATATTGATGTCGCATGTTCATGAAACTTGGAATTTTCGTGTTTAGCATTCTCATGCATTTAACTTGAAAGCTATGTGTACATACGAGCCTGAGACAAATTGTTAGGGGCAATAGTTTGTTTAGAGTCTAGTTTAATTTAGTTTGCTAAGGGACTAGCAAAGGATAAGTGTGGGGTAGTTGATAGGAGCACAATGTGCGACGATATTATATGCTTATGCCCTCGTTTATGCTTTGTTTAACCCTTATTTGTCTAAAATAGAGTCATAATGTAGTTAGTGTCATTTTGGTTGAGTTTTGGTGAAATATGGTTAAGAATCCGAAAAATGACTAAGTTTGAGAAATCTGGAAAATAATGCAAAATATGTCTTTTTCGTGATTTTGAGATGAATGAAACTGTGATCTATCCTTGTCCAAATTCTATGAAATTTGGCGTGCTTAATATTCATATGCTGAGGAATGTTGTGTTAAAATTTCAGATCAATCGGAGTTCGGGAAGTCACCCAAAAGTTGGCTGCAAAACGGCAGTCCGAGCATTCCAATCCAGGGACTTCCAGGATTTTCCTGGGACTTTGTCCCAACTTCGAAAACTCATTCCCATCAATTCACAAGGATTTTGATCAAACTGTTTTATGGGGAGATGGCAATTTGTGTCTAGTTTATCTAAGATTTGAAATCGAATCAATCAGAGCATCGAAGAAAAAGTTATACTCGACTGAAGACACAAAGGTATCATCCGCCAGGTCTCATTCGCCAAGCCCTTGCTCGCTCGCCAACGATCTTGCTCGCCAGAAGCTCATCCGCCAAGTTGCATCCGCCAAGCTTCATCCGCCAGCAGATTCAGCAGAACTGGTCAGCTCACCAGCTAGTACATGTTCGCTCGCCAACCATCCGCACATGCCTACATGCATGTTCGCGCTATCGCCAGAAGCCTAGCCTCGCCACCCAGATTAGCCTCGCCAGTACCCGATACTAGCAAAGTCTGTACTCGTGAGCAGAGAGGAATTTCCTGTATTGTCATCAAGCGGCTGCGAGCGTGCCAAATCATTCCAAAGAGCTATGAAACGGCCAAGAAGAAATTATAAGTTGACCAAGCAAGGTTTCTTTGTTCGATACGGAAAGAAAAGCCTATGCCAACTTGGATTGGGAAACCTTATTTACTGAAGATTTCTTTGCCGATTTGAACAAGGAAAGGCTTCAAACTGCACAGACCTTTTCTCCTATATATAGAAGCCTGCTCCCATCATAAAAATAATCTCATCTCTTGCAAAGCACTAGCCAAAACTCTACCAAATTTCCTACTCAAAGTTCTAAGCCGAAACCCTAGAAACACCAAGTCACCAATTCACCACCACCAATCACCACCGATCCCTATCCCTAGCCTAGCTACTGCCGATCCTCTTCCACCACACCAAGACGAAGCTCTCCAAGGTTTCTAAAGTGTGATCCATCCCTATGACTTGTGTTTTTAATTTCGGTTTAGTCACATGTATTGTTATAAAAAATACTTTGTTTCGTTTGGTTTTGTATGATGAGCATGATTTGCAATTTTCATTGAAGTTTATGTGATGACTTGTGCGATTTTTAATACATGGTTTTTGTATGTTTAGATAATTAGAGCAGTGGTATTAGAAGCATGTTTAGGATTTAAATTGGTTAGTAATCTAAGGTGAGGGCATGAAAATCGATACTTGGTGTTGTCTTTGAACATAATCTAGGTATTAGGTTTAATCTGCTAGGGTAATTACAAACTAGATGGACCTGACGGACTCTATGATTTGTGTTATTCACTAAGGGCTATTAATCTTAGAACTTGCATGCTAAATAAGATGATTGACAACCTTACTTGTTTACATGTTTTCGATTTTAGACTCTTGCGCTTAAATGTTAAAACGCGTAAAACCGGATTAGCATAAACTTTAGGATCGAAGGCGAATAGCATGATCTTAAAACATTAGATGTCTAACAATTGGTTAAAAGGCTAATCGCTCTAATTGTGGTCGAAACTAAGTTAAGTTTTGAACATGCTAATACTTGTCTCTTACTTTCTTGCATATGAATCTTTGTGTTAAATTGTGTTTTGTGCTATGTGATGCGTGAGAGATGATGATCAAACTTGTATATAGTAGACCTAGGATTTTATTTTCTGTTTTTATGCCGTACTTAGTATAGGGCAGCCCTAGGGCTGCCGAACCATCTTATACCCCCATATGTTTGTGACGATTTTGTATATGTGTATATATGTTTGTCTAACAATTTCATATCTCAGGTACCCTTAATCCCCGGCTAGAACGATCCCTACTTATTCTATACTACTAACGATTGTAGGGTTATTATTGCATGCGAGCTTCGGCTCCCGTCCAGCAACAGACGTGTGCATGGAATGATAATGAGGCGTTGAAATCCGCCATGCAAGAGATTTATGCACGGGATGATAATGAGGCGTTGAAATCCGCCATGCAAGGAATGTGCACGGAATTTCGGCCGGGCACTCTGCCCTATCGGTACGAAGCGGAGCTTCACTAGGCTTCAACTGGTTGATACGCCGAATCGAAGCGGAGCGGAGTTCACTGAGCCTCTACCGGGCTATATGCCGAAACGGGATTCACTGAGCCTCTACCGGGCTATATGCCGAAACGGGATGAGTTTCCCGTTGCTAGGCTGCAGGGAGATTACCCTGGTGTTGCGGCCTGGTCGAAGCACCGGCGAACACTTGCTAGTTCTTCTCAGCTTATATTGAATAAGCGTTGAGGTAAAGGGGTGGCATTGAGGTGACAAGGCTCGCCATGTAGCCTCGTGTTTGATCGCCTTTCAATGCGATGCAGGGTTTTTATCCTGCTGGACAAGCGTGCATGGGTTAGATGCAGACTCGCCCGGGTGTATAAAGCCCGCCGGTCGAATGCTTTCGACCGGTGTCAGCCATGGTATTGGGCGGAACTCGACCGTTGCCCGGACATCATGCCATCTCCGGACGAGTCCCCCAGTGAAGTGCCATGGGCCAGGTGCATTATGTTCCTGGTAGGGGGGCGGCGTTGAGGTGACAAAGCTCGCCATGCATCCCCCTGTTGCCGCAGCTAGTGCGATGCAGGGTTTTTATCCTGCTGGACAAGCGTACATGGGTTAGATGTAGACTCACCCGGGTGTATAAAGCCCAAGCCGGTCGAATGTTCTCATGACCGGGGTCAGCCATGGTACTGGGCGGAACTCGACCGTTGCCCGGACGTCATGCCATCTCCGGACGAGTCCCCCAGTGAAGTGCCATGGTGCCGGGTGGATCCTATTCCCGGGATGTGTTCTGGAGCAGGTTGAATGCGTCGAAACCGGTGGGCGGAACTCGACCGGGCGTCCTGCCATATCGAGACGAGTTCCCCCAAAAGAGATGCGACTGGACAGATCTCGACCGTTGTCCGGACGCCATGCCATATCCGGACGAGGTCTCCAGTAATATGCGATGAAGAAGCCATGCAGCCGGTTGAATGATCATAACCGCGAACTGCCATGGTGTCGGGCGGAACTCGACCGGGCATCCAGCCATATTGAGTCGAGGCTTCATACCCGGATGGGTGCTCTCCAAGCGGTTGGATGATCATAACCGCAAGAGAGGTCTTCGAGAAATGCAGCGAAGATTGCCATGCAGCCGGTTGAATAATCATAACCGCGAACTGCCATGGTGCCGGGCGGAACTCGACCGGGCGTCCAGCCATATTGAGTCGAGGCTTCATACCCGGATGGGTGCTCTCCAAGCGGTTGGATGATCATAACCGCAAGAGAGGTCTTCGAGAAATGCAGCGAAGATTGTGGTGCAAGCGTGGAATCTGGGGAAGTGGGAGGGCCTGACTCCTTGATTCCCGTTCCTACCTTCCTGCCGTCAGTGTGTGAGACAAATGGCTGACATGCATTTAAGGAGGAAGTCCATCAGTCCCGTCAGTTTATGATGGCGTGGGGAGGTTACCAACGCTGGGACACGTGCCAGCGCGGGGCAGTCTTGAGATGGAGGGCCTGGATTCGCAGGCTTTTGAGTTGCTCTGATTACTTGTTTTGGAGGGATTTCGATTGCCTAGGGCATTGGTCCCCTCTATAAAAGGGCTTCTTCTACTCTTCTTTCTGTTGTTGCTTCTTACTTTAGAGAGACTGAGAGGAAAGGAGAAATCCGGCGAGCACTCTGAGCCTTTTCTTGCCTCACGAGATCTGTTTTCCTTGAACGCTCCCTACCATTGCGCGCTGCTTTCCCCGGGCCGATTGTCCTCGGTTGAGCATACTAATCGGTAAGTTTGATTTCTTTGCCCCATCGTTATTCTTGTTTCTGGGTTTGTTGCTTTGCCTTGGGGGGGGATCTCTGCTGCTGACGGAACTGCTTTGCGGCGATCTTGGGGAGAGGTCGTAGAAGGCGTTGTTGTACCTGTTGCTGACAAGCGCTAGGGTTTTCTGTTCTTCCCCTAGGTTAAGATGTCGTCTTCAGGTTCTGACTGGGTTTCCGAATCGGCTGTCAGAGGTCCCCTCGTGGACGATGCGCAGAGGCTGGACGACTGGCTGAGTTCGGAATCTCCGGAGACCGAGGTTGCTGACTGCTCCGGGAGCAGGGTTTCGACTCCGTCCTCGGCTTCGTCCTCCGGGGCTGAATCCTCGGAGACCGAAATACCGCACGGGGTGCGATTTGCAAATGCTCCGGTTGCAAGCTACACCATGGGGAGAGGGAAGCACGCTGTGGTGTGCGACGAGCCGGAGGAGAGCATGACCCCGGAAGAGAATGAAGAGTTGCGGGAAGCGTGGGATATCCCAGTTAACATTCTGCTACGGCCCTTGAATCTTGGAGAGTTAGCCTGCAACCCGGAAAAAGATTGGGTTGCTGCACATCCGGATCAGTTCCGGCATGGACTGTCGTTCCCGCTGCCACACTACGTGCAGTACATGCTCAGTGCGCTGCGAGTGTCACCCGCTCAGCTTCCTGGGCTCTAGTGGAGACGACTACTGAGCCTCGGCTGCTTGTACGAGTTCTCTGGGATGAACATACCCACGGTGAACGAGTTCCGGGCCCTGTACAGGTTGTCGTACTCCCGGAAGCAGGGGTCCCGTGGTTGCTTATCCTTCAACAGCCGGAAGCCTCCACCGATCGTTACCAATGTGCCTTCGTGGGTAGACAACAGCTGGAGGAAGAAAGTGGTGATGGTGGGTGGGAAGTGGCAAGCGAGGAATAGAATGTACTGTGTTCCTGGCGCCTTCCAACCCATTGGTGACCAGTCGTATGAACTATCGGACCTGGAGCGCGAGAGGATCTCGACCATAGCCGGGTGCTGGGACGATCTGGAACGGAGTTCGTACAACTTCATTTGACGGGAAGTGCTGGAATACTGCCAGCTTGGGCGGGGTCCCGGTGCGTAGGAAGCGGTTGAGCGGTGATACTTTGTGTTAACTTCTGCAATATACTAACCGTTTGCTTTCCTTGCAGGTGCATCTTCTCGGGCGACTATCAAGCCCGAAACCACTCTCTCCATGGACGGGGAAGATCTCCTCAACCAGTTGATGGAAAAGGCCGAGATCGTCTCGCGGACGTCAGTGGAGGACGGGTCCGGCCGGCTTGTGACCCATGCGGAGCGGAGGGCCATGGATGTTGACGAGGACGCCTATGTCCTGAAGCGGGTGAAGACCCATCACTCGACAGGCCTGCTGGCGCCTGGAAAGGGCAAGAGCACCGGGGGGGCCTTAAAGATTCCCGGTGGAGCAAACAGGATCCCCAACCGCCCGGTGTCTGTGCCGCGCGTGGCTCGCGCTCCCCCCGCAAGCGCACGATCTTCTTCTCCGGAGGGCCGGGGAGAAAAACGGAAGGTTGGAGACGTTCCTTCCTCTGCGCTGGTGACGCTGACCGGTGAATCGGTACGGGAGAATCTGGCCAAACGGTTCAGGAATACCAGCGGCGCGCAGACCACCGCTGCCGGGGAGAATGCCGCTGCTGCTGCTCGGCAGAGTAGTCCTGCGCCTGCGGATGCATCAAGGGGAAGCCCGAGTGGTGCAATCACCCGGCAGGTGGCGGCGGATCTGGCCGGCCTTGGTCTGGATAGACCCGGGGTTGCTGGAGTCCTGGCGGGCGGGAACCGTCCAAAATGCAAGGAATCCGTCCTCCGGGTAAGTACCGCACGGTACCACTATACTGCTTGACTAACCTTGCCTTGCTTTGCCGTTTGACTAACTCTTCGGTGTTGCGCAGTTGCTGTACAGTCTGTACGAACCGGACGCGAGCGAGGGGCTGCCGGAGCTGCAGAGACAGATAACTGCTCTATCCGAGTCCCGGCAGCGCCTGGAGGTGGAGAAGTCTCGCTTGGCCCGGGAGAAGGCCAGATCGGAGGAGAGGGCCAAGAGGCTGGAGGAGCAGAACCGGATCCTGGATAAGGAGAGGGCCGAGCTGAAAGAGCAGAATCGGTTCCTGGAGGAGGAGAGGGCCGCACTGGAGTCCAAGGTGGACGAGCTCCAAGTGGGAGCTGCTGCTCTGCACGCAGGCTCTGCTGCTCCGGCCGGGGAAGTTGACCCGGAACTCTTCGAGCGGGTCGCTCTCAAATACCGCGAGAGCGATCAGTTCCTGGAGTTTCTAGTGAAGGCCAGGGAGGAAGGCATCTCGGATGCGTACACGGAATGGGCGGGGAAGGGATGGTTAGACACTTCCCTGATGTCGACTGCTGCTGACGGAGATATCCATGAGCAGTCGGACATCCATCAGGAGGCGGTGGAGGAGGAGCCGGGTGAAGTGATTCGCTCGCACTTGGATTCTTTTACCACCGGTGCCGAGTCTGCCCGGGCTGAAGACCATACCGGAACTGATGTCGACGACGAGGGTACCGCAGGAGAGGCTGGCGGATTGCCTGCCGAAGGCGCAGTCGTAGGTCCTTAGGATTTTCTTGCCCCATCCCTTGTAATGTTTCCGGATCGGTTACTGCTTGTATACTTGCCTGAATATGATATAATGGAACTGGCAGAGTCGGTGAAATTTTCTCAAAAGTAGTTTGCATATATACTTGTCTTTACAACGGTTAGACCGTGAACTATGCCAAACTAACCGCTCAGACTAGCGGGTTTTACCAAGACTGGTCATTCTCCCGGTCGGGGTCTGTTCCTCTTTTCCCCACGTACCGCTGGAGCTGGCCGTTATCAATCAAAACCTGCACCGCTTGCCTGAGGGCGTGGCACTTTCTCGTTCGATGAGTAGCCTCATCATGGTAGGAGCAGTACTTGCCCGTCTGCGCCATTGTAAGTTTCCCCTTTGGGAACCTTCTCGGGGGCGGTGGAGGAATGACACTCCCGTTCTCAAGTAGGATATCCTCGTAGGAAGTGGTGAGAGCGGTGAAGACTTCTTGGTTGACCGGTGGTGCTGGCATGATTGCCAGGGGGCGCTCTTGGCGGAATGGCGCTGGCCTGTGCTCATTATGAGGCTTATCAGAATAGGACCTCTGCTGCCGCTGTGGCCAGTTGTTTCTGTTGTTGGCGTTCCGGCTGGGCCGAGCGGTGCGGTTATCGGTCCGCTGATTGGGCTTGGCTTCCTGGGCGGGTGGGGGGTTCTCTTCCCGGGGATGGTCCTCCTGCTCCTCATCTCGCTTCCTCTTCAGGAGGTGGTGCCCATAAGTCTCATGATCGGCCTGAGCATGCCTGATGGCCATAGCCATCAACTCGTCGTACCCCTGCGAGAGTTCTACTCGGACGGCGTAGGAAAATTTGCCCGCTCGGAGCCCTTGTTTAAACGCCATCTCGGCGATGCCCTTGTCCAGGTTTCGAACTCCGGCCGTAGCCGTCTGCCAGCGGTTGACAAAGGTTCTCAGCTCCTCTCCGGGGGCTTGCCTGCAATTGAAGAGGATGGTCGACGTCCGGGCTCCCTCAACTCGGAGGATGAAGCGGCCTACGAACCGGTCGGCTAACTGCTCGAACGCCTCGATCGAGTTTGCCGGAAGCTCGTAAAACCAGCTGAGTGCTTCTCCGGACAAGGTCTCCTGGAAGATGTTGCAGCAAACTGCATCGGAGTATCCCTTAGCACAGGTTTGGGACCGGAAGCTGTCCAGATGCTGGTATGGGCAGCCGGATCCTGAGTAGGTGAGCTTGAGGGACTTCTGGTTGCCAGATCTTCCCGACTCCATGACCCGGTGCGAAAAGGGACCCATACGTTCATTAAACCGAGCGCCCTCCATTGGCCGCGCAGCCCTTCTCTCGTTAGCCTCCATCTGGGCCTTCAAGCTTGACACGGTGTCGGCCAGCACCTGCAGTGCTCGCGCGGTTGGCGTCTCAGCTTCATCTACTGACGAGGCGTCGGGCTGGCGGGAGGTCGTCGCGCTCTTTGGCGGGATGGCGCCTGATGGCGACTTCTGCTGCACAGGGTCACCGGACCGACCGCCCGAAGATTGCCCTCCATCGGTGTGCTGAGGTGGAACCGGCGGGATTGCCGCCTGTGCCTCGGCCATGGCGCCGCTACGCTGCTGCCCCCTCTCCAGGGCGGCCACCAGGGCAGTATTCACCGCCTCCATCTCCTCGTACTGAGCGTTGGACTTAGGTCTGTCCCTGTCGCTTTCCTCTTTCAGACGGCTGACCTCTGCGGCCATCGCCCGAAGTTCTCCCGCCATACCGCTATGGCCGGGGCTGTACGTGGGGTCCCGGCCCGGGCTCTCCGGGCTCTCGGATCGATCGCTCGAATCATCCGAGAACGTCAAGGCGAAGCCCCGCCGCTCTGGGCTGTCTTCTTCCTCTGCCAGGCCTTTGCCTTGCGAGCTGTTGCGATGGGGATCCGGCACGCCGGATGGTCCCCCGTAGCTTCCTACCTCCTGACCGTCGCTTCGGTCGAGGCGCGGCTCCCTTTCAACGGCTGGGGTGGAGGCGAGCGCCTGCACTACTGCAGGATTTCCCTCCTCGGTAGTTCCTTTTTCTTGATTCATCCCCGATCTCCTTCTCAACGGTGTTGCTTACACGACTTTTCGTTCAAGCTTCCCACAGACGGCGCCAATTGTTTCTGCCTAAACCCGGGGGTCTAGTAGATACTTGATGAATCCAACTGTCTCCTGCAATCCTGCTCACTAAGGAGAATACCGGGCGGGCCGGCCTTCACCTCTCCGATGCCTAAGTTAGTATAGTTGGAATGTATATAACCAAGGCACGTATGTAAGTGGGGAGAGAGACGAGTTACCTCATAAAGAAGGTAGTTGGGGCCCATATATAGGTGGTTGGGGGTAAGGACTGGTCTTACTCTTCGATGTGGGACTGGTTCCCTTCTGCTTATACCTTTTGGTGCCTTCTTAGGCAGGCTGGCGCCCCCGGCCCCTGGGTCCCTGGAGGCAGGATAGAGTGCCGGGCCCCGAGGCCGGGTGCTGGTGATCCGGTCCCGACCCTTGAGCCGGGCCCTGGTGCGCTTGCTGCGGGTCTGTGGGCCTGCTGTAGGCCCTCTGTGGCTACTGTCAACAGTTTCCGACTAAAAAGACCTTGTGCCTAATTACTTTGCATGTTTGACTTCGACTATAAGTGTTCTCAAATGTGTTTAGTATAACTTTAGGGTTAGACGATAAGTTAATCTTGAAGTACTTGAGAGTCTTAATCGATTAGTAAACCGATAAGGAGCTAATTAGGTTAGAACTAAGTCAGATCTAGGATATTGTGTACCCTTGCTGTATGTCTTGTTTTGTCAATTTGCTAAGTGTTTTGATTGCTTTCGTGTTAGTGCTTTGTGGAAGAATGTCGACCAACCTTGTAAATAGTAGCTTTAGGATTTAATTTCATGTCTTAAATTCATGTCTAGGAATTTAGAGGCAGTTTTGCTGCCAAGCCTTTTATCTCCCATAATTTCGTGTGTGAATATGTATGTATGTATATAAGTGTGACAATTATGTGCATATGTGTTTGTGAATATTTGTGTTAACATTCTCATGTTTCAGGTACCCTTAATCCCCGGCTAGAACGATCCCTACTTATTCTATACTACTAACGATTGTAGGGTTATTATTGCTTGATGCTCGCTCATGCGACACGTCAGTTATCTCTTGTCCAAATATTAGAATCGGACATGCATTATCCTGAATAGTTCAACGAGAAACAAGTTAGAATCATCGAAGACAAATAGAAAGCAAGAATATACAAAGTTATATGATACAAGGCTACGCATTCAAAGTTTTTCTTACAAAGATACTACACAAAAATTTTCAGAATTTTTCAAAGTTAATCACACGGCAACAAAGCAAGAGAAACATTTTTTTCACATTCACGACATGTCAAACCTAGTTAAAGTTTCTATTTCGATTTTATTCACACAACTCTAAGACTCGAGGTACGTGGAGCAGAGGAACAAACTATGCAATGGACTTGTGCAGCCCACGGTAAGATCATGCTGATTCCTATATACCTCAAATACATTAGAGACGTTTTCTTTGTGTTCAAGACTCACTCATGCTCGGCTGGCTTCTAAGTTCTAAAGCGAGGTAGACGTGCGACCTAGGTATTTTGTCTAGATGTAAGATCATTCCGTATTTTCAGAAGGCATTGGTTGCAAGTCCACACGCGTAGAGACAAGGCAGGACTCATTTGTTGGTAACCACGGAGGGCAAGCCCCCTATCGACCCCTTCAAATAGAAGAGTTCTCAGTCTGTGGGCCTCTGAGATCCGATTTTGTAAACCTTGTAACTAGGTAATGAAAAAACATGCCCCTTACTCAGTTGAGAATAACCCTATGTGTTAGACATCTCTCCAAGTGTTAATAAAACCGCCCTCAACCTCATGAGACCTTGAGAGATAACATGAAGGATTAAGGCTAAAATTAACAAAAGGGACATTGCCTATTCCGTTTACGTTTAGAACCTACAATAAACCAAACACAAACAAATCTCAAAACCTTAAAAATTTAACTAAGTTTTACATCCGAAATATACAAGAAATTGAAACGAAATTTTATACAAACAAACAATGGCACACGGCTTCAAGATCACAAGAATTTTTTTTTATAAGTTAACACTTCAATACAACGATTTTTCTCAAGATCCCCGGCAACGGCGCTAAAAATTTGACAAGTGACATAACCAGGTTAACAACACAAGCAATTTAAATACCCTGCAAAATCGTCGTTAGTATATGATAAGTAGGAATCGTTCAATCCGGGGATATTGAAGGGCAATCGAATTATAAAGTGCTAATGAAACAAAACATATTCACATATTCACAAAACATGGAACAAAATCATGGGGGGTTAAGTTGAGGTTCGGCTACTGCCCTTGATAGGAGCACAATGTGCGACGATATTATATGCTTATGCCCTCGTTTATGCTTTGTTTAACCCTTATTTGTCTAAGATTGAGTCATAATGTAGTTAGTGTCAATTTTGGTAGAGTTTTGTAAAAAATGGTTAAGAATCCGAAAAATGACTAAGTTTGAGAAATCTGGAAAATAGTGTAAAATATGTCTTTTTCGTGATTTTGAGATGAATGAAACTATGATCTATCCTTGTCCAAATTCTATGCAATTTGGCGTGCTTAATATTCATATGCTGAGGAATGTTGTGTTAAAATTTCAGATCAATCGGAGTTCGGGAAGTCACCCAAAAGTTGGCTGCAAAACGGCAGTCCGAGCATTCCAATCCAAGGACTTCCAGGATTTTCCTGGGACTGTGTCCCAACTTCGAAAAATCATTCCCGTCGACTCACAAGGATTTTTATCAAACTGTTTTATGGGGAGATGGCCATATGTGTCTAGTTTATCTGAGACTTGGAATCGCATCAATCGGAGCTCCACGGATGGAGATATGCCGGAATTACTGCAACAAGGTCAAATCTGCCGATTCCAGGAACCTACTGCCCCCTTTTCGTGTTTTCTGTTTTTGATGGACCTAATGGTGCACAAATGCATATGTGAAGATGGTTCAAGCCTTATGAAGGGAAGAGGAAGACACTAGGCCATGGCATTGAAGAAAAACTTGAAGAAAGACGTTCTCCTAGTCACACTAGGAGAAGCTGCCGAATAGAGGCAGATTGTATGCCTTTGTGTGCTGCCGGCAATTGGGGTATTTTTCGATGGACCAAGACATGTCAAATGAAGTCCAAGATCATACAAGAAGTCCATGAAGATGTGCAGCCCAAGCCTTGAAGAAAAATCAGAAAAAGAAAATCAAGAATGCAAATATTTATTCAACAAGGAAACATAAACCTACAAGGAAACCTATTCTTTGTTTCCCCTTCTTGTTGGCCGGCAGCCTCTCTCCCTTTTCCTCTATATATACCACCACTTTTGCATTCTGAAAATCATCTCATCTCTTGCAAAGCACTAGCCAAAACTCTACCAAATTTTCCTACCAAAGTTCTAACCCGAAACCCTAAAAATACCAAGTCACCGATTCACCACCACCAATCACCACCGATCCCATACCTTACCTCAGCCACTGCCGAATCTCTTCCATCACACCAAGACGAAGCTCTCCAAGGTTTCTAAAGTGTGATCCATCCCTATGACTTGTGTTTTTAATTTCGGTTTAGTCACATATTGTTGTTATAAAAATACTTTGTTTCGTTTGGTTTTGTATGATGAACATGAATTACGATTTTATTTGGAATTTATGTGATGACTTTTGCAATTTTTAATGCATGGGTTTCATATGTATGATAATTAGAGCAGTGGTATTAAAAGCATGTTTAGGATTTAAATTGGTTAGACCTAAGGTGAGGGCTTATAATCGGTACTTAGTGTTGTCTTTGAACATGATCTAGGTATTAGGTTTAATTTGCTTGAGTTATAATGAACTAAGTAGACGTATGATCACTTTGATTTGTTGTGCTCACCTAGAGTGGTTAACCTTAGGACTTGCATGTTAAATAAGAATATTGACGACCTTACTTGTTTACGTGTTTTCGGCTATAGACTTTTGTGCTTCAATGCTATGTCTTGTATAAGGTAGCATAACTTTTAGGATCACCATGCGAATAGCTCGATCTTAAAACATTAGAAAAAGTCTCACAACTAGGTAAAAATCGGATCACGTTCTGGTTGTAGGTTGAAACTAAGTTAGGTCTTGAACATGCTAAATACTTGTTTCTTACTTTCTTACATGTGAATCTTTGTGTTAAATTGTGTTTTGTGCTATGTGATGCGTGAGAGATGATGATCAAACTTGTAAATATTAGATCTAGGATTTTATTTTCTGTTTTTATTGTTGCCGAGCCTAGCAATAGGGCAGCATTGCTGCCGATTCATTATCCCCCATATGTGTGACGTTTGTGATGTATATATGTATATATGTTTGTCTAACAATTTCATATCTCAGGTACCCTTAATCCCCGGCCTAGAACGATCCCTACTTGCTTATACTACTAACGATCTTTTGTAGGGTTTATTATTGCATGCGAGCTTAGGCTCCCATCAGCCCTAAACTACTGAAACACGAAATTGAAACCTTAAAACTAATATTTACAAGTGATCATCATCTTTCACACAAAGCAATTCGACAAAAGACTCTTTAACATGTAAGACACGCATGTACGAAAGTAAGGAACAAAAGACTCTTCAACATGTAAGAAACTCATGTACGAAAGTAAGGAACAAGTATTGACACAATTTAGACTTAATTCGGTTTCGACTACAACTAGAACGATTTCTCTGTACTTAGTTGTGAGACTTCTCAAGTATTCTAAGACACACTTTCGTTCCCATCCTAGAAGTTATGCTAATCCGGTTAAGACTTAACATTAGAGCACAAGAGTCAAAATCGAAAATAAGTAAACAAGTAAGGTTGTCAATCTTCTTATTTAACATGCAAGTTCTAAGGTATTAAACTCTAAGTGAGCAACACAAATCAAAACAATAGTTACCTCTAGCTTAGTTTGTTATTACTCTAGCCGATTAAACCTAGTACCTAGATTACATTCAAGATGACACTAAGTACTGATTTTCATGCCCAATCCTTAGGTTACTAACCGATTTTAAGTCCTAAACATGCATCATATACATACTGTCCTAATTATCTATACACACGAAATCTACAAGTTAAAATCGAAAAATTACTTTACATAAACAATAATTGGTTCATACAAGAGTTTAACAAAAACCAAGAATCGAAATAAATTCCTACAAACTATACAAACATGAATAAATACAGTAGCCATAGAAGGGTTGGATCACACTTTAGAAACCTTAAAGACTTCACAAGATGTGGTGGAGTGATCGGTTGAAGGTAGAGGTATGGTACAGATTTATGGGATGTGGTGGTGTAGGAATCGGCTAAGTATTTTTCAGTTTGGTGTTTGAGAGACTTGGTAGAGCTTTCGGCTAATACTTCTGCTTAAAATGAGATGATTTTTCTGTATAGAAGTCGTGCCGTTATATAGGAGAAGAGGCTGTGAAGGAGTCGGCAGAAACCTTATGCAGGAAAACCTTTTCCTTGCCGGATTTGATCTTCCTTCCTTTCTTGGTTCTTCTAGGATTTTACTTGCCGAATTTCTTCATGGATCACAACTGCAATTCCTCGTGGACTTCTTGATGGACTCAGCAACATTCTTTGATAGATAATAGTCCACAAGCTCGGCTGTAAGCTTCCCTAGTTGGGCCAGGAACACCTTCTCCTAGAACCGGCTGCTTTGTTTCCTTTTCTTGCTCGGACTAGAGAACTTCTTCTTTCCTTATTTGCACTTTCCTCATTGCTTGGTTGACTTCCTTAATCTTAATTTAGCTCAGCAACCTCTCATTTGGTGCATTAGGATGCCTCTTTGGTGCAAAAACCTCATTCTTCCTCTCGGCAGGCAGTAGGTTTCTCTTCTCGGCAGACTTGACCTTCCTATGTTGCAACTGGCATAACTTCCTCTGAAACATAGCTATTGATGTGATTCTAAATGTTCTAGAAACTAGACTTCCAGAGCTTTTTTTGCATATAGGGCACACACTTTGGTTCCAAGTGAGTCGTCCTGGAGAAATTATGGAAGTTGGATGATGTGCCCAGTAAATTACTGAAACTGACTGGATTGCGATAAGCTTTTCCTTGCAATTCCTGGCAGCGTCGTTTGCTCCGATTGTTACAACTTCTTCCATTACTCAATTATCAACATGTATACTACTCATAAGAGAAGAAAAATTCATCAAAAGCAAAGTCGAGGTTTTACAGAACCAATGGAACATTTAAAGACTTCAAAATCGGTTCTTGACAAATTTCTGCCCTTTTTTCCTACATTTAGCACGTTTTCAATATAACTCTACCAAAGAATCATGACTCTATTATATGACTCGATACTACACAAATAAGGGTTAAAACAAAGTATAAACGAGGGTAAAACATATTAAGAATGTCACATTATATGCTCCTATCATTCCCTTCGACCAAGTTTTTTATTTTACTCAAGTGGTTTTTGTTTTGCTTGGCAAGGTTTTCACTACTAGAAAAAAGGCTTTTACCGACGAAAAAAAAAACGGCCGACGAAACCAATTTTCGTCGGTTATTCTCAATAATGGCCGACGAAAATTGTTTTCGTCACTAAAAAGAAAAAAATCGTCGGCCATTTAGTGGGAATAGCCGACGATTTTTTTTTTCGTCCCTAAAAAAAATTCGTCGGCTATTCCCACTGAAAGGCCGACGATTTTTTGTTTCGTCGCTAAAAAAATTATTTCGTCGCCTATACCCCCTAGAATGGCCGACGATTTAAAAATTTCGTCGCCTATTCTCTGAAAGTATAGTCGACGAAAACTTTAGTAAGTTTGGCCGACGAAATTGTCATTTTCGTCGACTATAAGTTTATATATTTTCAGATCAAAACCCGGTTTACTGCAGATTTAGCGTCCGGCGTCCGAATGACGATTGTGATACTATTCCGGAAAGGGAACGACGCCAGGAATCAAACTCGTCGCTATGCCATGATGTGTGTGCCTTTTCGGGCTTTCGAGTTCGTTTAGGGCCTCAAAACGGCAGTTTAATATGTTTTCAAGATTTAAGTTTTCTAATTTATTTTGTTTTAAACCATTGCTTCATCCTTCAAATGCAAAAATGTTGTGAAATAAGATATGACCGAAATAATGAAATACGTCTACGGTTGAAAAATGACAAGATTCTGATAAAATCTGAGTGTCGAAAGATGCGGTCAAAGGTTTTATTCTTTCGTTTCCCTAATGGTAGCGTTACCTTTAGTAAATATTTTGAGGAAAATTTTTATACGATTAGTTGCATCTCATCGATTTGAAACTATTATCTGTTGAAGGTCAGGCAAAAAAACGTCATTTAGACAGTCCAATTACCATTTCTAAGCGTTTAGAGGTTTGACTCACCCGGTTAACCGTTCCGATCGAGCCTTTAACGTTGTCAGCTGAAGTTGGATTTTTTTCCATACATGTATTTAATCTAAACGGTGATATCTGACGGTTGAAATAGATTTTCTAAACTTTTACATTCAAAATCAGAACATATGCACTAATGTTCCTTAACTTGTTTACTAAGTGTTTAAGTGAATGTATAGTTTCAAATAGTTACTATACGTACACTCTTCAAATGCAAATATGTCGTCAAATAAGATATGACCGAAATAATGAAATACGTCTACGGTTAAAAATGACAAGATTCCGATAAAATCCGTGTGCTGAAATAATGAAATAAGTCAAAACCCGGTTTACTGCAGATTTGGCGTCCGGCGTCCGAATGACGATTGTGATACCATTCCGGAAAGGGAACGACGCCAGGAATCAAATTCGTCGCTTTGCCACGACTTGTGTGCCTTTTCGAGTTTTCGAGTTCGTTTAGGGCCTCAAAACGGCAGTTTAATATGTTTTCAAGATTTAAGTTTTCTAATTTATTTTGTTTTAAACCATTGCTTCATCCTTCAAATGCAAAAATGTTGTGAAATAAGATATGACCGAAATAATGAAATACGTCTACGGTTGAAAAATGACAAGATTCTGATAAAATCTGAGTGTCGAAAGATGCGGTCAAAGGTTTTATTCTTTCGTTTCCCTAATGGTAGCGTTACTTTCGGTAAATATTTTGAGGAAAATTTTTATACGAGTAGTTGCATCTCATCGATTTGAAACTATTATCTGTTGAAGGTCAGGCAAAAAAACGTCATTTAGACAGTCCAATTACCATTTCTAAGCGTTTAGAGGTTTGACTCACCCGGTTGACCGTTCCGATCGAGCCTTTAACGTTGTCAGCTGAAGTTGGATTTTTTTTCCATACATGTATTTAATCTAAACGGTGATATCTGACGGTTGAAATAGATTTTCTAAACTTTTACATTCAAAATCAGAACATATGCACTAATGTTCCTTAACTTGTTTACTAAGTGTTTAAGTGAATGTATAGTTTCAAATAGTTACTATACGTACACTCTTCAAATGCAAATATGTCGTCAAATAAGATATGACCGAAATAATGAAATACGTCTACGGTTAAAAATGACAAGATTCCGATAAAATCCGTGTGCTGAAATAATGAAATAAGTCAAAACCCGGTTTACTGCAGATTTGGCGTCCGGCGTCCGAATGACGATTGTGATACCATTCCGGAAAGGGAACGACGCCAGGAATCAAACTCGTCACTTTGACACGACTTGTGTGCCTTTTCGGGTTTTCGAGTTCGTTTAGGGCCTCAAAACGGCAGTTTAATATGTTTTCAAGATTTAAGTTTTCTAATTTATTTTGTTTTAAACCATTGCTTCATCCTTCAAATGCAAAAATGTTGTGAAATAAGATATGACCGAAATAATGAAATACGTCTACGGTTGAAAAATGACAAGATTCTGATAAAATCTGAGTGTCGAAAGATGCGGTCAAAGGTTTTATTCTTTCGTTTCCCTAATGGTAGCGTTACTTTCGGTAAATATTTTGAGGAAAATTTTTATACGATTAGTTGCATCTCATCGATTTGAAACTATTATCTGTTGAAGGTCAGGCAAAAAAACGTCATTTAGACAGTCCAATTACCATTTCTAAGCGTTTAGAGGTTTGACTCACCCGGTTGACCGTTCCGATCGAGCCTTTAACGTTGTCAGCTGAAGTTGGATTTTTTTTCCATACATGTATTTAATCTAAACGGTGATATCTGACGGTTGAAATAGATTTTCTAAACTTTTACATTCAAAATCAGAACATATGCACTAATGTTCCTTAACTTGTTTACTAAGTGTTTAAGTGAATGTATAGTTTCAAATAGTTACTATACGTACACTCTTCAAATGCAAATATGTCGTCAAATAAGATATGACCGAAATAATGAAATACGTCTACGGTTAAAAATGACAAGATTCCGATAAAATCCGTGTGCTGAAATAATGAAATAAGTCAAAACCCGGTTTACTGCAGATTTGGCGTCCGGCGTCCGAATGACGATTGTGATACCATTCCGGAAAGGGAACGACGCCAGGAATCAAACTCGTCGCTTTGCCACGACTTGTGTGCCTTTTCGGGTTTTCGAGTTCGTTTAGGGCCTCAAAACGGCAGTTTAATATGTTTTCAAGATTTAAGTTTTCTAATTTATTTTGTTTTAAACCATTGCTTCATCCTTCAAATGCAAAAATGTTGTGAAATAAGATATGACCGAAATAATGAAATACGTCTACGGTTGAAAAATGACAAGATTCTGATAAAATCTGAGTGTCGAAAGATGCGGTCAAAGGTTTTATTCTTTCGTTTCCCTAATGGTAGCGTCACTTTCGGTAAATATTTTGAGGAAAATTTTTTTACTATTAGTTGCATCTCATCGATTTGAAACTATTATCTGTTGAAGGTCAGGCAAAAAAACATCATTTAGACAGTCCAATTACCATTTCTAAGCGTTTAGAGGTTTGACTCACCCGGTTGACCGTTCCGATCGAGCCTTTAACGTTGTCAGCTGAAGTTGGATTTTTTTTCCATACATGTATTTAATCTAAACGGTGATATCTGACGGTTGAAATAGATTTTCTAAACTTTTACATTCAAAATCAGAACATATGCACTAATGTTCCTTAACTTGTTTGCTAAGTGTTTAAGTGAATGTATAGTTTCAAATAGTTACTATACGTACACTCTTCAAATGCAAATATGTCGTCAAATAAGATATGACCGAAATAATGAAATACGTCTACGGTTAAAAATGACAAGATTCCGATAAAATCCGTGTGCTGAAATAATGAAATAAGTCAAAACCCGGTTTACTGCAGATTTGGCGTCCGGCGTCCGAATGACGATTGTGATACCATTCCGGAAAGGGAACGACGCCAGGAATCAAACTCGTCGCTTTGCCACGACTTGTGTGCCTTTTCGGGGTTTCGAGTTCGTTTAGGGCCTCAAAACGGCAGTTTAATATGTTTTCAAGATTTAAGTTTTCTAATTTATTTTGTTTTAAACCATTGCTTCATCCTTCAAATGCAAAAATGTTGTGAAATAAGATATGACCAAAATAATGAAATACGTCTACGGTTGAAAAATGACAAGATTCTGATAAAATCTGAGTGTCGAAAGATGCGGTCAAAGGTTTTATTCTTTCGTTTCCCTAATGGTAGCGTTACTTTCGGTAAATATTTTGAGGAAAATTTTTTTACGATTAGTTGGATCTCATCGATTTGAAACTATTATCTGTTGAAGGTCAGGCAAAAAAACGTCATTTAGACAGTCCAATTACCATTTCTAAGCGTTTAGAGGTTTGACTCACCCGGTTGACCGTTCCGATCGAGCCTTTAACGTTGTCAGCTGAAGTTGGATTTTTTTTCCATACATGTATTTAATCTAAACGGTGATATCTGACGGTTGAAATAGATTTTCTAAACTTTTACATTCAAAATCAGAACATATGCACTAATGTTCCTTAACTTGTTTACTAAGTGTTTAAGTGAATGTATAGTTTCAAATAGTTACTATACGTACACTCTTCAAATGCAAATATGTCGTCAAATAAGATATGACCGAAATAATGAAATACGTCTACGGTTAAAAATGACAAGATTCCGATAAAATCCGTGTGCTGAAATAATGAAATAAGTCAAAACCCGGTTTACTGCAGATTTGGCGTCCGGCGTCCGAATGACGATTGTGATACCATTCCGGAAAGGGAACGACGCCAGGAATCAAACTCGTCGCTTTGCCACGACTTGTGTGCCTTTTCGGGTTTTCGAGTTCGTTTAGGGCCTCAAAACGGCAGTTTAATATGTTTTCAAGATTTAAGTTTTCTAATTTATTTTGTTTTAAACCATTGCTTCATCCTTCAAATGCAAAAATGTTGTGAAATAAGATATGACCGAAATAATGAAATACGTCTACGGTTGAAAAATGACAAGATTCTGATAAAATCTGAGTGTCGAAAGATGCGGTCAAAGGTTTTATTCTTTCGTTTCCCTAATGGTAGCGTTACTTTCGGTAAATATTTTGAGGAAAATTTTTTTACGATTAGTTGCATCTCATCGATTTGAAACTATTATCTGTTGAAGGTCAGGCAAAAAAACGTCATTTAGACAGTCTAATTACCATTTCTAAGCGTTTAGAGGTTTGACTCACCCGGTTGACCGTTCCGATCGAGCCTTTAACGTTGTCAGCTGAAGTTGGATTTTTTTTTCCATACATGTATTTAATCTAAACGGTGATATCTGACGGTTGAAATAGATTTTCTAAACTTTTACATTCAAAATCAGAACATATGCACTAATGTTCCTTAACTTGTTTACTAAGTGTTTAAGTGAATGTATAGTTTCAAATAGTTACTATACGTACACTCTTCAAATGCAAATATGTCGTCAAATAAGATATGACCGAAATAATGAAATACGTCTACGGTTAAAAATGACAAGATTCCGATAAAATCCGTGTGCTGAAATAATGAAATAAGTCAAAACCCGGTTTACTGCAGATTTGGCGTCCGGCGTCCGAATGACGATTGTGATACCATTCCGGAAAGGGAACGACGCCAGGAATCAAACTCGTCGCTTTGCCACGACTTGTGTGCCTTTTCGGGGTTTCGAGTTCGTTTAGGGCCTCAAAACGGCAGTTTAATATGTTTTCAAGATTTAAGTTTTCTAATTTATTTTGTTTTAAACCATTGCTTCATCCTTCAAATGCAAAAATGTTGTGAAATAAGATATGACCGAAATAATGAAATACGTCTACGGTTGAAAAATGACAAGATTCTGATAAAATCTGAGTGTCGAAAGATGCGGTCAAAGGTTTTATTCTTTCGTTTCCCTAATGGTAGCGTTACTTTCGGTAAATATTTTGAGGAAAATTTTTTTACGATTAGTTGCATCTCATCGATTTGAAACTATTATCTGTTGAAGGTCAGGCAAAAAAACGTCATTTAGACAGTCCAATTACCATTTCTAAGCGTTTAGAGGTTTGACTCACCCGGTTGACCGTTCCGATCGAGCCTTTAACGTTGTCAGCTGAAGTTGGATTTTTTTTCCATACATGTATTTAATCTAAACGGTGATATCTGACGGTTGAAATAGATTTTCTAAACTTTTACATTCAAAATCAGAACATATGCACTAATGTTCCTTAACTTGTTTACTAAGTGTTTAAGTGAATGTATAGTTTCAAATAGTTACTATACGTACACTCTTCAAATGCAAATATGTCGTCAAATAAGATATGACCGAAATAATGAAATACGTCTACGGTTAAAAATGACAAGATTCCGATAAAATCCGTGTGCTGAAATAATGAAATAAGTCAAAACCCGGTTTACTGCAGATTTGGCGTCCGGCGTCCGAATGACGATTGTGATACCATTCCGGAAAGGGAACGACGCCAGGAATCAAACTCGTCGCTTTGCCACGACTTGTGTGCCTTTTCGGGTTTTCGAGTTCGTTTAGGGCCTCAAAACGGCAGTTTAATATGTTTTCAAGATTTAAGTTTTCTAATTTATTTTGTTTTAAACCATTGCTTCATCCTTCAAATGCAAAAATGTTGTGAAATAAGATATGACCGGAATAATGAAATACGTCTACGGTTGAAAAATGACAAGATTCTGATAAAATCTGAGTGTCGAAAGATGCGGTCAAAGGTTTTATTCTTTCGTTTCCCTAATGGTAGCGTTACCTTCGGTAAATATTTTGAGGAAAATTTTTATACGATTAGTTGCATCTCATCGATTTGAAACTATTATCTGTTGAAGGTCAGGCAAAAAAACGTCATTTAGACAGTCCAATTACCATTTCTAAGCGTTTAGAGGTTTGACTCACCCGGTTGACCGTTCCGATCGAGCCTTTAACGTTGTCAGCTGAAGTTGGATTTTTTTTCCATACATGTATTTAATCTAAACGGTGATATCTGACGGTTGAAATAGATTTTCTAAACTTTTACATTCAAAATCAGAACATATGCACTAATGTTCCTTAACTTGTTTACTAAGTGTTTACGTGAATGTATAGTTTCAAATAGTTTCTACGTGTGTGCCTTTTCGGGCTTTCGAGTTCGTTTAGGGCCTCAAAACGGCAGTTTAGTATGTTTTCATAGAATAGCCGACGAAACATTGTAAATCGTCGGCTATTCTCTAAGTTTAGCGGACGAAAATTAGATTTCGTCGGCTAAACTCTTGTGATCCGCGCCTTTTTATTGTCCGCCGTTGGATGGCTCAGATCCGACGATGTTCATAGAATAACCGATGAAATATTGTAAATCGTCGGCTATTCTCTAAGTTTAGCCGACGAAAATTATATTTCGTCGGCTAAACTCTTGCGATCCGCGCCTTTTTATTGTCTGCCGTTGGATGGCTCAGATCCAACGGCTGTTGATTTTCCAAAGTATAGCCGACGAAATATATTAAATCGTCGGCTATTCTCTAAGTATAGCCGACGAAATATATTAAATCGTCGGCTATTCTCCTTCTAAATCTTTTAAATCGCTTCCTCCCGCCTTTTTTCTCTCCTCCTTCCCCCCCCTCCTCCGGCCTCCTCCTTCCCCTCCTCCTCCTTCTCCCTCCTCCTCCTCCTCCTTCCCCTCCTCCTCCTCCTCCTTCTCCTCCTCCGATCCGGTATTTTTTCTTTCCCAAAATGTAGTTATAGCCGACGAAATTGACATTATTTCGTCGGCTATAACTTTAAAATATTAATATATTCCGACGAAATAGCCGACGAAATAGCCCAAATCGTCGGCTATACTTCAGAACAAATAGCCGACGAAACTAAATTTCGTCGGCTATAACTTTAAAATATTAATATATTCCGACGAAATCGTCGGCCATACTCGAAAATAGCCGACGAATTTCGTCGGATATTTGACCAAGCTTTGGTCGACGAAATCATTTTCGTCGGCCATAATTCGTCGGCCAAGGTTGGAATGGCCGACGATGTCGTTTTTTTCGTCGGTCATTATTTTTACCGACGGGCTTTTACCGACGAATTATAGCCGACGAAATTTTCGTCGGTAGAAGGAATAGCCGACGAAAATTTGGAATAGCCGACGAAAAAAATTTCGTCGGCTATTCTGTCAAAGCTGGTAGTGTTTAGTGAGGCAACATGTTATGCACCGTGTCACACATTAAGTACGCAAAATAAGGGGGAGTGTTCAAGGAATGTTAATTCCGTAACTTATGATGTGTGTTTTGACCTAATTAGACTAGATTAGTAGAATCTTTAGTTGATAGGGAATCCCAGATTCTTCGGGATACTTGATGTAATGCCTATATAAAGGTCTTCTTATCAATGAATAAAATATCGATTTGAGTCTTTCTTTTTCTCCTAGAACAATTATTTAATTAAAATTATTATTATTTCATCCTTTAATTTTAGGTAATTGGAAGGTCAATGAGATTAAATGAGATTCGTCTTGAGGAGATATCTCTTCGTGGTGTACGTATCTCATGATCGATCTGGATGTTCTTCGAGGAAATTACTCTTCACGTACTAATCACTTTGATGTTCCTCGAAGAGTACTTCTCACCCAAATATAGCTCAACGCCCTAATCTAAGTCTCCCTTGAGGGGATTATTCCTCCCTTCTTATTTGTTTTGTTTATCCTCTAGAAGTGGTGTTGTTTTTGTGTATTAATAAGGCATTTAGGTAAAATTTCAGTTATTATATATTTTTATATCATCTGTAAATTAGTTAATTAAACTTAGCTAATATACCTTAACCACGTACAATACAGACTGTACTGCAATGTTCCACGTTTCAAGTAACAGTGTAACACTATTATGGTTTGGTTGCTAGGTGTTTTGCATGGTGGGTGGGAGAAGGGGATGTGGCTTCTGTACTCTTTGAACGTGGACTTAAGAGCTGAGGAGTTAAACTGACTGCAGCGTACGTTGTGTTTGTTGCCAGGGGTGTCTGAAGTAACCAGTCTGTTAAAGTCTATTAAATAGGACAAGGGTGTAGTAAAGTTCATGAGGGTAATTGAATCTCTGTCAGTAGAGGAACGGCTCCCGAGGAATGAGACAAGACTGGCTAAAATCTACGGTGGGGTGAGAGAGATCAATGGTGATGTATCAGGTGGCTTCACAACTCTGCCTTAAACTCTCGACTTAGACAGAATTTTCAGAAATGGAGTAGTAGTTAAATTTCTGGTATGGTGATTTATTGTCTTGCCGAGAACTAAGAGGCATGGTTGTAGTTATGGCCGGATAAAGTACTAGTCTGAAGTGACTGATAATAAAGGATAAACTCATGTCAGTAGCCAAAGATACGGGGGGAGAAGATTTGGCTCAGTTAAGGGGATACGTGGGGTAGATGAAAGATAATAAATGGCCTTCAGGGAGGGAAAAATGTGGCGTATAGAGGTGCTTCTGTGAAGTGATCTGAGATTGTTGGAGGAGGAATATTAGGGCACGTTTACCTCTAATTTACCTTCCTATCCGGAATAGAGTGCTGCGTGGGTCCCACCCCAAGATCAGGAATCCCTCTCCCGTTTCAATTCCGAACCATCCATACAGTATTGATTCCCATTCCTGGACTGAATGACTTCTTTTTCCAGAATTGTCCCTGAATTTTTAAGGGCATGTTTACTAAACGGGAAAGGGAATGACTCCATAAGAAGTGAACATGGCCTTAAGGGTATTTGTTAAACAATGCACAAAATTATTAAGGATATTTTCGTCATTGAATGAAGTATGATTCTCATTCCTATATAATAGTAAACACATGAATGTGAATCAACCATAATAGTGATTTTGTTTCCATGTGACAAGTAAACAAATGATTGGTAATGACTCATTCTCTCTCTCATTCCTCATCTCTCCCATTCATCTTCTCTCACATTCCTTCTCAATGCCATTACGATTTAGTAAACGTGCCCTTAGTTCCAAGAATGGGAGCTAGGTGTTTTTATATATTTCATTAGATAAACGCTCTCAACTAGAGAGAGAATGCTCATTCTAAAAAAAAAAAAAAAAACTACAGAGAGAATGCTTAATTAACAAGCTAATTGGAAACTTACTTAAAAACTTCATCGGAAAAAAGAAGAAGTTAAAATACATCGATTAGAATCTTTTAAGTACAAATATTGATCTTGTAGCACTCTAGTGATGCCTACTTCAAGAGTTTGAATATCGGGTCTCCCTAGCTATTTGGGCTCAAAGTTCGGATCATACTCGTCTTTTACCCACTTTGTAGCCAGAATGCAACATGAATAATGTAATGAGGGGTACGGTACGGCACGGCCATATTCACATGAGATTATCTGGAGGAGTTGGGGGCCAATGTCACCATTGTTGACACTACCAGAAAAGGGGTCATAGCCGACGACGCCATCTCATCGGCCGTTTCTATTAAATCGTCGACTATAGTCATAGCCGACGAAGTATCGTCGGCTATTCCGTCGTCGGGAATGCCCCGTCGGCTATAGTATAGCCGACGACACTGAGGGTAATAAACCACGAAGTATAGCCGACGAACAAAGCGTCGTCGGCTATTATGAGAACATTGCCGACGACAGAGTCGTCGGTTATAGCTCTCTCCTAACCCCTAAACCTCGAAGTATAGCCGACGACTCTATCGTCGGCTATAAGTCGAGGTATAGCCGACGAATTAATTCGTCGGCTATAACCTTCGCCGGCACCGGAAACGGCTTATTTTTGCCGGAAGCCGGGAGGTTATAGCCGACGAAATATTGTCCATTTCGTCGGCTATAACCCCTAAATATTTTTAAAAAATTTATAAATTTTGTTCGGGCCCAATTCCACTTCGTCTTCGGTTTGCCTGCAGAAAATCCACAAATGTACATCCAAATAGCCAACAAATATCCACATCAATCCATCTGTAATATCCTACTGTACAAACCCCCTAACTAGCCATCTACGTACACTAACTACTCATCACCCCCTAAATGGATGGCGTCGTCGACGGGATCGTTCGAGTTCCGGTGGCTATGGCTACCCTGATCGCCTGGCGTACTCCGATGCGGGGGAGGAGTGGGGACGACGAAATCGGGCATCTGTGGCGGAGGCGGGGGCTCCTCTCCAGCTCGCTGGGCCTCCCAAGATTGCTGCATCCATCGGTACATCTCCGCCGCGGCCGCGTTGCTGGCCAGCTGCACCGAAGCCTGCTGATGGAGCGCCTCCACCGCCCTCGCCAAATCCGCCTGCGTCCTCTGCAGCTCTGTCTGCAAGTCTCTCCTCGTCGAAGCCGCACGCTGCGTGCTGGGATTGACCGGCGTGTACTTCAGAACCCCATCTCCCGCCGCGCCTAGGCCTCTTTGGTAGAAGTAGTTTTTGCCAGTCCCTACCGCCGCGTGCATGATCTGAGAGGCCAAGCGCGGCTCAAGGGTGTCGATCGTGGAGGCAAACTGCACGATCGCCTCGTCGGACGCCCCTTCCCCCAGCGTCTCTCGCGCGATCCTCAAGGTGATTGCGTCGGTCTCCGCATCTATTCTCGCCTAATTGACAAGCAAATATAATAAACGAATTAATAAAAAATATATATAAATTAATTTAATGAAACACTTTTATTGAAGATGGGCGAATACTTACCACTTGGTCGGGACGGTCCGGATACATCTGCGCATGAATCCACGACAACGGGCTCGGCGGTCGGTCCCTCCTTGCAATCTCTGCCCACTGCCTCCAGGAGCAGGCGCCGCCGTGGTGGGGGTGCTCGTTCCTCTTGCGGTTGTCGCTGTTCGTCTTCGAGATTTCTTTATTATAAGAACGAACATATAAACGCAAATATAAATTAGTAAGTAACTTAAAATATTAGGAACTAACCAAAAAAAAATTATTAACTAATTTAGTTACTAACTAATTTAGTTTAATTAGTAACTAACTAACTAACTAATTTAATTTAGTAACTAACTAACTTACTAACTACCTAATTTAATTTAATTTAATTTAATTTAGTAACGAACTAACTAACTAACTATGTAACTAACTAACTAACTTAATTTAATAACTAACTAACTAACTAATTAATTTAATTTAGTAACTACATAATTTAATTACTAAATAACATTAAAAAGTTATAGACTAGGCTAAATTTTCTTACCGAGACCCTGTCACTCCCGAAGTAGGCTACCAGCCATAGCCACTCATACTCCCTGTACCGGAACTCGTGGGGGGTTGCACCTCGCCCCAAGCCCTTCTCCACATGGTACGTCCTGTGGTGCGTCGACAGCTCGTTCGTCCACTCGGAGTACCTATATTAACAGAACACAACTGTTAGATATATTCGTACATCTTTAATCGTCTTCAATCTAACTCGAATGATAGTAAAATAACGCGAAACACATAACCTGTTCTTCAGCTGCTCGTCTCTCCACCAGTCCAAGGTAGGATGGACTCTAAACTATTGCTGCAATATTATAAATTAATTAGAAAATATTTTTATATAGTTATAAGGACTCAATTCATAAATGTTTATTTTCTATAATAAAAATACGATTTAACTCACCGACAGTGCATTGTACACTCGCGCCTTGATGTCATCGTGCACAGAGCCCCAGTCGGGCCACAACATTGGGCCCCTGTCCCGCACGATCATGCCCGTCGCGTTGATATACTTGGTCGTGGTTTCTCTCCTCTCGATCGGGCGTCCATCCTCACCGGGACCGGGCAGGATCTCCCTGATCCCACCTGCGAGTTCCCTCTCCAGGGTCGACATGTTCGCTGGCCCTCTGGTCCTTCTCGTCCCCGCGGGTTTATTTACGACGACGCCTATTTCATAATTAATATGAATACATGCCTAATAAAAATTCCGTACTAACTAACTAATTGACTAACCAACTACGTACATAATTTACTAACTAACTAATTTAATTTAGTAATTAACTAACTAAATAATTTGCTAAATAATTTAATTTAATAACTAACTAGCTAAATTAAATTAATTTACTAAATAATTTAATTTAGTAACTAGATTAACTAGCTAAATTCTTTAATTTACTAACTAATTTAAATTACTAACTAACTAACACATTTAATTTACTAACTAACTAACTAATTTAATTTAATAACTAACTAACGACCTAACTAATTTAATTTACTAACTAATTATGAACTAAGCTTCGACGTAGTTAAATAATTAATTAAACAATCTAAATAATTAACTAAACTAACTAATTACCTGCGTCGTTGTACTGTTTCTCCTTCTCACGAACACACCACAGGCCGCGGCAGTCCTCTGAGTCGAAATTCCTGTGGACGTAGGCCTCCTCCCAGGGAATCTCGTGCGGCCGGTCGTGCCTCCAAATCTGCCTCCCCCTAGCGTCGTACTCGGGGATGGCAGGGAGGAACTGGACCATGTACATCCCCGATGGCGGAGACATACGGGGCGTGGACCCTGAGGGGCCTGATCCCCCTGTCGGTGGGCCCTGTCGCTGTGGACGCTGTCGCTGTGGGGGGACAGGGAGCATCTCTGGAGGGTCCTGATCGTCGCGCGGTGGGGTCGGCTGCCGATCCTGGAACAGTGCTGAAGTGCAGTGGGGTCTGGAGGGTGCGGCTGTGCGTCCTCCTCTAACGCTCGAGATTGGGCCCGCTCCCGTCAACTCATACGATGAGCCCCCACGTGTATCGCTCGGGGTAAATCCCATCAACGTCTCCTCGCGCCTGTTCATTGGCCGGCGTAGGCCCCGACGACCGCTGGGTCCGCCCCCCCCCACGGCTGTGTCCTGCCTGAGCTTCGGGGTCGCTCTCGCTCGGTCTGGCAATCCAGTGGTCTACAGCGCGGCGGTTTTCTGCACAATTAGTATATAAAATCCATAAATTTCACAACAATTCCACAAAAAAATAAAAAACTTCATTAAATATATATATATATATACCTAATTATATATACCATATTTTAGAGAAAATGACCATCTAGCTTTGTAAATTAGAAAAAAAGCCCCCTGTTTTTCACTTCATAAAAAATGGCAGGTTTTTAATACTTTTATCACAAAAGGCTATTTTCATTTTTAGTAAATTATAAAAAAGGGCTGTTTTTGATTTTCTAACGGACGATTTTACCCTTAAGCATTGATTTTGTTCCCGTTCTGTTACGTTTTCTCTTTTCGGCTCTGTTTTTTTCTTCTTCTTCTCATTGCTGCCTCTCTTTCTCTCTTTCTCTCTTTCTCTCTGCCTCTGATCTTCAATCCCTCATTGCCTCTGATCTTCAATTCCTCATTGCCTCCGATCTGCAATTCCTTTTTTGCCGCTGATTTTGTAATTCGTTTTGTTCCGGCCATCTTCAATTCAACTGTTTAATTGCTCAATTTGCGATTCAGATTTGTTTCTGGATATTTGCGTTGCGATTGCTATTTCGCTCTGAATGAGGTATGTTACTGTTTTGCATCAGTTTAGATTTGCTCATTCTGGCATTTTCGTTTTGCCTTTTGAAACTTTGCGTCTGTTATTTGTCATACTGTTACTGCTCCGAAAACTTCCTCATACTGCTCCGAAAAGTTCTTCATACTGCTCCGAAAACTTCCTCATCGTCTTTTTTCCGTTCTGCATTTTTTTCATAGTTAGTTAGATAGTTACTGTTATTGAGATATTTACCAAGATGATAGTTAGTACGATAGTTACCAATTTCATAGTTATTATTTCAGCTTCTACGATAGTTAGTAAGCTAGTTACTAGGCTGATAGTTGCTGCATTTTTTATTTTTCATAGTTAGTACGATAGTTAGTAAGATAGTTCCAACCATTTAATAGTTAGTAAGATAGTTACCAATTTCATAGTTATTATTTCAGCTTCTACGATAGTTAGTAAGCTAGTTACTAGGCTGATAGTTGTTGCATTTTTTATTTTTCATAGTTAGTAAGATAGTTAGTAAGATAGTTAGTAAGATAATTACTAAAATGATAGTTAGTACAATAGTTAGTAAGATAGTTACTGCGATGATAGATACTAGAATGGTTAGTACGATAGTAACAGATATAATTATGATGCCCTCTGATAGTATTATAATTATTGATGTTGTTATGATTTTTCCTGTAGGTGCAATGGACAATTTTTATACTGCTAAGCTCATGTTTTCTGGTGAAGGAGCAGCACTTTCGTTTGTTCATAATTGTAGTTTTGTTGACTTTTGTCATAAGATACGTGATCGTTTTCCCGACTTGGAAAGATTGGTTTTCAAACTTAAGTACAATGTTTATCCAGATCCTACTGTTTACTTTCTGGAAAATGAGGTTGATATGCACATGATGTTTAGAGTTTTGGGACGATATCAATCTGATTTTGTTGATGTGGATGTTCATTGTGTGGATCCCATTGCTTCTGTTTCCGAAAGTGCAGTTAGTAATACTATTAGTGAGGAGAGTAGTGTTTTGGTGGAAGAGAATGAATTTTTGGGATGTTATAGGCGTGAGGACCCAAAAATGTATCTTTCTAAAGGATGGAAAGATCTTATTCATTGTAAGAGTCAGATGTTTGAGGGTGGTGTAAAAGAGTTTAGGCTCAAGTTGCGGATGTATGCTGTGGAGATTCGTTTTGAGTATTTTTTTTATAGAAATAAGCTTGAACGCGTTGTTGCTTTCTGCAAGAAAAAACATTCTGAAGGTTGTAATTGGTGTGTGAAGGCATCTTTATGCAGGTACATTTTCACTAGCCGTTGCACATATTTTTTATTTGTTAAATTTAATTTTGTATAGTTGATATCAGCAGTGTTGTGCTGCCATTTTTGCGGTGCAGCGGCACGCTGCATTGTGTGCTTCATTTTTATAGTTACTTGTATAGTTACTTAGATAGTTATTTATATATTTCTTAGTTTTGAACTCAGACAAACTTTTATTTTGATAGTTACTTTGATAGTTACCTGTTTTTTTCTTCAGTAGTTAGTAGTTACTTAGATAGTTACTTTATATATTTCTCAGTGTTAACGTTACAGGAATTGTTAACTGGATAGTTATTAGTTACTTGGATAGTTACTATGAAAAAGTATATATGTTGATTGAGTTTTGCACCTTTTTATTCAGGTATAATGGTTTCTTTGTGATCAATGAATTGTTGAACGAACATAGATGTCGTTGTGTCATCCGGCTTCAAAATAGTACGATGATGTGCAGCAAGATTATTAGGGAGGTGATGCTTGACAAGGTTCGTGAGAATCCCAGTAAGAAAGCTATTGATATACTGCAAGATATAAAGCTAAACTACGGCTTAGATGTCCCCTATCATACTGCTTGGTATGGCAAAGAACTTGCAAGGGATGCTGTGGTTGGTGTTGAGTCTCAGTCTTACCAGAATTTATCATGGTTCTGCCAGCGCACATATGAATGCAACCCATATTCTAGGCTAGCTGTAGAGTACGAATCTGAAACACAAAGGTTCCTGCGTATGTTTGTTACGTATTCTGCTTGGTTGAATGGTTTTCAGTCTTGCAGACCAATTCTCTGTATTGATGCTACATTCATCACAAATAAATACAAAGGCATGCTTCTTGCTACTTCGACAAAGGATGCGAATTGTGGTACATCACTTTCTTCATTTTTTTGTTCTTTCTTTTCTTCATTGCTGTTGGTTTTCATTTCCATTACTTTCAGACCTACAGTTATTTTGATAGATACTATGGTAGTTTCTTATACAGTTACAGAAAGCTCAATACCAAATAGTTACTTTTGATAGATAGTATGGTAGTTACTGGTATAGTTAAATGAATTTTTCAGATTATACATTTACTTTGATACATACTACTGGAAATTCTTTTATAGTTACAGGAACTTTCAGCATAAATAGTTACTTTGATAGATACTAGTGCAGTTACTTTTACTTTGATAGTTATTTATATGAATCTGACTTTATTTTTTTTCTTTCTTTTGTTTAGGATTATATCCAGTTGCTTATGCTATTGTCGATTCTGAAAATGAGAGTAACTGGACCTTCTTTCTTAAGATGTTGTCTGAAGAGTTGTCGAGATATTCTACAAGGCAAATTACTTTCATATCTGATTGTAATATTGGTCTTCTAAATGCAGTTCGTGCAGTCTTTCCCAATAGTCCTCATGGATTTTGTTATAGGCATCTTCAGGCTAATCTGAGCAATAAGTTTGCATGTGGTTCTTATCTGAGCAAAAGAATTCCATTGTTGTTTATGAAGTGTGCTTATTCTCGCACTCGTGAATATTTTGAGATTAATTTCGAGAAGTTGAAGCATGAAGGTGGTGAGGTTGTTGATCAGTTTTTGAAGGATCTCCCTCTGGAAACATGGGCTTCTAGTTTTTTTAATGGTGAAAGGTTTGGTGAAATGACAAATAATTTGGCTGAGTGTTTCAACAATTGGGTGAAGGAGTTGAAGAGCCTTCCCGTTATTGAATTTAACAAAGGCATTCGTCTTAAGTCTATGGCTTAAATTGCTTCTCGGAAGGAAGAATCTGCTGGATGGGTTACTGAGCTGTGTCCAAAGTTGGAAAAGAAGCTGGTTGACAACTTGGAGTTGGGTAGACACTGGTTAATGAGTAGATCTGATACATACGTTTATGAAGTTCAGTGCCAAAAGTATTCTGTGATGGTAAACTTAGAAGCGTTATACTGTTCATGTGGAGAATGGCAAGTTCACGGATTTCCTTGCTCACATGCCCTTGTCGTGATTCAGAAACACGGTTCTAATGTGTACTCATATGTCAATCCAATTTTCAAGGTGCACCACTTTTCCTAAATTTAACATTATTTAAACAGTTACCGAGGTAGTTAGTAAGATAGTTACTTCAAATAAAATAGTTACACTGACAGATACTAGTGAAGTTACTTGTACAGTTACATGAACCTGACATTATATCCTTTATTTTTCCTTCTTCTTTTTTTACGTGGATAAATATCGTGAAACTTATTCTTTTACAATCAACCCGGTTCCTACTATTTCAAAGCCGGTGGATCTAGCTCAGCCTGCATTGTTGGTGCAACCACCATTAACAAAGAGACCACCTGGAAGGCCAAAATTACAGAGGTACAGAAGTAAAAATGAAGTGAAAAGGACAGTCAAGTGCAGCAGGTGTAACAAATATGCTGGTCACAACAGAACAAGCTGTACAGAAATTATATAGTTACCTAGATAGCTATTTATGCAGTTCTATTTTTTTTTTTTTATGATTGTTACATTTGAAATGTACATTGATTGTTTACTTGTTTTACAATAATTGAAATGTTACTTTTATTATTTTATTCATGTTGAGTTTGGCAGCGTTCCGCTGCCGTTGCGCGGTGCAGCGGCACGCTGCATTCTGTCCTGCATTTTTTATACTTGGATAAGTTGATCTTCTGTGCAGCAATTGTGTTTTTCATAGTTACTTATATAGTTACTAACACAGAGTCTGATTGGTACTTAGATGATTGCTAGTAAGATAATAGTTACTTTGATAGTTGGTAACTTAAGTGATAGTTAGTAAGATAGTTATTAATATGACAGTTAGATAATTAGAAAGCTAATTAGGAAGATGATAGTTAGTAAGATAGTTACTAAAATGATAGTTAGTTTGAGAGTTAATTTGATAGTTACTTGTACAGTTAATTTGATAGTTAGTTTCCTGCATTTGATAGTTAATTTGATAGTTACTTTTACAGTTAGTAACGAAAATGATAGTTAGTTTGATAGTTACTGATATGATAGTTAGTTTGAAAGTTATAATGATAGCTAGAAAGATAGTTTGTAATTAAATAACTTCTGAACAGATCTGTACTATGCATAGAATCATTTGTCTAGTTGATCACCTTTCAAACTAGACAGAAAAACAGGGGTTTACAAACTAAACAGAAACATAATCATATTGCAAATAATGTATATGAAATAGATATAAACTAAGATGATAGTTAGTTTGATAGTATATGAAAAAAGTGATAGTTAGTCTGATAGTTACTGAAAATGATCCCTAAACTTGTCAGCCTGAATAGATACAAAATTTGTTCCCTAAACTTGTCAGCCTGAATAGATACAAAATTTGTTCCCTAAACAAATTATCATCAATAATTTGTTTAACTGTTCAAAACAAAGCATGAAAAATCTGTTTAATCCATCTAAGAGGGCCTCCAACTATGCCGATTGTCCGCAAACTGCTTTAGAATGTGAGCCCTGAACTTGTTAGCCTCGTTCTTCCCAAACTTCTTTGTGAAATCACCTTGTGAAAAAATGAGGCTCATGAAGTACATCACGTATATTCCACAGTCGACGCTGTTTTGTCAAAATAAAAAGATTACTTAAAGTCAGACAGTTATAAAGATGACAGTTACAGATATGATAGTTACTGAGATAGTTACTACTATAAAAACACAGAGAATTTACAAAGATGATATTACTCAAATATTTACTAAACATAGTTCTACAGACAGTTACAAGTTGATAGTTATTAAGATATGCTGGGTTTAGAAATTTACGAATCAGATACTTGTTGAGGCAATTTTCCTTTGAACGGACTTATAGTCAGGTTGGACTTGTAGTTGTTCTTAATCCACCTTATTGTTTTCATTTCATCTTCATTAAGAGGCTCTTCTACCATCTTCAGTTCTGTGCTGGAGCTTTTGCCGGTGTCTATTTTGTACCGGCATCCTTGTTGCAGCATATCATCTGCTTGTTCAAGGACAGCTCTCATCCATATATCAATCATTGCCACCTGTTAATAACATAGTTAGTCAGATAGTTACTCAGATAGTTACAGACATATTTAGTTAGATAGTTACTGAGATAGTTGGTAAGATGATAGTTACTCAGATAGTTACTAACATAGTTACATATATAGTTACAAAGACGATAGTTACATAGATAGTTACTGAAGTAGTTGATAGTTACTAAAACAGATAGTTACTAGAATCATAGTTACTATGATAGTTACACAGATAGTTAGTAAGATAGATACTAAGATTATAGTTACAAAGGTAGTTACTATGATAGTTACCAAAATAGTTGATAGTTACTAAAACAGATAGTTACTAAAATGATAGTTACACAGATAGTTGATAGTTACTAACATACCATTTTTTTAGCATCGTTAAAACTTTGCCCGGTTCCTGGTCTTCTGGATCTGATGGAGTCTAAGTGTGCAAATCTTAATGCTTCCGTGTCAAAAAGCAGTAGAGTGTGGTGAAAATTCCTCCTGTGAGTAAGTGGGATCAGAATCATTTCTGCTTTACCCAGCTTCTCGTATAGTGGTTCATATAAGAACTGGTGCATTGGTTTTGCTTCTAGCTCTTCTGTGGACATCTGTTTTCAAACAAACAAAACCTATGATTAGTTATCTCATAATTTTTTACAAAGTATAATTGTCCTGTTAAAAATTTATCTTACCCAAGAGTGAGTCTGCATAATTTCTATTTTATAATCATCTGGATCGCCCCTGTCTATCATTTCAGAATGCAGTAGAGCAGCATATCCATCAATCATGTTGTTTGCGACTTCAGTTCCGGTCACCACTTGATTTATTTCATACTTGGAAATTTCTGTTCCCACCTCTTTTCCTTCCCAGAAGAACACTCTGCACACATGATATTAAATAAGTTGATAGTTACAAGTTACTTTGATAGTTACTATGATAGTTACTATCATAGTTACTATCATAGTTTCTAGTTACTATGATAGTTAGTAGATACATTGACAGTTACCAGTTATTTTTTGATAGTTAGTAAGATAGTTACTAGTTTTTTTTCCTAGTTACTTTGATAGTTACTATCATATTTAGTAGTTACTAATACAGATATTCAATAAGTTGATAGTTACAAGTTACTTTGATAGTTACTATCATAGTTACTATCATAGTTTCTAGTTACTATCATAGTTAGAAGATACATTGACAGTTACTAGTTATTTTTTGATAGTTAGTAAGATAGTTACTAGTTATTTTTTCCTAGTTACTTTGATAGTTACTATCATATTTAGTAGTTACTAATACAGATATTCAATAAGTTGCAGATATTTAGTAGTTATTTTTTCCTAGTTACTTTGATAGTTACTACCATAGTTTTCTCAAGAAGATGATAGTTACTTAGACAGTTACTTGCAGATAGTTAAAAAGATAGATAGATGCTCAGTTGATAGTTACTAACATAGTTATTAAAGAAGTTGTCCAGACATATACCCGGAAATAGTTAGTAAGACAGATAGAAGGATAGATTACCCGCTCGGCGCCTTGTTCCAGTATTCTTTGAACCTTTTCTTCGTGTTTTCTTCCATGTGATCTTTGTAGACTGTCTGGTCATCCCAGTCCATCACCTCTTGTTGGCTTGGAAGATAAGGTTCCTGTGAATCACCAACAAGGAATATTGGTTCACCTTCCTCTGTCACCCCAGCCACATTGTCGAATGACATCTGAACAGCAGTTACTGATTCAACCTGTTCTGGTTGCATCAGGTTTCTCAAACTTTCCTCCTCTTTCTTTTTCCGCCTCTCTTCTTCAAACTTTTTTCGGTTCTCTTCCTGCCTCTTTCTTTTGGATTCCCTTTCAGCTTTGACTTCACCCCACCAGTATATGTCGTCCTTTCTTGACGCCCTCTTTCTGTTTTTTATGCGCACAACATATGAATATATTCCCAGCGACTCTGCTGAAGACCCAGAGTGCATTTCATCAATCTTAAATTCTGTTATACTTTTGTCTGATTTGAAATGCACTTTTCTTTTCTTTCTGGCCTCAGCTTGGTTGAAAATAGGCATGGGAACCGGTGACTCTATGATCTGGAACTTGTGAGGTTCAGCCAACATGTCATTCAGAGAGGGTGATCCAGTTGCAAGAGGAATGGGAACTGATGGAGTCCTGAGATTTTCTTCTGGAATTTCAATTTGCTGCTGCGGTGATGCAGTTGGAGTGCTGTGACCTCCCCAAGGAGATACAATCCCCGGCAAGATGCTGAAAGAAGGCATTTCCGGCATTTCCGTCACTGGTGTCTTTGGTGACCATCTTGCTTCCTTGGCGATTTTTCTACTATATGTTCTTGTGTCAGCCTCATCGCCTACGAGATAGGAAATCAGATGATAGTTATAGTTACAGTTATAGTTACTAATACATATACTCAGATGATAGTTACTTAGTTCGTTTGATAGTTACTAAGTTCTTTTGATAGTTACTAAGATAGTTAAACAGATAGTTTTCTCAGATGATAGTTACTAAGGTAGTTGCACAAAATAGGTACAAAGATGATAGTTACTAAGATAGTTACTAACATATTTACACAGAATAGTTTTCAAAATCAGATAGTTAGTAAGATAGTTACTAACATAGATACACGGATAGTTTTCAAAATTGATAGTTACTAATATTATAGCTACTAAGATAGTTATTCAAAATTCATTGTTACTAACATTGTTTCACAGATAATAACAAATTTTTATTACCTTTGCTTTTTTCTTCCTTTCTTCTTTTTTCAGCCTCTTCTTTTTTCTTCCTTTCTAATTCTTCCTCAACTTTTTTCAAAGCGTCTAGCTGATCTGCTACAAGCTGTTCTTCTTCTTCTTCTTCTTCTTCTCCTTCTTCTTCTTCTGCATTTTTCTCACTGCTTTCCTTCACTTCAGTTGCCTGCCCTTTTTTTTCGGCTTCAGTCGCCAGTTTTTCCAGGCCATCTGATTGAGATTGTGGTGGTGTCATCTCCATTGGGTTAGAGAATTGAGTCAGTGCGGCCACAATTTTCTTTCGCTTCTCCAACTCAGCCTTTAATTTTAAATTTTCTAGCTCTTGTGCCGTTGCACTCTCTTTCATCACCACAATTTCCAGTCTGGCGTCTTCCAAATCTTGTGACATCTGTTCTAGATTTTTCTCTTTTTCTTGCAATTTTTTTTCCAAATGCTCAATCTGCATTTGCATTTGCTTTTGCCTGAGTTGTTCTGAATTTTCTTTGTTGATTATTCCAGGTTGCATTTGTTCTACTTCAGTTTGCTCAGCTGCTTCCGGTTCATCCTCATCCTCACTTGTCCCTTCCTGGTCTTCTCTACTTTTTGCGAAATGTTTCTGAAAAAAATAAAATAATAATTACTCACACAGTTACTGACATAGTTACCAAAATGATAGTTACCAAAATGATAGTTACTAAAATAGTTAGTCAGACATAGTTACAAAGATGATAGATAGTTACTTTTGATAGTTACTACGATAGTTACTAGTTACTAACATAGTTAGTCAGACATAGTTACAAAGATAATAGTTACTAACACAGTTACTAACATACTAACACAGGTTGTTTACAAAATTTTATAGTTACTGAGATAGTTACTAAGATTACTACACAAATAGTTTTCAAAATTGATAGTTACTAAGGTAGTTACTAACACAGTTACAGAGATAGCTATTCAAAAATGATAGTTACTAAGATAGTTACTGACTAACATAGTTAGTCAGACATAGTTACAAAGGTAATAGTTACTGATAGGAGCACAATGTGCGACGATATTATATGCTTATGCCCTCGTTTATGCTTTGTTTAACCCTTATTTGTCTAAGATAGAGTCGTAATGTAGTTAGTGTCAATTTCGGTAGAGTTTTGTGAAATATGGTTAAGAATCCGAAAAATGACTAAGTTTGAGAAATCTGGAAAATAATGCAAAATATGTCTTTTTCGTGATTTTGAGATGAATAAAACTGTGATCTATCCTTTTCCAAATTCTATGAAATTTTATGTGCTTAATATTCATATGTTTTAAAATGATGTGTTAAAATTTCAGATCAATCGGAGCTCGGGAAGTCGCCCAAAAGTTGGCTGCAAAAGGGCAGTCCGAACATTCCAATCTAGGGGCTTCCAGGAAATTCCTGGGACTGTGTCCCAACTTCGAAAAATCATTTCCGACGACTTGCATGGAATTTGGCCGAGATATTTTATGGGGAGATGGCCCTATGTGTCTAGTTTACGTGAGACTTGGAATCGCATCAATCGGAGCTCCACGGAGGGAGATATGCCGGAATTACTGCGACAAGGTCAAAGCTGCCGATTCCAGGAACCTACTGCCCCCTTTTTTGTGTTTTCTGTTTTTGATGGACCAAATGGTGTACAAATGCATATGTGAAGATGGTCCAAGCTTTATGAAGGGAAGAGGAAGACACTAGGCCATGGCATTGAAGAAAAACATGAAGAAATCAAGTCTCCTAGTCACACTAGGAGAAGCTGCCGATTTGAGGCAGATCGGATGCAACTTCATGCTGCCGGCAATTGGGGTATTTTTCGATGGACCAAGACATGTCAAATGAAGTCCAAGACCACATAAGAAGTCCATGAAGATGTGAAGCCCAAGCCTTGAAGAAAAATTCAGAAAAGAAAACCTAATTGGATTAAGAAAGGAAGGTTGCAAAACCTTAATGAACTAGGTTTTCTGAATCCCTTTTGGCTAAAGCTACTGCCGGCAGCCTCTCTCCCTATCCTCTATATATATCTTCAGTTTTTCATTCTGAAAATCATCTCATCTCTTGCAAAGCACTAGCCAAAACTCTACCAAATTTCGTACTCAAAGTTCTAAGCCGAAACCCTAGAAACACCAAGTCACCAAATCACCACCACTAATCACCACCGATCCCTATCCCTAGCCTAGCTACTGCCGATCCTCTTCCACCACACCAAGACGAAGCTCTCCAAGGTTTCTAAAGTGTGATCCATCCCTATGACTTGTGTTTTTAATTTCGGTTTAGTCACATGTATTGTTATAAAAAATACTTTGTTTCGTTTGGTTTTGTATGATGAGCATGAATTGCAATTTTCATTGAAGTTTATGTGATGACTTGTGCGATTTTTAATACATGGTTTTTGTATGTTTAGATAATTAGAGCAGTGGTATTAGAAGCATGTTTAGGATTTAAATTGGTTAGTAATCTAAGGTGAGGGCATGAAAATCGATACTTGGTGTTGTCTTTGAACATAATCTAGGTATTAGGTTTAATCTGCTAGGGTAATTACAAACTAGATGGACCTGACGGACTCTATGATTTGTGTTATTCACTAAGGGCTATTAATCTTAGAACTTGCATGCTAAATAAGATGATTGACAACCTTACTTGTTTACATGTTTTCGATTTTAGACTCTTGCGCTTAAATGTTAAAACGCGTAAAACCGGATTAGCATAAACTTTAGGATCGAAGGCGAATAGCATGATCTTAAAACATTAGATGTCTAACAATTGGTTAGAAGGCTAATCGCTCTAATTGTGGTCGAAACTAAGTTAAGTTTTGAACATGCTAATACTTGTCTCTTACTTTCTTGCATATGAATCTTTGTGTTAAATTGTGTTTTGTGCTATGTGATGCGTGAGAGATGATGATCAAACTTGTATATAGTAGACCTAGGATTTTATTTTCTGTTTTTATGCCGTACTTAGTATAGGGCAGCCCTAGGGCTGCCGAACCCTATTTCCCCATATGTGTGATGATTTTGTATATATGTGAATATGTTTGAGACTAACAATTTCATATCTCAGGTACCCTTAATCCCCGGCCTAGAACGATCCCTACTTGCTCATACTACTAACGATATTTTGTAGGGTTATTATTGCGTGCGAGCTTAGGCTCCCGTTCAATTTTTGGCGCCGTTACCGGGGATTATAAAAGCTTGTTTTATGAATTTGTTGTGTATATAATGTTGCTGGAAATTTTTGTTGTGAAGTTGTAAAGTTGTAAATTTTAAGTTTATTTTGGGATTTTGTAAAGTAGAAATATGCTTCGGCATGTAGAGTTTAAATTTTGGAAGTTGCATGATGAATAATGATGTATGTTGGTAGTCACTTAGTTTAATTTCTAGGAAGTTGATATGTTGTGTATGTTTGAGTTTATTGTAGTTTCTAAAGTGTAACATGTAGGTGAAGCCTCTTTTGTTGATCATAACCAAAACCCTTCATGTGAATGGTGCTTTGTCGGAGGGCGTTTCTATGTAGATTGGGAAACGCGGGATACTTCCCCCCCACGCATATAAGCGTTTCTTCGGTAATAGTATTACTTCTATGAGGTTGAGGGCGGTTTTAATCAACACTTGAGACCGCTAGGGATCCGTGTTTGTTTTACAAAGTATGGGGAAGTTATTATCATAGATATGGTTCTCAGGTTTGTTTAACTGGATCTCAAGGCCCATAGACTGATGTTCATTCTCGGTGAGTGAGTCGATAGGGGGTTCGCCCTCCGTGGTGTCCAACAACGAGTCCTGCCTGGTTCCTGTAGGGGGTTCGCCCTCCGTGATTATAATGACCTTTGAAACGTAAAATCCGCACGACCTAGTCGACAGCTTGTGCCGAAGCATCACCTCACTTTAGATGCTAGAACATAACTTGACATATGTGGCCTATTTTCTTCAAAGATAAAACATGTTGTGTGGTTCAAACTCTTGAGGTATATCGGATTAAGCATGATACTACCGGGGGCTGTATCAGTCCATTGCACCGTTATCTCCTCTGCTCCACGTACTTCGAGAGTTAGAACAAATTTAAAAGAAATTAGACTTAGCGATTACATGCTCATGAACTTTCCGATTTTTTTTCTTCTTGTGGCCGAACCATATTGTTGCTTTGCCGTGTATATTGTGCCGTGAATGTGTATGTATTGCCGAATGTTTGTATATGTTTATCATTGTTTGAAATTTGTTGTGTAATCGCCAATGCCGTGGCTTGTAATGATGTATATTCTTGTTTTCTACTTCTTTACGAGGTTCTAACTTGTTTAAATGTTGTAAATTTCAGAAATAGTGCATGTCCGAATCTAGTATTTGGGCAAGAGATCTTCAAGGCCGTTTGCAACGTTTAGACCAAGAACTCGCTATTGCTCGTTTTGTGCCATTACCGCCATCGTCACCAACCAGTTCATCAGTGTCATCATCCTTGCCATCATCACCTAGTGTGCCGTCCATTTCATCATCAGTGCCGAGCTCACCTTCAGTTGTGTCATCGTCTTGTGATCTTCAGAACCCAGAATTTGAGGCCTTTGCCGAATTAGAAGAAGAAGAAGAGATCATGGCATCAATCAGATCACAGAATGGTCATGTTGCTGGAGCTGGAGTTGCTCCTTCTAATATTACTTATCCTCCCTTGGAAACTGACAAGACTGGAGAGATTGAATTGAGGAGTGGATTCCTTCATAAGCTGAAGTCATTTTATGGGATGCCGAGTGAGGATCCTAACAAGCATCTACAGTGGTTTAACTTCACCACGGAGTCCATGTGTCCAAGAGGGACCGATTTGCAACACTTCAAGATGAAGGCATTTCCGTTTTCTCTAGAAGATCAAGCAAAGGAGTGGTTGTTTGAGGTGCCTAGTGGTCGCATTGTTTCGTGGAGTACTATGATGGATGAGTTTTTGCTCAAGTACTTTCCTGCTTCACGTATCACTGATCTGAGGAAGCAAATTACAAGTGTGAAGCAAGCCGGAGATGAGACTTTCTTCGACTACTACAAGAGGTTCAAGTCCCTAGTTTCTTTGTGTCCATCGCATGGCATTAGCGATGGACTCTTGCTACAATATTTCTATGAGGGATTGCGCGTCATGGAAAGAGAGTTTCTTGACTCGGCCGCGGGAGGTAGCTTTTTGGAGTTAAATGCTGGTGCGGCTAGAAGTTTGTTGGAAGTTCGTGCTTTGAACAACCAACAATTTGGCATGGCACGAAACAATGTGCAAAGGAATGAAAAAGTGCATGAGACGTCTTCGAGCTCAAAGTTAGAAGATAAAGTGGACAAGCTCACCGACTTGGTGAGTAATTTGATGAAGAAGCGTGCTAGTGTATGTGGTATTTGCACCGAGGGCCATGAGACCGAACAATGCCCTCAATTTGGAGTTAGTGAGGGAGTTGAGGAGTGCAATGCCATTGGCTTTCAAGGAGGCCAACGTTTTGGAAATTTCAACCCAAGGTTCAATGATCATCCGAACTTTCGATGGGCGAACAATGACAACGTGCTTAGGGCACCTATGCAACCAAGAGAGGGAGGAGCGCCATTTGCACCGAGGCCACCGTTTGTGCCTCGGCAGCCATACATGCCGAACCAAGGAGTTTATGGGGCAGTGCCGAACCAAAACCAAACACAAGCCGTGCCGTACCAAAGCCAAGCATTGCCAAGCCAAGGCCAAGCTTCGCCAAGCAATCCGAACTATGATGCTTTGATTCAATCATTGTCAAGTGCTACTCAAGCATTACTCGCGGGGCAACAAAATCATCAAAAGGACATTGGTGAGCTCAAGACTCAAATGGGGCAAGTTGTGGATTTTATGGGAAGATTTAATGAGCAAGGGAAGTTGCCAAGCAATACAATTCCTAATCCGAGGAACGAGCAAGCCAAAGTAATTCAAACTCGAAGCGGAAGAGAGTTGGTTCCTCCAACAAGTCCAAAGAAGAAGCGAGTGACTTTCAAAGGTATTAATGAGGATGAGAGGGTTGCCGGACCTGTCATTGCCGGCAGCCATGATGGAAATACCGAGAAGAGGGATGACGAGACAAATGATGCCGAGCATAGCATTGCGAGCAATGTTGCTGCCGAGAGGGGCAGTAGGGCAACCGAGAAAAAAGGTGATGCCGGCAACCATGGTATGAATGAAAAGGGGCTGTGTAACGAGCTTGAGTACGATCCCGCAACATCAAAGAATGAGGTATTGCCGAGCCAAGCAAGTAAGGGAGGTGTGCCATCATCTAGTGTCCCATTCCCTTCACGTTTTGCTAGAACAAAGAAAGATAAATCCGATGAAGAGGTATTGGAGATTTTCCGGAAAGTGCAAGTCAACATCCCTTTGTTGGAGTGCATTAAGCCAGTACCGAAGTATGCTAAGTTTTTGAAGGAGCTTTGCACGGCGAGGAGGCATACTAGGGAGACTCGTGTGGTGACTATGAGCGAGACGGTATCGGCCGTTATTCAAAGGAAGTTGCCACCAAAGATGAAGGATCCGGGAAGCTTCAATGTGCCTTGTGTCATAGGCAATACGCGGTTTGAGGATGTGATGTTGGACTTGGGAGCATCGATCAATGTCATGCCATTCAATGTGTATCAAACATTGAGTATAGGGTCTCTCAAGAAGGATAATGTCATCATTCAACTTGCGGATCGCTCAAGCAAATATCCGGAAGGCTATGTAGAGGATGTGTTGGTGCAAGTTAACCAATTGATATTCCCTGCCGATTTTTATGTGGTTGAGATGGAGGATTCGCCGGTCAACAACACTCAATTGCTTTTAGGGCGACCATTCATGAGGACCGCGCGCACAAAGATAGATGTGGCCGAGGGCAACCTAACTATGGAGTTTGATGGTGAAGTGATAAAGTTCAATGTGTTTGACGCCATGAGATTCCCCAATGTTGATTTGAAGGAAGGTTGTGCCATTGATGTTTTGGAGGAGGTCGAGCAAGTTATGTCGACCTCGCTCGACGCATAGCAATTAGCGATTGAGCAAGGGGTCGGATTTGACAAGAGGGGAGAACGAGTGTATAATGGAGCCGAGCCAAGCAACCATGCCGAGCATTGTGCCATATTGCCGAGCCTTAGAGAGGTGGCTGCCGAGCTTGATGCCACGCCAACTTATCCGAAGAACTCGTTCTTGTCAATTCCAAGTGCCACAACAAAATTTCGACCAAGTGTGGAAGAGGCCCCAAAGTTAGAGCTTAAAGAACTCCCTAGTCACTTGAAGTATGTTTATCTTGGAGAAGAAGATACACTACCGGTTATTGTGTCTTCAATGCTTAATAAGAAGCAAGAAGTGGATTTGATACGTGTGCTTAAGAAGTACAAGACCGCCATAGGTTGGACCTTAGCGGATATCAAGGGAATAAGCCCTACTACTTGTGTTCATCGTATCTTGTTAGAAGAAGGAGCTAAGCCGACTAAGGAAGCTCAACGTCGACTTCACCCTCCCATGATGAAAGTTGTGAAAGAAGAGATTATCAAGTTGCTTGATTGTGGGGTGATCTACCCAATTTCGGATAGTAAGTGGATATCTCCCGTGCAAGTAGTGCCGAAGAAGAGTGGTGTAACGGTTGTCAAGAATGAGAAGAATGAGCTTGTGCCACAAAGACTTGTAACCGGTCATAGGATGTGCATCGATTATAGGAAGCTCAATGCTACAACGAGGAAGGATCACATGCCTTTGCCGTTTATGGATCAAATGCTAGAGAGGTTGGCCGGTCATTCTTACTATTGCTTTCTTGATGGATATAGTGGCTACAATCAAATCATGATACACCCGGACGATCAAGAGAAGACCACTTTTACTTGTCCATTTGGCACGTTTTCTTATCGGCGGATGCCATTCGGACTTTGCAACGCACCCGGCACTTTTCAAAGATGTATGTATGCTATCTTCTCGGATTTTATTGAAGACATTATCGAAGTATTTATGGATGATTTTAGTGTGTATGGAGGCACCTTCGATGCATGTTTGGGGAACTTGGAGAAGATACTTAAGAGGTGTGTAGAGACAAATCTTGTGCTCAATTGGGAGAAGTGTCACTTCATGGTCACGCAAGGCATTGTTCTAGGGCACATAATTTCGGCAAGAGGCTTAGAGGTTGACAAAGCCAAGGTGGAGCTAATTCAAGCATTGCCGAGCCCTAGGTGTGTGAAGGATGTGAGAAGTTTTCTTGGCCATGCGGGGTTTTATCGACGATTCATCAAAGACTTCTCTTCAATTGCCAAGCCATTAAGCAACTTGTTACAAAAGGAGGTGACGTTTGAGTGGACAAAGGCGTGTGAGGAGGCATTTTGCCGATTGAAGACTATGCTATGCACGGCACCAATACTTGTGTCCCCTAATTGGGATGAGCCGTTTGAGTTGATGTGTGATGCTAGTGATTATGCACTTGGAGCGGTACTTGGACAACGAATTGAGAAGAAGCCATGCGCCATTTACTATGCTTCAAGGACTCTCAACGATGCACAACTCAACTACACAACAACGGAGAAGGAACTCTTAGCGGTAATCTTTGCTTTGGAAAAGTTTCGATCATATCTTTTGAATTCCAAAGTCATTGTTTATAGTGATCATGCCGCTTTGAGATATCTTATGACGAAGAAGGATGCTAAGCCGAGGCTTATTCGATGGATTCTTTTGCTTCAAGAGTTCGACATTGAGATTAAGGATAAGAAAGGAGTAGAGAATGTTGTAGCCGATCATTTGAGTAGACTTGTGCAAGAGGAGGATCGGCTACCCCTACTAGAGACCTTTCCGGATGAACAACTTTTTCGACTTGAAGTACATGAGCCTTGGTATGCCGACATTGCCAATTTTCTTGCCACAAACCGATTTCCCAAAGAGATGCCGAGCCACCAACAAAAGAGAATAAGGAAGCAAGCTCGACACTTCTTGTGGGATGATCCGTATTTATGGAAGCAATGTGGTGATCAAGTTATTAGAAGATGTGTGCCGGAGAATGAGCATCGATCCATCCTTACTTTTTGTCATAGTGAAGCGTGTGGAGGTCATTTTGGACCGAAGAAGACGGCTTTGAAGGTGCTTTCATGTGGGTTCTTTTGGCCGACGATCTTTAGAGATGCATTCATGTTTTGTAAAGCATGTGATAGATGCCAAAGAATGGGGAATATTGGAGCTAGAGACCAAATGCCGCTCACGCCTATCATTGAGGTAGAAATTTTTGATTTATGGGGTATTGACTTCATGGGACCGTTTCCTTCAAGTAAGGGTTTTCTCTACATATTGCTTGCGGTTGATTATGTGTCAAAGTGGATCGAAGCAGAGGCTACACGCACCAACGATGCCAAGGTGGTAGCCAAGTTTCTCAAGACCAACATCTTTTCACGTTTTGGAGTTCCAAGGGTCTTGATAAGCGATGGAGGATCCCATTTTTGTAACCGCACTATTGAAGCCTTATTGAGGAAGTATGGAGTCACACATAAGGTGTCTACACCTTATCACCCCCAAACAAGTGGTATGGCCGAAGTAAGTAATCGAGAGATCAAGCATATTTTGGAGAAATCGGTTGGACCTTCAAGGAAGGATTGGAGTGATCGTCTCGATGATGCTTTGTGGGCTTATAGGACCGCCTACAAAACACCGATTGGTATGTCCCCTTTTCGGTTGGTTTATGGAAAAGCATGTCACTTACCGGTTGAGCTAGAACATAAGGCGTGGTGGGCAATCAAGGCCTTCAACATGAACATAGATGATGCTGGCATTCATAGGAAGCTTCAACTCAACGAACTTGAAGAAATCCATAATGAAGCCTATGATGCCGCTTGGATTTACAAGGAGAAAACAAAGGCATATCATGATAAAATGATTCGGGGTAAAAAGTTTGAAGTTGGGCAACAAGTTCTTTTATTCAATTCAAGACTTCGACTTTTTCCGGGTAAGCTTCGCTCTAAATGGGTTGGTCCCTTTGTTGTTACTCAAGTTTTTCCACATGGTGCAATTGAGATTGAGAATAGTGTGACATCCAAGCGTTTCAAAGTTAATGGCCACCGACTTAAGCCTTACTACGATTCATTCAAACCATATTCCGTTGAGGCATCCGACTTCGATGATCCCCCACCACATGATATTGCCGAGCTACCATCCAATTCCACACCACCAACAAGCCGAGCTGCCGGATATAAAGCACAACCGGCCAACATTCATGCTGCCGAGCAGCAGCCACCGGTTTCAGCCGAGCCAACACCCCCTGCCGGACCTGCCATTGCCGGCAGGGTTGACACAAGGCCACAAGAGGCCGGCCACATGCCGGACACGCCATTGGATACGCCGGATACTGCAGCAGCTACACCGGACACGCAGGAACACCATGCATCGGATACAATATGCAACACTCTTCTCATTGATCTTCTTCTTGCCGATTTGAGTTGCTTTGGAACACGATGAACACATGAAAAACACGGTGAAAAGTCTAGGCTATGGACTATAAACACAAAGCGCTACTTGGGAGGCAACCCATGTCGATCAAAGAAAAGTGAAGGAGCCATCACCGAGAGTTTGAAATTTCTTAAACCTTCTCTTTGTCTTTGATTTGTGATGATTTGTTGGAATGTGTTAGACTATTGCATGCTTAGGAAATTCATTGATATTGTTTTATGCTTACATTGAGGGCAATGTAATTTTCTAAGTGTGGGGTGGGATAACGTATTCCGTTTTCGTTTTTGTAATTTTTGTGTGCTTAGTTTAGAAAAGAAAAATTCAGAAAATTGTAACACAAAAATAGAGTGTTTAAATTGTTGTTTTGAGTCTTAGGATGCCCCTAATATGTCAATGATGTTTTTCTCCTCTTTGCATACATAGATGATGGTTATGCATACAATTAAAATTGTGAGTTTCATGGATTATGTGCATTGGTAGGAGCATGTAGGACTTGTTGATTATGAAGCATGCATGTTTTAGCTGGTTTGTTTCCATAATAACCTATGTGAGCTTTAGTGCCAAATTGCTTTCTTCTTGAGCGATAAAAGATAAAATTCGATAGATTCGTAGGAAGCATGAAACCTCATAATTCTTTGCATATTCGATGACTATGTGCCATAGCTTTTTAATGAACTCTAGTATGCTAGAACTTACTCTTGTTGATTTTCGAAACGTTTATATCATAAAATACTTTGATTTTGAATATGATTGAATAAAGATCATTTAGGTTTACCACCATGGCCAAATAAAGCATGTGCCCTATTGGAGCCCGTCGTGGGACACCTTAGTAAACCCCCTTTGAGCCTACGATTAGCCTTTTCTTTCGTCACCCTTAAAACACTTTCCATGAACTTAGTATAGTGATGCCTTTACTGTGTGTTCCGGCAAAGCTTGAAATTTTGAAAGCGTTTTCGCGTGTGTGATGAAGAAGAACAAGTGTGGGGTAGATTTAGCCATGAATTTGTATGTAAAATGTATGCATGCCGTACCTAGGAAAAGAAAAGAAAAAATGCTCGGATTAAAAAGAAAAATAAACGAAGCCGAGAGAAAAAGAAAAAGAGGGGTACGGCATAGGCATGAAAAGAAAAATTTTGTGTATGGCTATTGTCTAGATTTTTGTTGTAATGTTATGGGAAGAAAAGAGTGAAGTATGGGTCCAACAAGATGAAATTTGACCCTTTCGGCGAGAAGACATAAGGAGATCAAGCTTTGCTAAAGGCCTTAGTGACGTTTTTGAGCCTCCTTATCCAAATATCGAATACCTCTTAGCCTAGCCCTATTACAACCTTATTATTGATCTTTTTCATGATTCTTAAGATGGTTAAATTTGATTGTGGAGACTATCTCAAGAGTAAGCATATGGTTTTGGTTCATTGGTGCATATAGTTATCATATGAGGTTTTTCCATCAAAATTTCACAAAGTGCTTTCGTTTCTTTGATATATGCAAGTCACTCTTTGTAATTCATGATCTTTCGCTTGCATATACTTATGTGTGAATAACCATGCTTCGAGAGAAAAGAAGAGAGTATGCCTAGTGAGGTGATTTGAATTAGCTTAACATGTTTACATACTCACATTTTTGCTCTTAGATGTTCATATTGATGTTACATGTTCATGAAGCTTGGAATTTTCGTGCTTCGCATTCTCATGCATTAACTTGAAAGCTATGTGTACATACGAGCCTGAGACAAATTGTTAGGGGCACTAGTTTGTTTAGAGTCTTAGTTTAATTTAGTTTGCTAAGGGACTAGCAAATGATAAGTGTGGGGTAGTTGATAGGAGCACAATGTGCGACGATATTATATGCTTATGCCCTCGTTTATGCTTTGTTTAACCCTTATTTGTCTAAGATAGAGTCGTAATGTAGTTAGTGTCAATTTCGGTAGAGTTTTGTGAAATATGGTTAAGAATCCGAAAAATGACTAAGTTTGAGAAATCTGGAAAATAATGCAAAATATGTCTTTTTCGTGATTTTGAGATGAATAAAACTGTGATCTATCCTTTTCCAAATTCTATGAAATTTTATGTGCTTAATATTCATATGTTGTGAAATGATGTGTTAAAATTTCAGATCAATCGGAGCTCGGGAAGTCGCCCAAAAGTTGGCTGCAAAAGGGCAGTCCGAACATTCCAATCCAGGGGCTTCCAGGAAATTCCTGGGACTGTGTCCCAACTTCGAAAAATCATTCCCGACGACTTGCATGGAATTTGGCCGAGATATTTTATGGGGAGATGACCCTATGTGTCTAGTTTACGTGAGACTTGGAATCGCATCAATCGGAGCTCCACGGAGGGAGATATGCCGGAATTACTGCGACAAGGTCAAAGCTGCCGATTCCAGGAACCTACTGCCCCCTTTTTTGTGTTTTCTGTTTTTGATGGACCAAATGGTGTACAAATGCATATGTGAAGATGGTCCAAGCTTTATGAAGGGAAGAGGAAGACACTAGGCCATGGCATTGAAGAAAAACATGAAGAAATCAAGTCTCCTAGTCACACTAGGAGAAGCTGCCGATTTGAGGCAGATCGGATGCAACTTCATGCTGCCGGCAATTGGGGTATTTTTCGATGGACCAAGACATGTCAAATGAAGTCCAAGACCACATAAGAAGTCCATGAAGATGTGAAGCCCAAGCCTTGAAGAAAAATTCAGAAAAGAAAACCTAATTGGATTAAGAAAGGAAGGTTGCAAAACCTTAATGAACTAGGTTTTCTGAATCCCTTTTGGCTAAAGCTACTGCCGGCAGCCTCTCTCCCTATCCTCTATATATATCTTCAGTTTTTCATTCTGAAAATCATCTCATCTCTTGCAAAGCACTAGCCAAAACTCTACCAAATTTCGTACTCAAAGTTCTAAGCCGAAACCCTAGAAACACCAAGTCACCAAATCACCACCACTAATCACCACCGATCCCTATCCCTAGCCTAGCTACTGCCGATCCTCTTCCACCACACCAAGACGAAGCTCTCCAAGGTTTCTAAAGTGTGATCCATCCCTATGACTTGTGTTTTTAATTTCGGTTTAGTCACATGTATTGTTATAAAAAATACTTTGTTTCGTTTGGTTTTGTATGATGAGCATGAATTGCAATTTTCATTGAAGTTTATGTGATGACTTGTGCGATTTTTAATACATGGTTTTTGTATGTTTAGATAATTAGAGCAGTGGTATTAGAAGCATGTTTAGGATTTAAATTGGTTAGTAATCTAAGGTGAGGGCATGAAAATCGATACTTGGTGTTGTCTTTGAACATAATCTAGGTATTAGGTTTAATCTGCTAGGGTAATTACAAACTAGATGGACCTGACGGACTCTATGATTTGTGTTATTCACTAAGGGCTATTAATCTTAGAACTTGCATGCTAAATAAGATGATTGACAACCTTACTTGTTTACATGTTTTCGATTTTAGACTCTTGCGCTTAAATGTTAAAACGCGTAAAACCGGATTAGCATAAACTTTAGGATCGAAGGCGAATAGCATGATCTTAAAACATTAGATGTCTAACAATTAGTTAGAAGGCTAATCGCTCTAATTGTGGTCGAAACTAAGTTAAGTTTTGAACATGCTAATACTTGTCTCTTACTTTCTTGCATATGAATCTTTGTGTTAAATTGTGTTTTGTGCTATGTGATGCGTGAGAGATGATGATCAAACTTGTATATAGTAGACCTAGGATTTTATTTTCTGTTTTTATGCCGTACTTAGTATAGGGCAGCCCTAGGGCTGCCGAACCCTATTTCCCCATATGTGTGATGATTTTGTATATATGTGAATATGTTTGAGACTAACAATTTCATATCTCAGGTACCCTTAATCCCCTGCCTAGAACGATCCCTACTTGCTCATACTACTAACGATATTTTGTAGGGTTATTATTGCGTGCGAGCTTAGGCTCCCGTTCAGTTACTAGCACAGTTACTAACATACTAACTTAGGTTGCTTACAAAATTTATAGTTACTGAGATAGTTACTAAGATAGTTACTAAGATAACTACACAAATAGTTTTCAAAATTGATAGTTACTAAGGTAGTTACTAACCCAGTTACAGAGATAGCTATTCAAAAATGATAGTTACTAAGATAGTTACTGAGATGATACTTACTGACAAGTCCTTCAGTTGATATTTCCACATCTTTTTCTTCAACTTCTCCAGGTCCCATTTTCTGACCTGGTTTTGTTCATTTTCCTTCCCTGGAATTGGCTCCACCAAATTTGTCTTCATGCACAGCCAATACTGGTTGCAGAAGGAATGTTAATTTTTTATACGAATCAAAATGTTGTAATATAAAAAAAAATAAAGGAATATAAAACTCCCGCACTTACCAGAATGACATGAACACATCCTCCTGTATTCTTGGATGCATGTTTTGATTTCTTGTACATTGTTAGACATTTTCTCAAGAATATTTTTACTTCTTTTGCCCAGGCATATGAGGATGTCTCTTCTAAATCCTCCACAGCTCTGACCATGTCTATGTGGAGGCTTCCCTTTGCATTTGGGAAGAGAAGCTTGACCAGAATGTCGATGATTATCAGCCTTGCTATATCTTTGTTTCTGCTGACTCTTTCCTCATCAGATTGAGGATTCTTCTGCAATTCTGTTGTAATGGCTGAATTCACCATCTTTTTGTTGACTTCCTTTGCTTGTCCAAAAAATCTGATCACAAAATCAGAAATTAGAGTCTCTTTTCTTTGAATGTACGTTCCTGTACGGTTGAGTCCCAGAATTTGTGAAATGTCTGAAGATTTTATTTTGAACTTCTTCTTAGCAAAATGAAACACATCTGTTACGTGATCATAAGCTTCTAGCACCATCCCCAATTGGTTGTTTGACTTTGAACCGTAAATTAGATTTTGGTGGAGTGCTTCAAACAGCTGGGCAAATGGAGTTCTCTGGACCAGCTCGACTACTTCTTGTGGTATTTCGCACCCGTACTCTTTGAAATTTGGTATGGTGCTTCTGAACTGTAGGGTTGGGCCTTTTTGCTTCTACTTCTGTTTCTGCTAATTTTAAAACACAATTAACACAATTAAAACAAAATTAGTATGACAGTTGATAGTTACTAGTTACTTTAATAGTTACAATGATAATTACCAGTTACTTTCATAGATACTATGATAGTTACTACGATAGTTACTAGTTACTGTGATAGTTACAATGATAGTTAGTAGATACTGTGATAGTTACTATGATAGTTACTAGTTACTCTCATAGTTTACCTTGATAGTTACCTTGATAGTTACTAGTTACTTTCGTAGTTACTATGATAGTTACTAGTTACTGTGATAGTTACTAGTTACTTTCAGAGTTTCTATGATAGTTACCTTGATAGTTACTAGTTACTTTCATAGTTACTGTGATAGTTAGTAGATAGTTAGTATATACTGTGATAGTTACTTACAGGATTTTGCAGTTGATGTTCTTGTTTTTCTATCAGTATGATCTTCTTTGCAGCTTTATCATCATCTTCATCAGTTTGATCATCAGATCCACTACCACTACTTGATGCATCATATTCAGTTTCATCACTATCATCCTGTTGTTGCCATTTTCTTTTTTTATCTCTAGCTCGCCTTTCTTCCGTTATCTGCGCATTTGATAAGCAAAGTTACTATGGCAGTTTTTTCAATTATAACACAGTTAGTAAGATAGTTACTCAAAAGAAAAACAGTTACTATGGTTACTTACTGATTGTGATGCTTGCTTTCTTTTTCGTCCATCAGCAGCATCATTATCATCCTCGCTGCTTTCACTATTTGTTTTTCGTTTTCTTTTGGCAGGTGACGATACTTTACCTTCGCGTAGCTGCACATTTAGTAAACACATATACTGAGACACTCATTCAGTTGTAAGATAGTTACTGAGGTAGTTACTTATAAGAAATACAGTTAGTATTTTTTTTTACATACTGATTGTGGTGATGATAGTTACTATCTAGGTTTGATAGGTACTATGATAGTTAGTAGCACCTTTTGATAGTCAGTAGATACTATGATAGTTACTATCTAGTTTTGATAGTTACTATGATAGTTACTAGCACCTTTTAGTAGTTACTAGTTTTTTTTTTCATAGTTACTATTTTATTTTCATAGTTACTATGATAGTTACTGTCATATTTCTCAGTTTCTATAAAAAATAAAAGTTTCAGTTACAAAGATAGATAGTTACCTTTTGCTGAATTTGCTTTGCAGTTGTTTTTTGGACGTTTTGATCATTCTTTTTCTTTGATCTTAACTCGTATTCCATTTCATCGTCACTGCTACTGACCTGTTTTTCTTGAGTACTCGTTTGTTTTGGTTCCATTTCTGCATATATATGTATCAGCAAATTCCACAGTTACTAACACAGTTATTGAATACTTATACAAGATAGTTTCATTCACATAAATTGAAAACAGTTTGATAGTTACTAGAATAGTTATTGATATAGTTTTAACACATTTTCATTCTTCCACACATACACACACAATCAGAATATTTAGCGCTCAAGCAAAATTCAAAATGAAATAGTTACTTTGATAGTTCCAACCATTTATTCTTTCACAAAATGTTCTATAAACAATGCTAAACACTGTATATATGTAATAAACCTAAAATCATCTTCGATTTTGTTACCTGAGCAGCTTAGATCTGTGGAGATAGAGGAGAGGAGAGCGGTCGAGATACGATTTCGGAGAAGGTTAGGAGACCGGTGGAGGTTCGTCGTCTGAGATTCCGCGTCGGAGAGAAGTAAAAGGGGAGAGCGGTGGCGATGCGTCGTCTGATAAGGATTAGGTTTTCGGAGAGCAGAGCAGTGGACAGCACACCAATGGAGAGCAGAGCAGTGGACAGCACACCAATGTAGAGCACAGCTATGGAGAGCACGGCGATGGAGAGCACAGTGATGGAGAGCAGAGCGATTTGTCGGAGAAGGATTGAGAGAAAGAGAGTGAACAGTTTTTGATTTTCAGAGAAAGAGAGTGAATAATAGACCTAGTGTGAGAGTGAATAGGGTTTGATCGTTGGTAACCATGTAACCAATCAACGGTAGTGGCCTCAACCATGCCCGTTCCGTTCCGTTCCGTTTTTCCAGTGGCATGATATGTAATTATATCAGTTTTTTTGAGTATATGTTAACTGGTGCCCTTTTTTATAAGGCCTTTAAAATTTAGGCCTTTTTTCTAATTATGGACTTTCAATAGCCCTTTTTTATAATTGGCCCTATATATATACCTAAATATATTTATACCTAATTATATATATATATATATTCTGAAATATATATATAGATATATATATATATCCTCCTAAAAATTCAGTATATATAACACAAAAAAATAAAAAACTTCATTAAATATATATATACCTAATTATATATATATATATATATATTCTGAAATATATATATATAGATATATATATATATCCTCCTAAAAATTCAGTATATATAACACAAAAAAATAAAAAAATTCATTAAATTTATATATACCTAATTATATATATACCTAAATATATTTATACCTAATTATATATATATATATATTCCGAAATATATATATATATATATATATATAGATATATATATCCTCCTAAAAATTCAGTATAATTGCACAAAAAAATAAAAAACTTCATTAAATATATATATACCTAAATATATTTATACCTAATTATATATATATATATATATATATTCCGAAATATATATATATATATATATATATATATATATATATCCTCCTAAAAATTCTTGTTAATTCCACAAAATTAAAAAAAATTCCACAAAATTCACAATTAGCCCTAAAACACTTATACCTAAATCATTTAACCTTAAAAAAACAATTAACCCTAATTCAATCAAAAAAATTCTAATTCAAAACCCTAAATAATTCAATAAATCACAATGAGGGAGAGTCGGGACTACCTGACATGGTGGTGCGACGGGGACGAGGTCCGGTTGTGGTGCGGTGCGGCGGCGACGGCGGCTAGGGGCGGCGGCTGCGTTCGCACCTGTTCTGGAATGGGTGAAGGTCGGGAAGGACGGGGAGGGGTCGGTGGTGGTCGGGGAGGGTCGGGAGGGTCGGTGGTGGTCGGTCGGCGTCGGGGAGGGTCGGGCGGCGATTAGGGTTTTGAGGGGAGCCGGTAGAAAATGAGGAAAAACGGTCTGCTTCGCTTTAAATCGAAGGACTATAGCCGACGATGTCCATTTTAATTCGTCGGCTATACTATAGCCGACGAATTTCGTCGGCTATACTCTGACCCTAAATCCGGGCCGGGCCGAAGTTGGGCTTTGCGAGCCGAGGTACGGGCCAGGCCTTGGGCTGTGCGGGGGGCGGGCCGGTTATAGCTGACGAATTTAGCCATTTCGTCGCCTATAGTATGAATGTCGTTGGCTATACTTCACGTGCTCAGCAGCCGTCCGATCTCCCCCATCCAACGGCGGACAATGAAACGGCGCGGATCGCAAGAGTTTAGCCGACAAAGTTAAATATTTCATCAGCTATTCCTTGGTCAAACTACAAAGTCAAACCTCTAAACGCTTTAAAACGGCAATTGGCCCGTCTAAATGACGTTTTTGGCCTGACCTTCAACAGAGAATAGTTTCAAATCGATACGACGCAACTAATCGTATAAAAATTTTCCTCAAAATATTTACCGACCGTCAGGCTACCCATAGGAAAACGAAAGTAAAAAACAGCTAACCGCAACATTCGGCACACAGATTTTGTCGGAATCTTCTCATTTTTCAACCGTAGACGTATTTCAATATTTCAGTCATATCTTATTTCACGACACATTTGCATTTGAATGATGAAGCAATGGTTTCGGTCAATATACTTTAGCCGACGAAATGCAAGTCGTCGGCTATACTTTAGCCGACGAATTGCAAGTCGTCGGCTATACTTTAGCCGACGACCTTCAACGTTTTGTCGTTAGCCGACGACTTGCATATTAAATTACCCAGAATGGGCATTATAGCCGACGAAGTATATTCCATTTCGTCGGCTATAATGCTTATCTCTCTGAAAATTTGCCATTTAGGGCCTGAAAATTACCTATTTCACCTGATAAATTCCTGAACATCACACAAACAATTCAATACAATTTCCCATAAACTCCGAAAACGGTAATTAAGGACAAAAATGTATTCATACATGCATGCACCATCGTACAGAAATACATACATAAATAGTATACTAAGGATGATAATCAGAATCATCCTCATCACTTGAGTCAGACGTAGTATAGTAGTTAATATCTGGCAACCGGTGCTCGTACTCGTCGTCTGAGTCATCGTCTGCCTGAGATAGACGATTCGGATTAACATCATACATTGGCACCTGACCCCTAGGAAGTCGAACCACTCTGCCCGGCGTCACATTATTATCGCGGATGGTGGAGGATTTCGGAATGTCGACGGCGTCCGGCTCTTGGTATGCGGTCGCTTCTTGACACTCTGTGCTCACACCAAGTGTGGTAGCACTGTATATGTCTCGCTGAGACACATGGTTAACTACCTTCCACGTGCCTTTGTTCAATGGATCATCAAGATAAAAGACCTTTTTGGCCGCTGTGGCGAAAACAAAGGGGTCATCTTCATACACACTAGTGGCGGTATTCACCGAAAGTATGCCGTACTGATCGGTCCTTATGCGGTGCGGCCTAGTATCAAACCATCGACACTTGAACAAGTGGACTTTCATGCGGTTCCCATAAATGAGTTCAACAACTGACTGTAGGACACCGTAATAATCCACGCCCCCCTCTGCACCATCGACCATCACCCCACAATTCTGTGTTTTGCGTTCCCCGTCTCTAGCTTCACATATATACTTAACGCCGTTGACATCACACATTGGGCGGACTGTGGAAGATATCGGCTTCATCGATAACAACCTCAATTCCTCTGAGTAATTTCTATGACCACCCTTCGCAGCCACGTGCATCAGCTGAAAAATATAACTCAAATCACTTGGTGTGTTTATGATTAAAGAATAGGGAACTGTAAAAGAAAGCCATCTAATATATATATTTATACACTTACCCATTGTGGAAAATAGTCTGCAAACGTCGTGTTGTGGTACTCGAGATCACCGCCAACTTCCTTGCAGTTAAGATGGGTTCGTTTCCAATATTGTAGCTCCGAACAGTTTATTAGAACCCACCAGTGGGCAATCCCTACCTTATGGTCAGGCAACTTGTCCACACCCTTCTTCTTGAAGCTTCCGTATGGTACAACATCGTTGGCGACGATAGATAGGTTGAACTCGGGGTCATCTCGACTTGGATGTTGTGGGGGGTCCTCCATCGCTCCCAAGTACAACTTGGCGTACGTTACACACTCATGCGCAATGTAAGCTTTAGCAATACACCCCTCAGGCGCAGATTTATTGTGCACATATTTCTTGTAGTCTCCAAGTTGTCTGCAAGGTTAACAAGTGCATGTTAAGAGCATGCAAATTTTATTTAAAAACATGTATAAATCAAATTTATGAATAACATGTACCTTTCGATGGGATACATCCAAGTGTAGTGTACGGGACCGGTAAGCAACAATTGTTGGGGAAGATGGATCATCAGGTGAGGCATGATGTCAAAGAAGTTTGGGGGAAATATCCTCTCGAACTTGCACAAGATAAAAACGATTTCCTCATGCATTCTCATGAGGTCTGATTTTCTAACTTCTCTAGCGCATACCTTCTGGAAGAATCTTGACAACGCCACCAACGGCTCAACCACTGCATCCTCCAAGTACGCTCGAATGAAAATAGGGAAGAGACGTTGAAGCAGTACATGGCAGTCGTGACTCTTCAATCCGTACATCTTGTTGTCTCGGTACATGGCAGTACACACTTGCTTATGTTACCCGCATAGCCATAAGGATACCTGCATAGCCATTAACAACAATTAGATTTCATGCAGTCCCATGCTTCTGGAATACATGCCTAATAAAAAGTTACCTGACATTACTCATCCATCCAAAGATTTCATGTTTCTGGTCCCTGGTGACGGTGTAAGGAGCTTGGGGCTTTTGCTCCTGCCCTCTCTCAACCACAAATGGTCCCGCAGTCCCATATTTCTCAGATCAACGCGTGCCTTGGGGGTGTCTTTTGTTTTCTTCTCCCAATTCAAAACTGTGCCAACCACGGCTTCACACACGTTCTTCTCTATATGCATGACATCCAGGTAGTGTCTGATAGCCAACCTGGACCAATAAGGAAGTTCCCAGAAGATGCTCTTGTGTGACCAGAACCTATACCGATCGGGCCTCTCTGGAATCCTGCGCAACACATCGGGATGATTGCTAAGCGGACCAAAGTCATACTCATTCAACACTGCCAATATTTCCTCCCCTGTCCATGGCTCCGGTGCCCAGCCCCTTTCTTCAGTCCCATCAAAAGCCTGTGCATCGTCCCTAAATTGATGGTCATGCGGAAGCCAACAACGGTGACGCATCTGGACAATCTTGCTGCAATGAGGACTGGAGCAATCAATAGTCATGCACTCTGAACAAGCCCTGTAACCCCTGGTGACGCTGCCCGAAAACATACCCCTCCCAGGAAAGTCACTGATCGTGCCAACAAGCATGGCACGCATCCGGAACATCTCATTTTTGAACCGGTCGTAGACCAGGTGGCCTTTCAGACTCAAGTACCGAAGCTCCTCAATTACGGGTCTCAAATACACATCGAGACACTTTCCCGGATAACCTGGGCCTGGAATCAACAATGTGAGCATGTTATATTCCTTCTTCATGCACATCCACGGTGGAAGGTTGTACGGAATCAAAATAACTGGCCACACACTATACTGAAGCTCTTTCTTGCCAAAATGGTTGAAACCGTCGGATGATAGCCCTAGCCAAACATTTCGAACCTCTGATGCAAATTCAGGAAACTCCAACACATTCTTCTTCCAAGCCTCTCCGTCGGCGGGATGTCTAAGGGTGTCATCGTCAGGCACATTCCTCTCAGCCCACCATCTCATAGCTTCGGCCGTGAAAGCACACATGAACAACCGCTCAAGCCTATCAATCAGCGGGAAGTACCGAAGTATCTTCACAGCTTTCTTGTTCCCTTTAGGAGTGAACTTATACCGCTCTGTATTACATACTGGGCAGTATTCAAGATCTGCAAGTCCTTCCCCGTAAAACAGAACGCAATCGTATCTGCATGCATGAATCTTGATGTAGGAAAGGCCGAGATCTTTAAGGATATGTCGCACCTTATGATGACTGGTAGGAAGCCGATGTCCGGGGGGCATCGCCCCACCCCATATCTTCAGCCAATCATCAACCGATTTGACAGTGCCTTTGTTCTCCGTTTTGATCTTCATCACTCCCATGACAGATTCAAGGACAGTCTTACTGCATCCGGGGTACAACGGAGTCTGTTGCAATGCGATCAGGTTGTTGTACTTTTCCATACCACTTGTGTTGACCGGTGATCAGGGTAATGGCTCGAGTGGCTCAATATCAGGGAAACACTCCATCTCCGGAGGAGGGAGTTGCACATCTGGTGCTTCATCAAAGACACCGCTCTCACGAGGAAACATATCGTTGATCCAGTTCGTTGTTGGATCATTGGACGAACTCCCTCTCTCGGCAAATTGTCCATGATCATGAGGACCCGCAAACTCTGGTTCACCGTGATAAATCCAATTAGTGTATAGGACCCAAAATCCATATCTAGCCAGGTGTTGCTCCACTTTCTCTATGGAAAAACGTTGTCGTGGGCTGGCACACTTGCAGTTTTTACACGGGCAATAATGAAGTGTAGTGTCTCCACAGTTAGCCATCACAAATTCCAGGAAACTCCTAACTCCATCATGATACGCCTGATCCCATCTTCCAAGGGTAATCCAACTCTTGTCCATCCTGTAAATTCAATAAATAAATATAATTATATATAGATATGTATATATGCACGTACTACGTACGTACTAATTAATTAAAAAATTCATCATTACACACACACACACACACATATATATATATATATATATACATATATATATATATACACACATCCCTAAATTAATTAAAACATCGTCAAGCTCCCTAATTAATTAAACACAATATATTTTTTATATATACCAACAATATATTTTTAATTACAATTACATTAATTCATATATATATAGATTTTTTCATCAAATTCATCTAAAATCACCTCTAAATCAACAATCAATCACTAATCTTCAACAAAACTTCAATTCTATCTAACCAACATATCAACCCATTAATAATCTCATCTCAACACATATATATATCAAATTAATCACACATTTATTCTAATTAAACTCTAAATTAACACACCTCTGCATATAACCAACTAAATCAACACACACAGCAATATACGTACCTTTCAAGCTTATGGCCGAGGTTTTGGACGATTTCAGAGCGTTTTTGAAATTTTTTGAAAAAATTTCGACGAAGTGAGCTCGCTGGTGCAGAATAGATTTGATATAAGGGTTATAGCCGACAAAGACCCTCCTCGTCGGCTATAACAAAAAAAATTTCGTCGGCTATAGTTATAGCCGACGACGTCAAGTAATAGCCGACGACTTGTCGGCTATAATATTATAGCCGACGATGTGGCCGACGAAAGAGTAATTCGTCGGCTATAACCCCTTATAGCCGACGAAGTACTCTTTCGTCGACCGTTTTTTTTCATATCGTCGGTTATGACCCCTTTTCTGGTAGTGTGAATTTGGCAGACCGCAACAGACATATGGCTTACTAGATTGGCTAGAGCATTTTGTATCTGCAACATTGAAGTGCGTGCAACAATGGCAAAATGACAATCATATATCCACATGTCTGGGATGCAAAAGAAGACGGGCTTAATCATTTGCTCGAACAGTTTATTTTCATTCATTCGATTGTCAATCGAACTTTTACTAATAGGGACCATATATATGGCTGGAAAGCCTTCTTTAGCTCTGCATAAAATGTATTTCGTATTACATCACAAACAACTTTTCTCATACATATGGTCCCAAATCCATACATTTTTTAAAGTTAAATCCTGCCAGAATGAGGAAAATTTTATTAGAAAAAAAAAGAAAAAAAAGTACATCATAGAAGGAGAAACAAGAACGAAACTATTTGTGTACATCAAACAAGCTACGTCAAAATCTAGCGATCAACAAAATCATGTTAATTAGATACCTTGATTCATATATGATTCATGTCTGTTGAGTTAGTTCGACTCGATCAACTCGAGTTAAGGAATCATGTTAAAAAAAAAACTGGAGACATGATAGAGAATCTCACCAAAAGCATTTGATATAGTAGAAAACCAAAATTTATTTGTGACAAAGGCAACTCTTACTGCTTTTGAGTCTCCTAATCTGTCTTGTCCCCAAAGGCTTCCACTCCTCAATACAAAACTTGCACCCCAAGCACCCCCACCCTCTATTCACAGACAAAGATTAATCACTACTACTCTTTCAGACCTAGCTGTCAACCAAATTTCACTTATATATAAAACATCTAACATAAAGAAACCCATTTTAGAATTATTATGAAAAACTGGTACCTGTTCCTTCAAGATTATACACTATACTTGTATATATCTCTTCATATGTACTCCAGGAAGTGAGGAGTGCACTAATATAATATGTCTGTGTAGTTTTGTACATGAAGGAATAAGAGCTGGGATTGGTTACCTGAATTTGCCAATACCAACTTAAGAAAATAGCTACCTTACCATACCAGATGGATCCATTTTCATATTTACTGACAATTAGAAAAACACTTTAGCCAGTAGGTAAGGACAGTACGTACTAATGTATTAGGAATAACTTTGATACAAAGAATGTAATTTCCAGTGTTATCAAGTAGGTTTTCGAGTAAAGATGGAAATATGATTAGAGGGTTTTGAGTGAGTCTTGATACATTCAACAAAGGGTTACAAAGCTAAAAATTTACTATTAACTTTTTTGATGTAAAGCAAATTGTTTGGCATTTTGGTCATTCAAACTCATATTGTAATACAATTTTTGTTGTAAAGCAAGCTGTGTTGATGGGTTTGATACCTTTAAAGCTAGCCTTTCTTATACAACAGAAGAAAGACAGCCATCATTTAAAGGAAAAGGAGAAACCTAGAGAGCATCATTTAGAGAGTGATTCCAGGGAGAGAATAGAGATTGAAGAGGAAGCAATGGCAACGCCGAAACAGTTATGGGAGCAGCAGCAATTGCAGATGCAGCTTGTCAATAAGAACTCCGGCGCCATTGTTAGTTACACTGGGAGTCCGGTAATTGATGACAAGGAAGAAGAGATGTCAAGGTCTGCATTGGCTCTTTTTCGTGTCAAGGAGGAGGAGATTGAGAGGAAGAAGTTGGAGGTGAGAGACAAGGTTCAGGCTCAGCTGGGACGAGCTGAAGAAGCAAGTAGGCGCTTAACTGAGATTCGTGAAGTAAGTAAACCGCAATTGCCACTATATCATGATATTAGATGTTCCTTATTCCAATGCAATTTAGAACGTGGAATAGTAATACAAGAGTTGGTGGAAGTTTCAATCAAACTATCGAGTGAAGAAAGTTTAGCTATGATTCAAATGCTTTGTTATCTAACTAACCTGCTAGAATTCATAAGATGTCCATGTCATAACTTGATACCGGGAAGAAAAGAAATTACAGATTTTAGCTGGTACAAAGTGATATATGTAATATGATATAGAGGTCACTTTAAAACTATTCAATCTTTCAGGAGCTGGAAGCACTGACAGATCCCATGAGGAAGGAGGTTGCAAATATTCGTAAGAGGATAGATTTAGTTAACAAAGATTTAAAGCCACTGGGACAGAGCTGCCAGAGGAAGGTGATACTTTTTTGACATTTCTGTTATAGATGTGTGTGTGTGTGTGTGTGTGTATTGTTGCTATTCTTTATGATCATGCTGTATTGTCATGTAGTCATAGGTACTCTTGTTATACTAAGAAAAGAGTTCAATCAACTTCTTACTTGTTTTTATGCATCTGTGTGGTGCAAGTCATTCAACCTCAATTGTTTTCAACAGCTGCAAGATTATAATTCAGGATTATAATCATAGATCTATATAGACTAGTTATTTGCTGTAGGCAGAAAATATTCCAGCAATCCAGCTAAAATTTTAATTTTGTACCTTGCTACTGTAACTTTTACAAGTTGTTTGATGGTATTGTGTGCTGATCACAGGAAAAGGAATACAAGGAAGCAGTCGAGGCTTTGAACGAGAAGAACAGAGAAAAAGCTCAACTACTCTCCAGATTGATGGAGGTGAATTGCTTAATTTACATACTCAATTCCTGTTTAGGTGATTTCTAAGCTAGTATATGTTCCTTACCTGAGTTTCTAACATTTTCACATACTGTAATATCTTTCAGCTTGTGGGTGAAAGCGAGAGACTAAGGATGAAGAAGCTGGAGGAGCTGAACAAACATGTCGAAACTCTGCGTTAAGACTTACTGTGTGCTAAACTGCTAATCATGTGTTGAAATGTGTTGTGCATGTGTGCCTGCAATTAGAAGCTTAATTTTTTAATTTCTTGCAATTTTGTGATTTTTCGATTGTATATTTCACTGGCTGTGTATTCATGAAGAAAGTTTTAATTTCTTCCAACTACGTATTTCTAAATTCGGTAGACTTCTCTGTCACTCTGTGTGCTAATGAAATCATGACTTGGAAAGGGAAGAGTTCTTCATCTAGTTACTTGATAGCGTCACTATTTACTTGGTTACTTAGTTTTAGACTTATTTCCTAAGGTTGTATTGTTTTAGGTGAAGTTAGGTTTTTGCTTAGATTTACCTTTCATGTCTCGCTTTTAACGTAGCCAGGATCCTCCTGGTGAGTCATGTTGGTAATGTAATATTTCTCTTACATTAATGGATTATGACGTCCCCAATTAAAAACAAAAAAACAAAAAAAAAAGAAGCTAGGAGACTATAATATTAATGGCGAAAGATGGCTAAGGATGGTGGTGTTGGTTTCGAGTATGCTGGAGAGGATGGAGGAATGGAGGGCCAAGTCCAGGTTTGCTTGGTTCAGCAGATTGCTTGCCCGTTGTCGAACAACGTGGCGTTAACCTGTGAGACGACCTTATAAGTTGTTCACTTCTACAAATATCTAGAGAAATGAGAAATTGTGAAGGTATTAAAGTAGATCAAATTGATGGACATACCAAATCTATTAAACATGAACCGTCTAAATTTATAATTAGTAAATCACATTTATGAATGATTAAACGATTTTCAATTTAGATGAAAATTTACATAAATTATCTATTCTTATATAACTAAAAACTTAACAGTACATGTGGAGAAGTGGAAATATGATGGTGAAACGAAGTCGTTCTCAACTAGCTAGTCCTTTTAAACTTGGAAGTCCTCATCCTTCTAAAAAAAAATAAAAAATAAACCAACAACAACGACAACTTAGAAGCCTTCAGAACACAACAGCATTAACAGCAAACTCGGTAACTCACCCCTTGTACTGCTTCCAAGTCCCAACTACAGAAAGAGAGGGAGAGAAGCATGGAGTGTGGCGCAGCGCAGAGAACCCACGTTGGAGAAGAAGAGAAATCCAAGGTGGTGGTGATTATGGGACCCACAGGTTCCGGGAAGTCCAAGCTCGCCATCGACTTGGCAGCCCACTTTCCTATCGAAGTAATCAACGCCGATTCAATGCAGGTCTACGATGGTCTCAACGTTCTCACCAACAAGGTTCCTCTTCATGATCAAAATGGTCCCTACTCTCTTCCCCTCCTCCATTTTTTTTTCCTTTACTTAATATTTTTTGTTTAACTGTTGTTGATTTTGGAAATTGGTCGGTAATGTAGGAGTGCCTCATCATCTTCTGGGCACTATAAGCCCCGATGTGGAGTTTACTGCTAAAGACTTCAGGGACTCTGCCATTCCGGTAAGTAAACCCGAAAATTACGTCTTTTGATTTTACTGTAAAGAATGCATGGATTGGTGTCATTGTTTTTGTTGCTGTTTCATACATACAAGGGAAATGTTATACTTTAGGCCTTTGTACTTCATTGACCTTATGTCAGAATTTTCTTCTGGAGTCTAAAGTGATAAGAACATTTCAGCTTCATATTATGCTTTATTGTTGAGAGATAAAGGAAGAGGTAAATAGTGCTCTGAAGCTGTCTTGTGTAGGCTGTCTTTTCGGTGGTAAGATGGAACATAGAAGGAGGATCTTTGAAGTGTAATCGGGTTTAGGAGGTAAATCACTTGTGGGGCAGAGTTTGATATGTGGCTTCTCTTTGTGCATGTGTTGGATTCTTAAGAAGTTCAGATAGAGCTCTTTCACACTATGTTTTTAGATTGCAACTGTTATCTCTATTTCATTGTTTCTTAGTTTGATAGAGAGTATATTATTTTTTATTGGAGGATGAACAAGACTTTATCAAAGCATATATGTAAAATGGGTGGATGAGTAATCCACAACCTGAGAACAAGATCAGTGATCTCTCTAACAAATACATATATACTGATAAAAAAGACCACAACTTCACAGCATTCAGCATTTCCAACTTATTAGAAGAAAGTGTCTCTGAAATCAAAAGAAACTGAAGCCGTAGGTTCACCATAAACATAGATGGTCCAAAAGGTGTTCCGCTCATACCAACTTATGATGGTAAATATTCTATCACATTCCCAGGAAATGTCCAGCTATAGCCATCCACATGGAGTCTTAGCTTTGTTTCCTTTGGCCAAAGCTTGAAAGTGAGTACACAAATGCTCAAACCTTTTGGGATGGCTTACTTAGATTCTATTTTTTCAAACCTTTTTGGGGTATTATGATTACCCTTCCCTGTAACCTTGCATATAAAGTCTTCCCTTGTATACATTGGCCTTGATGGGGTATCAAAAAGTCAAACTTTCTTAAAGGTTAACAAATGCATTTCTGTAGTACCCGAGACTTGTTTGCAACACAGGGGGATAATCTGTATTCGATTTGTAAATGTTACTAGTTGTCAAAATTGAGGCTGCATTATATACTGGTCATCACAGTTAGACCAGTGTTAATGGTTGAAGTCAGTTGGAGGGATGTTGGGCCCTAGCTTCAGTATTCTCTGGTGGGTGTTATTTCAAGCTCATGGGTGGTTGGTAGGGAAGGAGACAGAGTGTTCTAGTTGTTCTTGATGGTTATCTCTGTGAAGGAAAGGAAGTCTCGGTGAATGGTGATTTTGATGACCAGAGAAGGTCACTTATTTTTCCATGATCTGATTATCTTTGATTTTATTTGATTTCATGGGTTTGGTTCTTCTGCATTTATAAAATTCTGTATATATGGGATTGATCAGGCCTTAGCATATAAAATTATTGACAATAGTGGTGGCTGATATATAGGATAAAATGGTGCTGGTGCAAACTGAAGCTTGAATAGGTGCTGGAGCAATTGTCTGTTGGGTCGTTTACTATAGATCTAGTGATAGTACATGGTTAAGTTCATGATGTACATTTTCTTTGACATAGCAATTGAATTCTTAACATTAGGCAGAATAGTTACCTGAGGATATGGATTTCATGACCATATATGACTATATGTTACTGAACATTTGAAACAACTTGCATTTATTCCATTATTTATACCATTCCATACTCTCTGTTTCATTCTGTCATTCTTTTTGTTCTACTTCTGTGTTGGATCCAGACTTATATTGCAATCTGTTTATGTTTTGAACTAACTCAGCATATTGGGTTTTCAGCTAATCAATGACATCTTGTCTCGCAACTGCCTTCCAGTCATAGTTGGGGGCACAAATTACTATATTCAGGTAGAAAAGTGTTTCAATATGACATCTGGTAGTAGATAATTTGTGCTTTGTTATTTTTTTATAGTTGAAGGACCATGCTCTTGATAGTTTGGTTAGTCAAGATTTTCAGTTTATTGTCCAGGACATGGTTGCACCATCTCATTCATGCATATTCTTTAGTCCAAATAATTAGACATACTGGTTAGATGTGAACTTTGAGATTTCATATTATTTTAATTTTTTTTAACTTATATGTTTGTGCGTGTGTGTGTGTGTGTGTGTGTGTGGGTTTGTGTAATTTTGAATAACACCACCTGTTGACTGTAGAAGTGTATTCTGAGGCATTTCCTATTAAAATATAATGGTTTAATTTCTAGAAGAAACCCTAGCAAAGAAAAGTATTAAAATATGTGAAAATAACCCTAATAAAGATTAAATTGGAAAGAAGTGAGAACCTTGCTCAGCCCTGTTTTGCATGATCTTAAGTAGGCCAATATCATCCACCAGATTAATGGGTCTTCTAACCTTGAATTTTCTTCATCGTATCTTTAAACCTTTACGAGCTGCTGCATAAGATGCATATATATAATTTCTTGGGTATAACACTTGGCCGGTAACTAGAGAGTTCTGTTCCGTACTAGGCTAATTGGAATTGAGCATTTTATCTTATTTTTCTTCAAAGATCACTTCCATAACTGGAGAGTTTTGTGAAGAATGTAAAAGAGGTGGTCGAAACTTGACTGCGTCGATTAATCGAACCAAAATGTAGTCCTATCACACTGAACTTTGGACTCCAGTATTTTCACACAAAGCACACATTACCTCCATTTCTTCCACCCAAAATTGTAGTTTACCTCTTCCAAACACTGATTTCAGGGTCTTGATGGTGATGTCCCAGTCAAGGCTGTGCATGAAGTGTTTGTGGAGGGTGATGTCTTCTTCGTTGAGCTGATGCATTCTGTTGCCTGTTGGTTAGATCCAGGTACTTGCTAGGAGCTTGACTTTAGATAAGGTTTCCAAGATGTGCTTCGTTTTAGTTTTAAATGAAATACAATGTGAAAACTGATTTAGCAACCAAATGAGCCAATTCTCTTTATACTTGCCTTCCAAGTAAGTAGGTGTTTTTAAGTTACCTGTGTGTGGTAAACCGGTAATTTCCAGTTCATTGAATATAAGTAGGGACATATACCTTTATAGTGATTATGATCCATGGGTTTAAGTTATATTTTTCCATTCAACATACATATTTTCGAGCTCAATCATACTGTATTTTTTTTTTCTTTTTTTTTTTTTTGGGCTATCCTTTTAAGCTTATTTTTAAAACTCTATTCAGGCTCTTGTTAGTCCATTCCTTCTTGATGACACAGTTGAAGATATGGACGAAAGTTTTTTGGGTGACCACCCAGGTAAAGCAATGACTTTAGCTCTTGAATTTTCCTTCACACTAAGATCTCTTTTTAAATTTGTTTATAGATATCTTAATTTGGGATATTTTTTTTGCTGTTCACAGCAGGAGCGGAACAACAACAGGTTGAGCTTGCATTTGAAGCAGACAATTCCAGTTATAGTTATGACGATCTTAAAGTCATTGATCCAATTGCAGCAAACAGAATCCATCCAAATGATCACAGAAAAGTAGGTGTCCTACATATGCATGTGAATGTAGAAATTCAGATTTGTGTGCTTTACCCTTATCTTGTTTCGAAAGATATGCCTGATTCATCAGGCTACGTTGTTTTGAGAAATTTTGAGAAATAATTTACCATTACTTTTCCTACGAGCTTGATCCTGATTTCGTACTTAGAACAAGCAATGGTCATCAGCTTTAATTAGTGTTTAACGATGGGCTAGTTGCCTGATTTTAGGAAATTCATATCGTGTGGATGTGGTAAAATATGTGTATATGCAAATTAATAGTCAATTCTTAAATTAAATGTCATGTGTTTAGCTTTAAGGTGACTCCATTGGCAACGATCTCCTCGTATGTGGATGTTACTAAGTAGATGATCCAATAGGGCTGTACAGATGCGTTGGATTTGGATCGGCATTTAATTTCAATGTTGCATGGGCACACACGTTTCTCAAGTTGATAATTTTTGGATAACAATTACCAGTGACCTCTCCTTCTTGAGTGAATATATATATATATATATATATATATATATATATACATATATATATATATATATATATATCATTTATTTGGGGGCCTACTGCTCTCTGATAGTTGCATGAATGAGTCGCAAAACGTTATATAATCCTTTTGTAAAGTTCATTCTTATGTAGGCCAGGTATTCTAGTGGCTCTTAATCTTACGTGGTGTTGATTTTTTTGCAGATTAATCAGTACCTAAGTATGTATGCTCACCATGGTGTTCTCCCTAGCAAAATTCTTCAGGGAAAGGCTGCCAAAGTTAGTAATCCTCTTTTAAATTTCTAATATTACGTATAACAATTTGATATATCTATCTTTAACTTTTAAGTGAACCTTATGTGTCGAACCTGGAGGTGCTATTGTATTTTCTGACCGTCTATCTTCATGATTCACTGCATATGTTTTCCTTTTGAATTATACATTTGTTTATGATCTGCTTGAACATACACAGATTCCTCTTATACTACTTTTGCTGTATATTTTCTGTGAAGCAATGCATTGACTGTCTATGTTTGGGTTGCAACATGTTTTGCCATTTAGTCATCATGATTTTGTTTTACAAATATTGAAATATAACAAATTTGGTTAAAGTGATAGAATGATACCAAATATAATGATATTGGTTCTTGCATGCTGGTGGACAGAACTGGGGCCGAGTTGATAACTTCAGATACAATTGCTGTTTTCTATGTATGGATGCTTCTCTTCCTGTGCTTGATCAATATGTGGATCAAAGAGTAGACTCCATGATTGATGCTGGACTCCTCGATGAAGTCTATGAGATCTTTACTCACAATGCAGATTATACTCGAGGTTTCCGGCAGGCCATTGGGGTTCGGGAGTTCGAAAGTTTTTTGAGTTTGTACATAACTGAAGCCAGTGACGAAGGAAATCATTTGAAAGATACGTCAATGCTCAAATCAGTAAACCTGGCGGATAAGAAATTGAAAGAGAATATGAGGCTCATCTTGGATTCCTTGATTGACACTCAATCCAAAGCTGTTTTAAAAGAAGCTATTGTGAAAGTAAAACTAAACACCAGAAGACTTGTTCGTCGTCAGGTTAGTTATTTTGGAAAATATGTTTATCTGATTTTGATGCTGAAATTTTGTTGGATCCTTTTTCGTACATTTCAATAAAATCTGTTTCCAAGCTATAAACATTTCTCTGTTTGAAATATCTGAAGCACTGGATATGTGTTCATCATGTGGAGGCATTATATGGTTAATAAATTAGGCCTATTGGGTCTTTGATATTTTGAGAATTTGCTAATTACTAAACTGATATTTAAATAAGTTCTTCCCATCTCCCAAATGTATCTTCGTTTTAGCTACAATTTAGGGAATCTCAGTGATGTTTGGTATGACCAGGTACTAGAATAAATGCCTAAATGTATTACTTAGTATCTTTAATTTATCTTTAGTTTTATTTTTTAAACGTGCTCACGATGCTGAAAAGGGGTTCCTTAGGTAAGAAGTTTGTCTCTCCGTTTTCTCTTCATTCCTCACTCCATCAGGAGCACTAATAGCTGCTGGTGCAGAATAGATCAGAGTGAGCTTCAAATGACGAGTCTAAGAAATATGTGAATTTAGAAGAAAAAGGAGCTGCTGGAGTTTTAGATAAAGTAGGCAATGCAGGGCGAAGAGAGAAGAGATCAGAGATTAGAGTAGCAGAAGAGAAACCAAGGAACCAAGACTTCAATGTAGTTCAATTTATTTTCATACCAAGGTAGCCATATTTATAGACTGAAAGTACATAACCCTTGACTCCTTGAACACCAGAAGACTCTATTAAAGACTTAATAATATTAAGACCCTGGATTACTTAGAGTTGAATAGACAAAGACACAGTCAAGCCTAAGACTTGAGTATACTCTTGAAAGCACTAGACTCATAAATACTCCTCATAAAACTGGAAAATAACTTCCAAGGCCTTTGAACTACCAGGGATACTTTAATTTGGACCAAAAAAGTCTGGGGTTTCTTAGGCTTTTTCAAAGAGGATGATTCTTTTCTAACCCAGTTGTGGTTGCTGCATTAGCTGCTCATCACTGTCTTCCTCGCTCATCGCTCTTCTCCCTTTTGCCATCACTCATTGCTTTTCTTACTCTACCTTATCACTGTTTCTTTTGAATGTTTATAGAAACTCCTTGCAGTATCATAGGTAAGGGGGAGTCTTCATAATTGATACTTGATGTTAGATAGAGAAAACGGAAGATCACCCGTCTTTATATCTTTTCCCAAATCTAATTTCATCAATTTTGGGCGAACTAAATTAAGAATTTGAATGCTTTGCAAATTGGTATTGTAGTTAATGAAAATGAACTTGGTTTTGGATTGTGCAAGTTTGGGTATTGCAGCCAATGAATAGTAACTTGTTCATGCAGGAGCAAAATAGGGTACTGCAGAACTTGCCAGAGATATAATTAAAAGAGTTTGATTGGTTATTGAAAATAGATTATGCGTTTCCAGTTTATGAATTACAAAAGGCTGAAAAGCAATACCCAAATGTGCAAAATCCCATACCATGTTGGAATTCTGCAATACCTGATTTAGAAGGATGAGATGATTCACAGAGATATAGATGTTCTGCATACTGTCAAAAAACATGGGGATGAGAAGAACATGTGTTTCCTCTTTGGTCAGATGGAAGAAAGAAAAGTAGAAGCAAAACTTAGTACACAGCACCAAACGTAGCCTAAAGTTAGCTTAGCTTAAGCCCAACCTCTTTTTTTTTTGACGATAAAGACGACAAAATGCATTAATCTCCAAACTAAACATTACACAGCAAGGCTTCCAGTTCTTGCGGGACAAGACCCCCCCCCCCCAAAGAAGCTTGAAAACCTTAGGATAAAGCAACTTTAGCTAACTTATGAGCCAAAGTATTGGCTTCACAAAAAATGTGATGAAAGCTAGATCCCTGAAGTAAGGACAATGAATATGAAATATCATCAACAATCCGACCCAACATCGAATAATCTTCCTCCCCACGGGAGACAGCCTGAACCAACTGAAGACAATTAGTCTCAAAATTCACAGGAGCCAAGGAGAGCTCACCAACCAGACCACAAGCCAATCTAGCTGCCTCTGCCTCAACCACAATAGGTAGCGAAACACCCCTAATAACCTTGGACAATCCAACCACAACATGACAATCCCTGACAATAATCCCCACCCCACCCAGGCTTAAATTAATATCAAAGGCACCATCAATATTAACTTTGAGCCAGCCTGGAGAGGGCGGTATCCATGTGGTGGCCACACGATGACTCTTCGGCTTCATAGGCTTCTGAACTGCCATAAAAGAATGGAAAAGAGCCTGTGTCTGACAAAAAACCTGCATGACTGAACTCGACTTCTCTTCCCACAGCCTTTGGTTTCTTTCTTTCCAGACACTCCATATAATCAACAGTAGAAAAGCAAAGTCTTGAGAGGAAAGTAGCGAGTGAGCTGCTGAAATCCATTCCAAAACAGAACTAGATGGCAAAGTGAGTAGAATGTAGGGACGGAACCATACGAATAACATCCCTCAAGAAATAGCAATCCCTGGAAATATGACCCGGGGTCTCCTCTGAGGCACAGAAGAAACAATCATTAACAATATGAACTTTTTTACTCCGAAGTTGAGAAACCGTTGGAAGAATAGAAGAGCACACCTTCCAAACATTAACAATAGGAACTTTCACCGTTGGAATAAGCCCAACCTCAGTAATGCTCTTAGTCATAACAAATAAAGACTCCTGTGCACCCAAGGACCCTGTAAAGTAAATATATTCTGTTAATTTGCAGAGTTGAGAAATTGCTAAAGTAAATTGAAGACACAGTCTAATTTGTTTTCTTATTTTTTACAGAAACGAAGGATAAATCGACTGGGTACGTTGTTTGGATGGAACATACATTCGCTTGATGCAACCGAGTCCATTCTATGTAGGGAATTTTGGCGATTTGTATTCCTATGTTTTGCTTGTTCATATGACTTGATCATTGTAATCCTTTTTGTATGTTGATGTACATTTTTGTAAAACATATTGCAGGCAAATCAGATGCTACATGGGCTGCAGAGGTGGTTGGACCAGCTGTTGAATTGATAAGATCTTTCCTTATACAGGATACAACTTCGCTGCCTAATCTGGATACTCCAAATAGCACTGAAATGAATATAATACAGAGGGACTTATGGACTCGGTATACATGCAAGGTTAGAACTTCGAAGCGATTACCATACGTTTTCGCAATTTTCCCCCTTAGCAATTTGTTTTTGTGGTGTTTATAAGGACTCATAGTTTAATTTGCTCAAGTTGGTTTGTAACCGTAATTTCAATTTGGTAGGCCTGTGGTGACAAGATCCTTAGAGGAGCACACGAGTGGGAACAACACAAGCAGGGTCGTGGACATCGGAAACGAATTTCTCGGCTTGAAAAGTCACGAGAGTATCTTTCCGGCGAGCAGCACCGTAGTTAGAGATCATCAATTTTTCTCCTAAATTCAAATGTAAGTGCACAGTTTAGCTGTGATGTTGATCTGTATACAAGCCACTATGCCAGTGCAATAATGGAAACTATTGATGCAGTGGAACCCAAATCATCTTTTTTTGTTTGTTTGCAATTTGAAACAAAACAGAAGGATTAGAAGCACAGATAGAGCAGATGCAACCACGAGGTCAAACAAACTGTATTCCCCAGTGTAATCAAAGAACAATCTGTCTTACACATACAACTGCCGGCTGCTCCGCCACATCAAGAATCCAGAAAAGTTGCCGATGGGCGACGACCGTAAAAGTCCAACAACTTCAGCTTCAATGGAGAGGCATTGGGACATGGTGTTTCAGAATTGATAGTTGGACTTTGCATCTCCTATGTTTGATTGCAAGGAACTAATATTGCTTATGGAGTCTATAATGAAAAATATTAACTTGAGGAATGAGAGGGAGAGGGAGAGGGAGAGGGGTCGAAAGCCTCAAGGAGGGAGGTGGTTTGCACACTTGAACATTCACCACCTCACTCTCTAGTCTCGGTAATACACTTCTGCAGGGCATTCATATCTCATTTCAATTTCCCATGTTCCTCCCCCACTCCAAAATTACCCAAACTAGGGAAGTGAAACTCTGAAACTTTGGTAAATGGGATTATCATGGAAGGCTTTTCACGGCAGTGTCGGTGGTTGAAGCCGGAGCAGTTGGTGTTGTACGATTACGCAAACGCAGCTTTACCTGATTTTCATGATGAAATTCACTGGCCACCCTCACTACCCTACTTCTCTTCACTTATTTATTCCCCGCACGAGGCCTGCCTGCCTCAATCAGCTTCTACTTTTCCACCTCTCTTCCTTTTCTTTTCTTTTCTTAAATTTGTTGTTACAGATTGTCAATGATAACACAACCAAATGCGCAACAAGTTTTCCGAATATGCATAGCTGACTCCCACTATGTATAGGAACACATCGGCCGTTCAAATTTCATGATCGTAATTTCGACAATTCAACTATTGGCAGTAGTATTTTGCTCAAGAAATCTCTAAACTGTAGGAATCCAACACTCAAATTGTATATGCTTTGCAACTTTTTTAGTTACAAACTTTGACAAGAAGACATGAGAAAAACAAGACGAGCGAATTCAGTTTTTCCGCTGGTCGATTTTTGATAACGAAAGCTAAAGAGTGTTCATTGGGGTAAAATATGTTGAACCTCGACTTTGATAGTGATTTCAAGTTATACCAAAGTCATGAGAGCAGCTCCAAGCGCCTTTGCTTCATTTGCTTCTTAGTTATCTTTTCAACCTGTGACACAATATTTTTGCATTCTTAGCGGTATGTTTCCTTTTCCTGGCTCTGTTAGCTTGACTTACAATGTTAGGTCGATAAGTACCTAAAGTAGGTTATGAATTTATGATTCTAAGACCACAAAAGTGTAAGAAATTTCATACAATTACTATGGCCTTCAATGTGTAACGAATTAGGTGGCCTTACTCGATTATGGGGCAGTCTAAAACTGTACTGCTGGACGTTTATGATCAATTTGCAAGCATCAAGAGTGGTGCAGGAGTCTAATAGTTCGAAGAGTTATTACTGCATGTGATTTCTGAATTTTGTTGATACAAAACTCCATCAACTGCAGTAAAAGAAAACGGAACAGTGGGTCTAGCTGTTTATACGTAATGTATAGAAACTGTGGGACTGTATTGTTCTTGAAAGTGACGATTGATGGAATGATATTCATCATGTTTGGTACGATATCAGATCTGCAATGTCTCACCAGCAAAATGAAGACAATCACTTCCCAACAATGCACACTAATTCATCTTTTATTCAGACATGCTGCTACTTCAAAACTCAAAAGGGTTTTACAGTTTTACAGTTTTATTCAGACATGCTGCTTTTGTTTTCATTTTATGTGAAACTATGCTGGAATTGTTTAGCTGAATCATATTGGGGTGGGAACTGGGAAGTGTCACATTGGAAGAGCAGCTTTAGCAAAGTAAGGTGACCCTAGTTAAGATTCCTTAAAGATGAGTATGTGACATATCTTCCATTGGCAAGGATACAAATTATAATATTCCCCCTGGATCACATGGCCAGGACATGGAGAAAAGTCCAGCAGCACCCCAATCAAATCTTTTCTGAATCTCATTCAGATCGACAAGGGGAAAATGAAATGAATGGATTTTCTTTTTGTCGTTAAAAAAAAAAAAAACCAATGAAAATGAAATGAATGAATTTGAAGGGAACATTCATGAATTATGTTCTGCCGAGCTATGACAGTAATTGGATGAAAAGCCAGCACCAAAGTGTGTACCAGAGATCTACAGCAACTTCAATAAATTGGTCATAATAGAAGAGAGTCAAGAGACTAAGAGAGGACCCCTACCCTTTTTCCATTGTTCATCTGCAGCAATCTTCTTATGTGCGATGGAGCGCCAAGGTTGCTGACTTGTGGGGATTTTATGCACATAGCTTCATAGAGTGAATTATTGTAACATTATTCATCTGTTTTGATATATCAAAATTTGAAAGATCAATCGAGCAAATTTGAAGGTCCCAATAAAGACACTTTACATACCAAATTCACTACACTTCATGAGAAATATTGAACGACTAGTTTGGTTGGGCATTTCAATTATGCCGCGGACTCGTATACTAATTCTTGAAACAACAATAGTACTGTTTCTGTAATTTTGAGTGAAATGCATGGATAGCATATACTTTAAGAATGAAATTTTTGTTTTCTTGAATGTCATTGGAGCCACTGAAAACACTATGCTACTACTATTGTTAAGAATATACATCCCACATGGGAAAATGGGACATAATCTGTGGGTTTATAATGGTTTGGTCTACTCCATCCATTGCCAATTGGTTTTAGATTGGAACCCCAGACTACTTTATCATGGTATCAAAGCGGGTTACCCACGTCCACGTGTGAAGCCTAAATGGCCACACGGACTCCACGTCACTCAAATGTTGTCCACGTGTATGGCTTGAAAATTCCCCACACGTGCGCGGACGTGTTGAGAATACACATCTCACATGGGAAAATGAGACCTAGTCTGTGGCTTTATAAGCCAGAAATAAAATTATTTAGACATAAATGCATTCAGTGGGAAAGGAGGGACATGAGCATCATTATCTTCATCCTAGCTCGTGTCATATACTCCATACTTCACTTTTTAGCCATTGTTCTATTGTGATAGGCTGTTATTCTCTATTTACCAATTTCTCTTAATTGTTATTTTAAAGCTTCCTATATCAAATCTGGGATCATTCTAGAGGTTAAACCTCATTGCCTTCATATGTTGTGAACATATTTGCGAGTCTAGCACTTTCCCTAAGTTATAATGTTACAGAGTCCTTGTGAGGAGAGACCCCAATCCCTTTTTTCTGATTGATTGCCTCAACATAGTGATGAAATGGGTCATAGCTAGGGTGGGACATTACTAGTCAGTCCTCAGAGAAAAAATAGGACTGTAGAAGTTGACACGCAAACATTAACTCGTGCATATGTGTAGTGTGGTATTATAAATTGAGAGCTTTGGAGACTCATTTTGCTTCAATAATATTGCCGATATGGGAGAGTTCAAACACTTGGTGATAGTTAAGTTCAAGGAAGATGTGAAGGTGGATGAGATTCTCACAGGGCTAGAGAAATTGGTTGCTGAGATTGATGCTGTTAAGTCCTATGAATGGTATGTCTTCCTCGGTTAGATCTCACTTTTTTCATACTTGAACTTGTTTATAAACTCTGATCAAGTACGTATAACTGCATATGTACCTGCATAAGTGCATATATTACTGTCCATAAGACCTGAACATGTTAAAAGATGAATTGATTCTCATTTTGAGGTGTAAATGTAGTCTAGATTGACAGTCTTGCAACATAACATGCGATCAAGAGTATTTGACATGCCAAGTTTAACACTTGAAATTTCATGCAACATGATCCATAGTGGTGTGTGTTTTTGCTTTAATTTTCAGGGGACAGGACTTGGAGAGCCAGGAGATGCTTACACAAGGCTTTACTCATGCCATCCTAATGACATTCGACAAGAAGGAAGATTACGGCGTGTTCCTCAGCCACCCTAAACATGCAGAATTTTCTGCTACATTTTCGACTGTGATAGAAAAAATTGTGCTGCTTGATTTCCCAGCTACTCTTGTCAAGCCTGCACCACCACCACCACCACCCCCTCCAGCAGCAGCAGAAGTTAAACAAGAGGTTTAAATCAGAATCATGAAAATGGAACTGTGATGTATGCTAGCTGCTTCTGCCTGTGTATTATCTCTGTGTATTGTGGTTTGTGCTTATTTGATTATGGTAATTTTCAATTATGCAGATAAGGTGATGAATTTAATTTAATTTCAACTTCTGTGGAAATATATTAGGGTCATAATTTCTAGTGTGATCGGACAATTAGCCTAATTTCTGGATCTAGTTTACTTTTTGACTTTGTTGCTTTCTGTTGTTATAGTTCAAGAAATTAGGAACAAATTTGATCAGCAAAAGGTTGAAAGATCCCATGCATGTCAACAATTATCAACTATGCCTGCTACATTATCATTCTTCTGCAATAATATCAGTAAAAGGTTCAAATGTTCAAAAGAAAACGATACAAATGATATCAAATTAAACAAGAAAACCTTTTACAGAAATAAAATTCTGCTGAATAACTGTGGTGCCATTCATGGTGAGCAAATCAAGTTTGGTTTCTAATGACATGACTTGGTGAATTTTCAGCCATAATTTAGTAAAAGTGTAATACTTTGACAGTAGATTTAACAATTTACAGTAGCAAAGCATAGGGGTTTTGAGGATCAATCAATCGAAATCAAAAACTATTGCAAGTGGTGGAAAAAATATTATCATCCAGAATGAAAAGGGTGCAGAAAAGTCATATTCCACTGTAGAGTGGAAAAGTGAAATTGCAAAGGGATATACATATCCCAGTTGAGATGCTAAAGGTCCATAGACAGAAAGTAAAAGTAGATTCTTTGCTATCTTGTTCCTCATTTGCTTCCTTTTACTTGTATTGTGAAGCAAAACATTCAAAACTGTGCTTTATTTTAAAATGCTGGGATTCAAGAAACTATGCATCTTACACCCTTTTCTTTTGATACTCAATTTCTTGTTGGCAACTTCAATTCCTCAAAATGTTTCAGCCACCATTAGTGATGAACTTAACTTCTACACACCATTGTCCCCAATAAACCAAATGATCATATGTAAATCTGAGAATCCCTACCACAGATGTGAAACTCTGAACGTCTCCCATTCTTCTTGTTCATCTTCACTCAACTATGCCTCCCCAAACCTTCTCTCAACTGGTTTTACTTCCAATTCACTTTACTCTACAACTGCTCAAACTCAAAACCTCCATCATCACCACTTTTCCACACTTTGACATGCTTACACGCATGTGGAGCTTCTTCAAAGATGGAAGAACTTGAAGGGATTTCTCCAACTTCTTGTTTACTAGTTGATGATCTCAGAAAGCTTGGCTTGGAATTTAATCCTAGTGATTTTAACTGCTCATGTTTCAGCAGGGTCAATAGAAAGTCTCCAGTTGAGAACTATGAAGAACATGACATGGGGGCTAGAATTGCTTTTGAGGTGCCTGATCGCATACCCAATATCTGCAATGAGTGTCAAAAGGTTAATGGCAATTGTGGTGCAGCATTGAGATACATATGTCACCCAAAAGAGTGTAGTAAGTCCTTAAAAACACAAAGATATATATGGTGTGTTTGTGTGTGTGTGTGTATAGTTGAGAGAATTTGGTCAATTAATTCATACATGTTAATGGTGTTTGTTCCCAATGTTTTCTGCAGAAAACAAGGTAACTTCAAAGGGTGGATCCATCATATCTTTTGATAACTATATCCATGTTTCTTTGCTTCCTATTGTAATATTGATGGTGTTGGTAGTGAATCCTTGAGGTCAAGGAAGCAAGTGGTCTCTAGAGTACTGTATACTCTCTTTTCTTCATTGTCTTTTCTTAATTTGCAGCTCTAGAAATTAACTAACAGCAATGACCCCAATGAGTGAGTTCTTCCCATGCATTTCTGATTCTCTATTATTTAAAAGTTGTATGTATTCAGAAGAAACAAGTCTGAGGTAGTTCAGTATATGGCAAAAGCTTCAGGTGGTTGCTAACAATTAATTAGAGTCAGACCTCTGAGACGCAACTCAAACAACCCTGGATGGAAAGGTGGTAACAGTAAACACAAAGGCAAGGCTGTGTTTCAGTTGGTTCAAGAGCAAGATCAAGTGATTTGTCACTATTGTAAGAATCTTGGTCACTACAAGAGTCAATGTCCTCAACTTATGAGAAGCAACTCAAACAACCATGGGTGGAAAGGTGGTAACAGTAAACACAAAGGCAAGGCTGCGTTTCAGTTGGTTCAAGAGCAAGAGACCGACTTTTATGGAGTGGAGGGACAAGATCTTACCAAGGGTAATGCTCTTGTGACTCAAGAGAAACGAGGTAAAATTGTGTTGCTTTATATGTTTCAAGCTTTACTGGTAGTAATACTTGGATAATTGATTCTGGTGCATTTGACAACATGACCTATGATAAGTCCTTGTTTGTTGAGTTGTCATCTCCACCCATAACGCATGTGTCTAATGCTAATGGCGAGTCTTTTCCACTATTAGGAATTTGGTTGGTTCAGGTTACACCTTCCATCATTCTCTATAATGTTTTGTTTGTCCCAGCTTTGTCTCATCACCTCTTATCTGTGTCTCAATTAAACTCACAAAACAACTGCTCTGTAACCTTCTTTCCTATGTACGTGATCTTTCAGGACTTGTGCACTCGGGTGATAATTGGCAAAGGGGACCTGAGGGAGAGACTGTTTCATTTGGATTGCATGTACGCAGGACAAATACAAGCACCTCCAAGTAATCAATCTCTCGTTGCCCTGACATTGAGTTCTGATGAGTTGAGTGAATTATGGTTATGGCATTGCCGGTTGGGTCATCCATCCTTTGGGGTCATGAAGAAATCTATGCCATCCTTATTTTTTGGAATAAAAGAGTCTAGTTTGCACTATGAGACATGTGTTTTAGCTAAGAGTCATAAATCTAGCTATCCTTCTAGTTTTCAATCTAGTACAATGCCTTTTGAAATAATTCATTCCAATTTATGAGGAGCTTCCAAAATTTCACCCTTTCGGGAATGCGTTACTTTGTTTTGTTTATTGATGATTTCACTAGATTGACATGGCATGGGTTGTTTTACTCAAAACAAAAGATGTTGTATTTTCTATTTTTACAGCTTTTCATAATCTTGTTCGTACCCAATATGATGCTCGTTTTAAGATTTTCATGTCTGATAATGGGAGGGAATTTGTCAATCATTCGTTTCGTGATTATTTCCATTCTCATGGAATAATTCATCAAACGACTTGTCCACAGACTCCAGAACAGAATGGGGTCTCTGAACGGAAAAACAGGCATTTGTTGGACATGGGTAGAGCTCTTCTTCTTAGTGCTGATATGCCAAAGTATCTATGGGGAGAAGCCATATTGTGTGTCTCTCATCTCATCAATCGTCTTCCATCTTCTACCCTTCAATGTTGTATACCCTTTGAGGTATTGTCAAAGTATATTCCTATTCCATCTATAAACACTCTTCCTGCCCGTGCCTTTGGATGTGTTGCATACGTTCACTTGTATAAGAACCAACGTTCAAAACTAGATGACAGGGCTCTCAAGTGTGTCTTTGTAGGGTATGGGACTACTCAGAAAGGATACAAGTGTTACCATCCTCCTTCTCAAAGGTTCTATGTCACTATGGATATCACATTCAGTGAAGAGACATGCTATTTATCGCCATCTACGACCCCTATTCAGAGGGAGCAAGGGGGAGAGTACTTTGAAAATTGCTATCAAGCAGGTCCAACGATCGATTGTTTCCACCTGAACGATTGATCACCTAATGATACAGAAACCTCTGGCAGAGAGATGATCGATCGCTCGTCCTCTAGCGATCGACCTCTGCACACTCCAGGGACTTTAGAAACAGAAACAATCGATCGTCAGGTGCTCAACGAACGATCGTCAAAAGGGTCCGAATAGTCCAGTGAGTTAACGATTGATCGCCAGGATAGCTGCGATCGATCGTTGGAAAAGGAAAAAGAACCAGTGACTACGGATGCCTCAACAATCGATCGCTAGGTACAAAGCGATCGATCGTTCGGTCCAGAATCAGAAAATTTGCCTCGTGAAGACTCTCCAATCTATCTCTCTCCACCAAAGGTCTCTCTTACCCTATCTTCACCCGAGGTACCCACTTTGTCTTTGTCTTCTAATCCTCCTTTGTCTAATAGTAGTCTACCTTTAGTTAATCCTTCACAAGTTCAAACACGAGTCTTGCCAGAACGAATTACTTGTGGTCAAGCACCAAAGCAATATGAACCTTTATTGAGTGCTAAGACTAGGTATCATGTAGGAAATTATGTGTCTACCCATGAATCAATTATCCTCTGTATCACTTCCCAGTAAAGTGCATGATGCTATGAATGATGAGAAGTGGGCGAAAGCAATGGCTGTTGAGATGGATACACTTGAAAAGAATTCTACTTGGGAGCTTGTGCAGCTATCTGCTAGGAAGAAAACAGTTGGCTGTAGATGAGTGTATACGGTGAAGCACAACTCTGATGGTTCGGTTGTAACAGCCCGGCACACTTTGAGATATTGTCCGCTTTGGGAATCACCCCTCACGGTTTTGTTTCTGGACGCTCACGAGCAACTTCCCAGTAGGTCACCCATCCTGGGATTGCTTTGAGCTCAGCAAGCTTAACTTCGGAGTTCCCATCCCCTCCGAAGCCATTGAGCCCCCAAAACGTGTCCTTAAGTATTGAGCTAACTCTGCACATATAAGCACAACATCCACTCTTCCCCGGGCGATGTGGGATTTGTGACCTGTCTACTTGCTAGCTTCCCTAGCCAGGTCAGATCAGGGTCATCACAATCCACCCCCCTTAGGGTCCGACGTCCGCGTCGGCACATCTTCCGGCCGGGGATAGGCTCTGATACCATTTGTAACAACTCAGTCCATATACTTAGGATATTTTCCGCTTTGAGCCCACCGGTCCGCAGGGATTTATTTCTGGAGGCTCACGAGCAACTTCCCAGTAGGTCACCCATCCTGAGATTGCTTTGAGCTCAGCAAGCTTAACTTCGGAGTTCCCATCCCTTCCGAAGCCATTGAGCCCCCAAAACGCGTCCTTAAGTATTGAGCTAACCCTGTACATATAAGCACATCATCCACTCTCCCCCGGGCGATGTGGGATGTGTGACCTACCTACCTACTAGCTTCCCTAGCCAGGTCAGGTCAGGGTCATCACATCAGTAGACAGGTATAAGGCCAGGCTAGTAGCAAAAGGATACACCCAGAAGTATGGTGTGGATTATGATGAAACATTTGCTCCAGTTGCGAAAATCAACACTATTAGAGTGCTCTTGTCACTAGCAGCCAATTTGGATTGGCCTTTCAAGCAGTTCGATGTTGGATTGTAAACCAGCTGATACCCCTATGAAGTAGAATCATCGGCTAGCTGAGTATCCAAATCAAGTACCAACAAACAAGGGTAGGTATCAAAGGTTAGTCGGGAGATTGATATACTTGTCACACACCATACCAGATTTAGCTTATGATGTTAGTGTTGTGAGTCAGTTTATGCATAAGCCTAGTGAAGCACATATGGAGGTTGTGTTTCGAATTTTGAAGTATCTGAAGTCTGCACCAGGTAGAGGGTTGGAGTTCTCTAAACATCAACATCTTGATGTGTTAGGGTATACAGATGCAGACTGGGCAGGTTGTGTAACTGACAGGAGGTCTACTTCAGGCTATTTTACATTTGTTGGTGGAAATTTAGTTACTTGGAAAAGTAAGAAGCAGAAGGTTGTGGCTTGTTCAAGTGCTAAAGCAGAGTATAGAGGAATGGCTCGAGGAGTGTGTGAATTATTGTGGTTGAGGAACTTGTTGAGAGACTTCGGTTTTAAGCCAAAAAAAGGCTATGCCGTTATTTTGTGATAATAAAACTGGAGTTGAGATTGCTCATAACCTTGTTCAGCATGACATAACCAAACATGTGGAGGTGGATCGACATTTTATTAAAGAAAAATTAGATTGGCAGATCATCTCCTTTCCATTTGTGCCAACAGAAGAACAGTTGGCGAATATTCTTACAAAGGCAGTTTCTAGCAAGAGCTTCTGTGACTCACTTGACAAGTTGGGCATACGTGATCTGTACGCTCCATTTTGAGGGGGAGTGTTGGCGTGAGTCACCCTTAATTCACTCCTGATTACATTTCTAATTGTATTCTTTTATTATAGCAATTGTATGTAATTAGGATTATAGAATATTACGGTGTAAATAGGGATCTCTTTCCTAATAGGTTGCTAGAATACTTTGTATATATATCCCACTATTGGGAGAAGATAATATATCAGAAAATTCCCCAAACTTGTCTCTTTGATTTGTTTCTGTTTGATTCTTACCTCACATGCAGAATATGACATCTCCCACTCTTCTTAATTATTTTTCTTCACTCCACTAGACATCTTCACACTTCTATCAGCTGGTTCTGCTTTTGAAATGCTTCACCACATAAATTATAGAGAAGTTATTGGAGATGCTCTAAGTGCATGATCTTTCATTTATGGTGTTAGTACATAACAAATTTGTGTGTGTCTGTATATATATTCTCCTTCTTCAAATTAAGATATTTTATATGTTCATGATGTTATAGTGGGATTCGGCTCCTCTAAAGTGAGAAGGTTATAAAGTTACGTAAATTTCATAAAATCATGAATCTTGGTCTAATCTAAAGGTCTTCAAATATACACCTCAGTATTTCATTAATTGTTTGATTTTTCATCTAAACCCTAGTTAACTTTCCGTTAACTCTATCAAAAACAAAAAGTTCTTGTCGACGTCTCTCGTCTGCGTCAAGATGTTCCTTTCTTTTTAGTTTCTTTTTGCGTCTATGGCTGCATACTAATTAACCACGGAATGAGTTCTTGCACAGAGGCTCTTATATTGATCAGTATATTCATCAAGGATCAGTATATTCATCAAGACTCAGTCCAATGCTATCAATCTATTTTTATTATTACAAATTGGATTGTGAGATTATTGTTTATGGTTTGGAGAAATCGAACTACCAGATTCTATTCATAAATCCTGTAGTCAATTGTTTATCTGATTGAATGGCGATGAACACATCGATCTTTAACTTGTACGCAATAGAGAATATAAATATGATATATATGTGAGTTCCAAAAAATTTAACCGTGATTGAGTTCAAGACCGAGTTCTTAAAATTCATCAAGATGCAATATAATACTAGATGTGATTTACCTTCCCTTCTCTCCCATGTCCCAACAGAAACAGAAACAGAACAAGTTCAGTTTGTGCAATTTGATCTTCGATAATGGACTCATGGTTTCAGTATGTTCAGATCTCACCATCCAAATTCTAATTATTAAAATAGAATAGTTCATAGGATTGATCGATCTTGATGCAAACATTTATTAACACAAGTGCACGAAGTCGATCAGTCCATGGTTAGTATGCAGCCATGTGATAATTGGGAGCAAGACGAATGGAAAAGAAAGAACAAAGATGGAACTTTGACGCAGAGGGGACACGTCGATCAAAAATAGAGAATCGTGAGTTAACTAGGGTTTTAAATGAAAAACTAAAAAAAATAATGAAATAATGAGGTGTATATTTGAAGACCCTTAGATTAGATTAAGAATCGTGATTTTATGAAATTTACGTACGTAACTTCACAACCTCCTCACTTCTCTGATGAAAATTACGATCGATATTAATTTGTATATAACCAATTAATGATAAACTGATAATTAATACATGAAATCGGCCAGACTTACCATTTCTTCATGACGGCTGGCCATTATTTTACAGTGATTAAGAGATTATTCAGAAGCTAGGCCACTAATTGATTACCTCTTACAAACAACTCCACGGCCATCCATCCCACTAGCACAATTCATAATGTTAGCATACTTAGAATTCTCCCGATCAGAACCATTGCTCTCACCACTAAACCTAGCAACAGAACAATCAGTGGAAAAGATGCTAGACGTAGCAAATTCTTTATCGCCACCCAAAACAGGCATCACAACACCCATCTTAACCCTACTCACATAGTTCTCACCGTACGTCTGCCCTAACACGCCATTCACTTCTTCACTTAGGGCATAAAACTTGAAGCTCAGGTCAAGGTGAGCAAAGCAATCCTTCTGTGTAATCCCATACCTGTGTATCACCGACTCTGTCTCTGTTATCGGCACCACCATTGCTTTGATCTTGAAGTTTCCTTCAGCTTCGATTTCTACAGCATTTGTGTTCTTGCTCCTTGTGATCCGGAGTCCTTGTGACTGCCAGTATGCACCTTCGTTGTCGGGAAGGCTGATGGTTTCGTCGTCGACGACTAGGGTTAAACGGTCGACTGTGTCATCCCAAGTGGAGGTTGTTTTGGCACCAATGAAGAGCCTACGGTTGTCGAAGAGGATACCGAGAGACTGGACCCAAGTGAAGTCTCTCCCCATATTTTTGTTTCTTTTGCCGATGAAGTGGCCATTGATGTGCAGATTGGAATCTGAAACGAGGCAGAAATCTTGGTCTCGCTTGCCATGGAAGTAGAAGGTTATACCATCACCACCTACGAATCTGGGGTCTTGGCACACTGCACCTGGCTTGTTGCAGTCTGCGTATGACACACTTGTGAATCAGGTAAATAATCCATATCGAACTAGAATCAATTTGTATTATAAAATTGTTTCACATGCAGCTCAATGAGCTCATTAATCTGGCAGAGGAAATCAAAATTTAGGTTTTGTGAACTTACTACAAACCGGACTGCATGTAACACAGTCAACTTCACATTGCTGAGGGCACGCACTAGGACAACTTAGCTCCAGACCATAACAATAAGGGTAGTTCTTGTTCTTGCATTTGACTCTCCTTTCACCCGCAACTTCTGAAGAAGGCGGTGGTGGAGGAGGATACAAAGATGGCGGTGTAGAATTAGGGGGTGGCGGTGATGATGGGGTAGGAGTAGGGGGTGGCGGGGGTGACGGTGTAGACGTAGGGGGCAAAGGTGGTGATGGGATAGGAATAGGGGATGGCGGTGGTGATGGGGTAGTAGTAGGAGGCAATGGTGGTGATGACGGGGTAGAAATAGGGGGTGGCGGAGTTGGAGCTGTAGTTAAAGGGGCAGGTGGTGGTGAAGGATAGGCCTTGGGAGGAGGAGGTGGCGGATGGTGATACCTCTTTGGGGGAGGAGGGGGTGAGCGGCGCCACTTACGCCTCGGAGGCGGTGGTGGAGGAGGAGGAGGAGGAGGAGGAGGAGGTGCCTTACATACAGGTTTACATTTCTTACAATCCACAACACAAGTGCGGAGGCATGCTACTGGGCAGTAGAGATCTCTATGGTAACACTTGTAGAACTTCTTGTCTTGACACTTGACTTTCTTGGCCTTTGGTTTTGGAGCTCCCTCAGCTACAGAAAAAGCAATCAACAGAATGACCAAAACGACACCCAAGCGCACCATAGCCTTATGAGCCATTTGGTGCTCAAGCTCGGAATGCGGCAGATCGAATTCGTTTGTAATTGTGAATTCCATTGATGCTGGCCTCTGTTTTTATAGTGGCTTTGAGAAGAAAATCTGTCATGAAGTTTGTGTAATGCTTATATTAAACGTGAGGTCTTCTTTACTTTTCATTCCACTTGTGATTTCTCACATGGGCATATACAGAGGTAGTCAAGAAGTTAGGTCTACTTACGTTGAACACTTCTAATTATAGTAAAGTGATAGATTATTAGATTTTCTTCGATAAAAAAAAAAAAAAAAAAAAAAAAAATCTGATATAATACAGTAATTTCTAGCTTACATCCTTTTTTCACTGATTTGTGGACGTGTTCATTTTCTAGCTTACATGGTAATTTCTAGCTTGTAGTTTCATGATCACTGCAGCTATACGTACATATTCATTTTCAAGTTCTGTTATAGGCTCCTTATTCTTAATTTCTTGTTTGGCAAAGCTAGAGTACTTCAATCTAATTGGATGTATTGTCCGTCTATTTCCAAAGTGGCTTGATATTTGATTCCTATTTGGCTATTTGATTACTGCTGGTGTAGGACTGAAAATATTAATGGACGATGTTAAGTACATTCCACGTCAGTCTCTTTCGCCATAAGTTAATTAGTAACCGGAACTGTTTCCATCTACATTAAATTAGCGAACACTACAATGAACGAAACTAATAAGGTCCTATTTTGATCCATTGCTCCTATGTTATATATACATCACTTGACATAGAATATGGTCAACTGTAGATCCAAAAAAGATATGTCGATCCTATATAGCTTCTAGGGTTCCGTCAGATTTGAACCTAGCTAACAAATTAAGTTAATTAACTGGCATGCATGTCCTAACTTAGCGTCGACGTCCTTATAAACAATATGAATACGCATATATAACAAGTGATTGATCTACATAACATACAGGCGCTGCATTTGCAATAATATAAGTTTTACGAATTCGAAAGCTCATATATACCAAATCTGTAGATGTACAATATTTGTGCATGCAGGTGATGCAGGACTCTTAGAACAAAAACTATAGTTTATAAACGATTACTAGCTCGTTTATAGACTATAGAGATATAACATAACAAAACCAGATTGAAAATGTTATCGTCTTCATAACTGAAACGATTACTAGCTGCTAACACCTTGAATTTATATGAGGCAATGCAAACAGGGTTTTGGTTTTCCTGGTTTCAATTCTGGGAGAGAGAGAGAGAGAGCCTAGCTATGCAGAGTAGATGACGGTTTTTGGTCCTAGACTCCGGGTCAATTGAATATAAAACCATATAAAATTTCTGCAGCGTAGAACACTACCAACATTAATAGCTTTCAAGTTGCACTTGGCTAGATGAATCATATCTAAAAAGATGTACCGTGATTGATTTGCATTGCAGCTAATTGGTTGCGTTTTGTTGTACGTTTCCAATCCCGCCACTTGTGATTCCAGATCACCCAAAAGTACCCTACGATAGTCTTGGCCATATATGATACATGCATGGTGACTAGCTTGGTGAGTCAGAAGGGGAAGAGAGAGAGCCAGAGCTAATAGGAGGAGAACGAGGCCAGAATACTCATCAAGTTAAGCCAGAAACACCACCGGAGGCGGCCGAATACGTACTCATCAAAGCATATGCATGCGCTTTGTGTATATATAGGCCAGGCTCTCAGCAACGGGGTAAGAGGACGATGGTAGTAGCTAGGGTTTCCACATACCAACATTGATCGATCAGTCGCAAGTTGCGCTTACTTGAACCTAAAGTGATGTTCCATATTGAGTTTTATTTGAGCTACGTACGTACTTAATAATTAATAAGTAACATGTGCTTTACCTGGCTAGATCATATATTCCTATAAGCTCTAAATTCTTTGCTGGTTGAGAATTTAGTTCCTATTATGTACATGGGAAGCATATTGATCGAATAAAAATCTAATAATTAAATACAGAGATACTAGCAAAATTTCTGATGAATTGATTAAACATCAGATCTGTGTGTAATGCATATATAATATTTTCCTCCTTCAAGGCTTTTGCCTCTCCACACATACATCACGTCGATCTAGAGAGATTCAATAGCAAGCTCAGTTTGAGTGAATATGAGTTTTGCCGAAATCAAACCAAAGAAGGTAATTGAGTTGTACATAAGTCCTAATATATGTTGAAAAAGTGTTGGCTTAGATTAGAGCTATTTAGAATCCCGCATTGGAAAATTAATTAAAGAGTTATCCATGGGTTATAAAAAACGATGCTACACACATTAATGGTAAGGCCTTTTATGTTAAAAACCCATACTCGAGCTTCAGCGGGTGACTAGCACTACAACACTGGAAATCTTAGGTGACGAAAAAATTTCGTCACCGAAGAGCGTTTTTCATCGCCTAAGGACTTAGGTGACGAAAATTTTGTCGCCTAAGTTTCGTCGTCTAAAGTTTGTGGTCTAAACAAGTAGACGACGAAATATATTAAATTTTATCGCCTAAGATAATACTTAGACGACGAAACATATTCGTCATTTAAGTACGATGGTGACGAAAAAATTTCTTAAAGGACGAAGTTTTTCGTCAGTTATAGACTCACTTAGGCAACGAAGTAACAAATTTTTGTCGCCTAAGTAAGACAATTAGTCGACGAGAGCAAATAATTTCGTCACCTAAGTTTGTTCAGTAATTTTTTGTTTTTTTTTAATTAAATTACTTAGATAACGAAAATATAAAATTTCGTCACCTAAGTGGTCTTCTTAGGATGGTAATTGATCTGTTGAGGAAGATGAGGTTTATAAATATTTGGGGAGGTCGTGGTTTATTGGCTAATAGGGTTTTGCGCGGATTGCTGAAGTGTGTATACTACTGCTGTCCATTTTCCAGAATAGTTTCTTCACTGACGGCTGAGATTAAATGAGGTGGTTTATATCAAAAACAAGTGATGGAGATAATTTGTTCTCTCTCCTTTTTTTTTTTGAAGGGAAAGCGATGATAATGTCATAACATCCTCAATATCAATACGGTATTTAGACCAATAAATCTCGTGAACCTTCAATATCACACCACCTAAGAGAACGATATATTAGTGAAGATAGTAACTTTCATTAATTGATGATATATTAGAAAGATACATCAATTTGAAGTACATCAAAAATTAATATCTGCACTATTTAATTTATATTCATGAATATATATATATATATATATATATTCATATATATATATATATATTACATATTTACATAAATCTAATTCTAAACCCTTAATATTAATTTTCTGTGAATTTAAATGGAATGAAATAAAGTTGTTTCTTAATGTACGTGTCTTAAATTTCAAAACATGTCTAAATTAGTCTTAATTATCTATGAACCTTGATGAGTTGATGGAATGAAATAAAATTGACCTTCTCAATATATGCATATAGATCACTAGCCAGCTCGTCTTACGTTTTAATGTTTAATCTTAATTACCTTTTGTTGAATAAATCATGTTGATTAGTCTTAATTACATTGAATTTCAATGGAATGAAACAATATTTGCCTTATTATGAATATTTTCAAAGTTCCCTTATATATTGTTTGATACATATTTGAGATATTGAGTTAATATCCTAAATCAAAGTAACACATATTTTTTTCTTTTCGTCGCTCAAGTGGGCAAAATAATTAAACGTTTTACTAAATATGCTTCCAAACCAACGCCATCATCCCTTGACGGCGTCAAACAATTATTTGCGGCCTCACTTGCTCAACCTCCAAGGTTGTCAACGTCTCAGATCGGATCTCTACAGCACCAAAAAAGAAAAGAGGACGTTTTAGGTCTAAAAAAAAGACGAAAGATATTGAGGAGCCTAAATCGAAACAAAGCAATAGAAAGATTAACTTTGTAATCTCTTTTTACTAAAAAAAATAATTGTTTTTTCAAGATTAGTGTTAGTTATCTATATATGACCTTAATAGAAATAAATAATATTGACTTTTTCAATCAATATATCGTTTCTTAATTAGTAATATATAGTTTCAAAGTTTAATAGAAATTTATGATAATTAGTTTTAATTTTCTAAGAATTTAAATGGAAGGAAATAACCATTGCAAAAAAAAAAAATAGAAGGAAATAACGTACCTTCATGGCATGGAATTAATAATGGAAAATAAAATTGATTTTCTCGATATTGATTGTACATATATCGGAATTAATTTTAATTATCTTTGAACTCTAATGGTATAAAATAACACAATACATAAATTATTCTTAATTATACTCGGATTCGTTTCATTTAATTTTTTTTTTCATTCTCATTCGTCACCTAAGCTAAAATTTTCGTGGTTTGAGATGGTTTACTTAGACCACGAAAAAATATTTCGTCGCCTAAGTAGAAACTTAGGCCACGAAAATAAATTTTGGTGGTCTAAGATGGTTTACTTAGACCACGAAACATATTTCGTCACCTAAGTGTCTACGTAGGCCACGAAAATAAATTTCGTGGTCTAAGATGGTTTACTTATACCACGAAAAAATATTTCGTCGCCTAAGTAGAAACTTAGGCCACAAAAATAAATTTTCGTGGTCTAAGATGGTTTACTTAGACCACGAAAAAATATTTCATCGCCTAAGTAGACACTTAGGCCACGAAAATAAATTTTGTGGCCTAAGTGGCTACTTTGGAGACGAAAATTCATTTCGTGGCCTAAGTGGTTACTTAGGCAACGAAAATTTTGGTTTAGGTGACGAAATTTTTTTCGTCGTTTAAGATATACTTAAGTGACGATTTTTTTTGTTTCGTCACCTAAGGTTTGTTTTCTTGTAGTGTAGAGTGGGGGAATATTGGTATTGTTGGACTCGTGTGTGTAAGACCGTTGGCTGCTTCTGCACAATAATTAGTATTAGAGCCTAAGTTATGCTTGGGACTTGGTGTCTCGTACGATCGAATTTGGTGGAGCGTGCCCATGTTTGGATTGAGATCACAAGAGTTGGATTATTGGATACTTGTGCTTGAGGTGGAGCTATTGGTATTCGGATCGTTAGACAATTTGAGATGGATCGAATCACGCCAAGGTGGAAATTGTTGGAAAAGTGTCCGCTTAAATTAGAGCCATTTAGAATCCCACATTGGAAAAGTGAAGGGTCATAATTAGGTTATAAGGAATGATGCCACACACATTGAAACCTTTTATGTTAAAACCCCATACCCGAGCTTCAACAAGTGTCTAAAGTGGGGGGAGTATCGGCATTGTTAGACTTGTGTGTAGAAACATATGATCGATATAAAAAAGTCTTAATTGCAAGCGTATACACATAGTCAACTGCAGATCATAGACCAAGCCCCTTAGATCCTAAAAACCCTAAATCAAAAAGTTCCTATCTATATTGGTAAAGCATTTCAGTGTTGATATTTGGATGATTTTAATATCTTCAGTCTGGATAATAACCAAATGTCTAAAATTAGGGCAAAACTTGACCAGTCCATTGTTTGCTGCCCAAACGAAGGATTCATAAAATACCGAAATGCTCAGCCTAAATACCCAAATCTGACAGTTTTCAATGTTAATATCCCAATTCATACCCACTCCACTATAATCACATACGCGTGCACACACACACACACACTCTCTCTCTCTCTCTCTCTCTCTCTCTGTAGTAGCCCGGATTTTAATTTCAATTTCTTGTAAATTTCTCAAATTAATAAAAGGGTGAAATATGTGAATTCAAATTCCGTACTCTTTTAATTAGTTTTATTTGAAGTCATAAGTGATTATGAGAATTAAAATGTTGAAAACGTTTAAATTCAGAAGGCTAAATATTAACTTTTTGATCCGTTGGGAATTTCAAACAGTTTTCTGCACAGAATATGTAGAGCTCAGTGATACAAGTTCGTAGACACGCGGCACGCGTGAAACGGATATCGTATGAATTAGTTAAGAGCAGTTGAAGTTATTTCTAATTTTTAGAAGGGGGTATAATAAATAAAGGGTTTTTTTTTTGGAAACCCTAGAAACCCCAACAGACTCGAGACCAATAGCCGCACGAGTCCCTTCATCTCTCCCTCTCATTTTCAACGCCGGAACTTCTCCAGCCCCGTTCTCCACCGTCCACATCATCATTTTAAACCTAATAATTTCCAACATGTATTCTTATGTATTAAATTGTTTTTTTATCTAAATTTGAAATATCATTTATTAGGAAATTAATTGATTATGACAATGAATATTAGGATTTCTTGGGCATTAATGCTTCCTTGTAGATGAATGTTGTGTCTAGATCTCGTCTAGATTATAAAGATGCATATACAAATTGGATATAAAGAACATTTCTCTGGAAACTCAAAATCCTTTTTTTTTTTGACTAGTTATATAATATTTGACGTTTGAGCAATGAATAATAGAAATAAAGAAGGTCTTTTAAGGAAAACAACTAGCAAAGAACAATCTCAATGTCTAGATGATTAATCTAGCTTGGTGAGAAAGTAATTCTGCAATTTAGAATATGTTTGGTTTCGGATTGATGATGATTCTTATTACGCTATGTTAATCTCATTAAGTGTTATCCTCATTTAAGGAAACTAGTTATTATTCTAATAATTATATTTAAGGTCATTTTAAAAATATATAAATTACATTAATAAATTATTCAATTAAAAGTGATGATATGTAGATGCCACGTCAGGTGCCACATAATTTGGTATTGGTTTTTTATATAAATTTCTAGTGCACGTACGTAGCACTACTCAATTTTTATTAGTGTCCATGTGCACAATTAATCATAGCCGCGTAGAGCAATGATTAAGCTTAAGTCATTTTTTTTCACCAACACTAAGAAATATACTAACTTGATTAAGATGTCCAAAATAAGTTTCCTTTTTTGTTCACCTAACATTAAAATATAATTCCTACTAAATAGTCCTAAAGAAACCCAGCTCAAACCCTCAGACTAATCGTTGCTTGAATATTTTATCTAACCCGACCCCATCATATTGCGGCCAAAGACCAACGCAGTTCCCTGTGCTCTAAATCCTAAAAACAGAGCTTCCAAATCCTAAAACTAAAGAGCATTGCAATACCTTTGACATTGAGGATCTCACAAGTTGAATACATAAGTACACTTCATACTAAGGCATCCATTTCCCAAAAATTTCAAGTCAACACTACATGAATCATACATACTCATATAAGAGAGAGCCATTAAAACCATCAAAACAGTCTTCAAAGTTATATGGTACCTCAAATCTGGTATACTCACAAATCAAATCGATCGTCATAGGAAACCATCTATGTGTTGTTAAACATTTAAGTTGGAGAAATCAAATTGTAACCAAAATCACAAATCAAGCTTGGAAAAATTACGATGTGGCTAATTAATTTTGAACCCTTTCCTGATAAAACAATGAACTAAAACAAACACGTTTGGTTGTAATTCACAGAAAAAGATCAATGAATATGGGTAAAATGTTATCAATTTAGCTGTGAAAGACTAATGGGATGAATTGTCAGAGTTAGAAAGACTCGTAGCCTATATGCCCTGGTGGCTCATGCTGATCACTTTTTTTTTTTTTTTTTTTATATCATTTTTATTAAATAACTCACGCACCCTTATATATGTCAGTGAAGTTTGAACTAATAACCTCAACGTTGTTAGTTAAACTACTTAACCAACCAAGCTATTGATCACTGACAAAAAGATTTAAGATCACCTGAAATCTACTATACTCTTTTTAAAAAGCATGTTGCAAAAATAAATTCCCAAAATAAAGTTCCTTTAGGACTATTGGACTCCTTCTCCTTGGGCTGGTCCTCCTTCTATTTGGCTGGTAGAGTGCTGCCACTTTATCCAGCAAAAGGTTGAGAGAACCATTCACAGTCTTGATAGATGCCTTCAATTCTTCCTTTAACTTCAACTGTTCCCCTTTCATCTTAGACATCTCTGACACCAACGCTTTAAGCTGAATATCTTTTTTGTCTTCTTCAAGAGGTTTGAACCCAAGATTTCCTGAGTCGTACTGATACGGCTCAAATGGAACCTTGGGATCAAAATGCACTTGCACTTCCAAATCCAAAAGCTCATTTATCTCTTCTTCAGAGAAATACGAAGGGATTTGGTCCCTTCTGAACAATTTTTTTCCTCCCTGAAAGGATTTCAAGAAGTCTTTGAAAAACAGCCTCCTCATTGTCATCTGAGCTGTAGTGAAGATAGCTTTAAGCGGAAGAGGAGCTAAACCCTAGCTGCGGCGGCGGAAGAGGGACAACTTAATTCATTCTATGAACAATTTTTATACTTTTCTATCATTCCGTAGTGAAAACGTTCTCTCATCATGTGATCATGGATGTAGATTTGAATGTGGATATGGATGCAGATTCCTATTTAAACCGAATCTTTTAGCTTTACTTTATAAAAATATTCATAAAAAAAAAACAAAAATATAATTGAGTAATAACATAACCATATTTTAGAGAAAGGGACCATCTAACTTTGTAAATTAGAAAAAAAGCCCCCTGTTTTTCACTTCATAAAAAAGAGCATGTTTTTAATATTTTTATCAGAAAAGGCTCTTTTCAATTTTACTAAATTATAATAAAGGGCTGTTTTGTATTTTCCAACGGATGATTTTACCCTTAAGCATCAAATTTGTATTCCCGTTCTGTTATTTTCCCTCTTTCAGCTCTGTTTTCTTTTCTTCTTCTCAGTGTCGCTCTCTCTTTCTCTCTGCCTCCGATCTTCAATTCCTCATTGCCTCTGATCTTCAATTCCTCATTGCCGCCGATCTGCAATTCCTTTTTTGCCGCCGATTTTGTAATTCGTTTATTTTCCGCCGATTTGCAATTCGTTTTCTTCCGGCAATCTGCAATTCATCTGTTTAATTGCTCAATTTGCGATTCCGATTTGTCTCTGAAGATTTGCGTTGCGATTGCGATTTGTCTCTGAAGGTATGTTAATGTTTTGCAGCTGTTTAGATTTGCGTCTGTAGTTTCTCAGTTGATTTGCTCATTCTGCGATTTTCGATTTGCCTTTGAAACTTTGCATCTGTTATTCGTCATACTGTTACTGCTCCGAAAACTTCCTCATACTGCTCCGAAAACTTCCTCATCATCTTTTTTCCATTCTGCATTTTTCTTTCATAGTTAGTGAGTTAGTTACTGTTAGTGAGATATTTACCAAGATGATAGTTAGTATGATAGTTACCAATTTCATAGTTATTATTTCAGCTTCTACGATAGTTAGTAAGCTAGTTACTAGGCTGATAGTTGCTGCATTTTTTATTTTTCATAGTTAGTAAGATAGTTACTAGGTAATAGTTAGTAAGATAGTTACTAAAATGATAGTTAGTACAATAGTTAGTAAGATAGTTACTGCGATGATAGATACTTGAATAGTTAGTCAGATAGTAACAGATATAATTATGATGCCCTCTGATAGTATTATAATTATTGATGTTGTTATGATTTTTCCTGTAGGTGCAATGGACATTTTTTATACTGCTAAGCTCGTGTATTCTGGTGAAGGAGCAGCACTTTCGTTTGTTCATAATTATAGTTTTGTTGATTTTTGTCATAAGATACGTGATCGTTTTCCCGACTTAGAAAGATTGGTTTTCAAACTTAAGTACAATGTTTATCCAGATCCTACTGTTTACTTTCTAGAAAATGAGGTTGATATGAGCATGATGTTTAGAGTTTTGGGACGATATCAATCTGATTTTGTTGATGTGGATGTTCATTGTGTGCATCCCATTGCTTCTGTTTCCGAAAGTGCAGTTAGTAATACTATTAGTGAGGAGAGTAGTGTTTTGGTGGAAGAGAATGAATTTTTAGGATGTTATAGGCGTGAGGACCAAAAAATGTATCTTTCTAAAGGATGGAAAGATCTTATTCACTCTAAGGGTCAGACGTTTGAGGGTGGGGTAAAAGAGTTTAGGCTGAAGTTGCGGATGTATGCTGTGGAGATTGGTTTTGAGTATTTGTTTGATACAAATAAGCCTGAAAGCGTTGTTGCTTTCTGCAAGAAAAAACATTCTGAAGATTGTAATTGGTGTGTGAATGCATCTTTATGCAGGTATATTTTCATTAGCCGTATTCTAGGCGCACATATGAATGCAACCCATATTCTAGGCTAGCTGTAGAGTACGAATCTGAAACACAAAGGTTCCTGCGTATGTTTGTTACGTATTCTGCTTGGTTGAATGGTTTTCAGTCTTGCAGACCAATTCTCTGTATTGATGCTACATTCATCACAAATAAATACAATGACATGCTTCTTGCTGCTTCGACAAAGGATGCGAATTGTGGTACATCACTTTCTTCATTGTTTTGTTCTTTCTTTTCTTCATTGCTGTTGGTTTTCATTTACATTACTTTCAGACCAACAGTTATTTTGATAGATACTATGGTAGTTTCTTATACAGTTACAGAAAGCTCAAGACCAAATAGTTACTTTTGATAGATAGTATGGTAGTTACTGGTATAGTTAAATGAATTTTTCAGATTATACATTTACTTTGATACATACTACTGGAAATTCTTTTATAGTTACAGGAACTTTCAGCATAAATAGTTACTTTGATAGATACTAGTGCAGTTACTTTTACTTTGATAGTTATTTATATGAATCTGACTTTATTTTTTTTCTTTCTTTTGTTTAGGATTATATCCAGTTGCTTATGCTATTGTCGATTCTGAAAATGAGAGTAACTGGACCTTCTTTCTTAAGATGTTGTCTGAAGAGTTGTCGAGATATTCTACAAGGCAAATTACTTTCATATCTGATCGTAATATTGGTCTTCTAAATGCAGTTCGTGCAGTCTTTCCCAATAGTCCTCATGGATTTTGTTATAGGCATCTTCAGGCTAATCTGAGCAATAAGTTTGCATGTGGTTCTTATCTGAGCAAAAGAATTCCATTGTTGTTTATGAAGTGTGCTTATTCTCGCACTCGTGAATATTTTGAGATTAATTTCGAGAAGTTGAAGCATGAAGGTGGTGAGGTTGTTGATCAGTTTTTGAAGGATCTCCCTCTGGAAACATGGGCTTCTAGTTTTTTTAATGGTGAAAGGTTTGGTGAAATGACAAATAATTTGGCTGAGTGTTTCAACAATTGGGTGAAGGAGTTGAAGAGCCTTCCCATTATTGAATTTAACAAAGGCATTCGTCTTAAGTCTATGGCTTAAATTGCTTCTCGGAAGGAAGAATCTGCTGGATGGGTTACTGAGCTGTGTCCAAAGTTGGAAAAGAAGCTGGTTGACAACTTGGAGTTGGGTAGACACTGGTTAATGAGTAGATCTCATACATACGTTTATGAAGTTCAGTGCCAAAAGTATTCTGTGATGGTAAACTTAGAAGCGTTATACTGTTCATGTGGAGAATGGCAAGTTCACGGATTTCCTTGCTCACATGCCCTTGTCGTGATTCAGAAACACGGTTCTAATGTGTACTCATATGTCAATCCAATTTTCAAGGTGCACCACTTTTCCTAAATTTAACATTATTTAAACAGTTACCGAGGTAGTTAGTAAGATAGTTACTTCAAATAAAATAGTTACACTGACAGATACTAGTGAAGTTACTTGTACAGTTACATGAACCTGACATTATATCCTTTATTTTTCCTTCTTCTTTTTTTACGTGGATAAATATCGTGAAACTTATTCTTTTACAATCAACCCGGTTCCTACTATTTCAAAGCCGGTGGATCTAGCTTAGCCTGCATTGTTGGTGCAACCACCATTAACAAAGAGACCACCTGGAAGGCCAAAATTACGGAGGTACAGAAGTAAAAATGAAGTGAAAAGGACAGTCAAGTGCAGCAGGTGTAACAAATATGCTGGTCACAACAGAACAAGCTGTAGAGAAATTATATAGTTCCCTAGATAGCTATTCATGCAGTTCTATTTTTTTTTTATGATAGTTACATTGAAATATACATTGATTGTTTACTTGTTTTAGAATAATTGAAAGGTTACTTTTATTATTTTATTCATGTTGAGTTCGGCAGCGTTCCGCTGCCGTTGGGCGGTGCAGCGTCACGCTGCATTGTGTCCTACAATTTTCATACTTTGATAAGTTGCTGTTCTGTCCAGCAATTGTGTTTTTCATAGTTACTTTGATAGTTAGTACGATAGTTAGATAGTAATTTAGTTTTATTAAGATGATGGTTTTTTAGATAATTAGTATTTGTAGTTTGAACGATAGTTACTAAGATATTTCAATAACATGATAGTTAGTTTGATAGTTAGTAATATAATTCGTAAGATTTTGAAGTAAAATGATAGTTAGTTTGATAGTTACTGATATGATAGTTAGTAAGATATGTAGTAAAATGATAGTTATTTTGATAGTTACTGAAAAAGTGATAGTTTCTGTTCTAGTTACTAACTCAGTTTCAAAGAAACAAGATTAATTGAATTTGTTAGTTACTGAAAAAGTTATCGTTAATAAGATAGTAAATGAAATAGATATAAACTAAGATGATAGTTAGTTTGATAGTATATGAAAAAAGTGATAGTTAGTCTGATAGTTACTGAAAATGATCCCTAAACTTGTCAGCATGAATAGATACAAAATTTGTTCCCTGAATATTAATTTGTTCCCTAAACTTGTCAGCCTGAATAGATACAAAATTTGTTCCCTAAACAAATTATCGTCAATAATTTGTTTAACTGTTCAAAATAAAGCATGAAAAATCTATTTAATCCATCTAAGAGGGCCTCCAACTATGCCGATTGCCCGCAAACTGCTTTAGAATGTGAGCCCTGAACTTGTCAGCCTCTTTCTTCCCAAACTTCTTTGTGAAATCACCTTGTGAAAACATGAGGCTCATGAAGTACATCACATATATTCCACAGTCGACGTTGTTTTGTCAAAATAAAAAGATTACTTAAAGTCAGACAGTTATAAAGATGACAGTTACAGATACGATAGTTACTGAGATAGTTACTACTATAAAAACACAGAGAATTTACAAAGATGATATTACTCAAATATCTACTTAACATAGTTCTACAGACAGTTACAAGTTGATAGTTATTAAGATATGCTGGGTTTAGAACTTTACGAATCAGATAGTTGTTGAGGCAATTTTCCCTTGAACGGACTTAGAGTCATGTTGGACTTGTAGTTGTCCTTAATCCACCTTATAGTTTGAATTTCAGCTTCATTAAGAGCCTCTTCTACCATCTTCAATTCTGTGCTGAAGCTTTTGCTGGTGTCTATTTTGTACCGGCATCTGATAGGCGCATATTTATGCGACTATTTTGTATTTAATTTAATCTCTATATTTAGTTTATTGTTATTAATTGAGTATTTTAATTATGTTTATTTGTTTTATAGGTATTTGGAGAAAATAAAGAAAAAGAAATAAAAAGGAGCTTTCCTAGTGGCATAAGGAATGGATTGATGGGCTAAACAAGGAATCCATATATTTGATGGATAGGGAGCTCATGGACTTTAATTAAAGGGCTGATCACGTTTTGGTGGGCTGGATTTCTACTTTAGCTAGGTTAATTCGGCAGCACAAGGAGAATAAAAGGGGGAAAAAAATCAAGACGTGGGGGATAATTGGACCAAGGACGGGAAAAGGAGAGAAAACGCAAGAACTTCAAGGAGCTGCCGACTTCTCTCATCTCTTCATCTGAGTTTGTATCAACTGTCATATGGATTATTTGAGCTTTATTTCATACTCTATGAGTAACTAAATATCTTTGTTAAGGGGTGATTCAAAGCCCCGTACATGAAGTCTAGATAATTTATACACTTTGACCTAATTTTGTTGTGTTCTTGGATGAGGTTTCTTTGTTAGATTTCCATTGATGATTGATAGCTTGTATGCTTTGAAGGCCTGCTTAGTATGCATGTTTAGGGATCTAAATCTATGAGAATTGGATGCCTGTTGATTGTGTTTGATCTTCCTCCAATTCTCTGGAGTAGAAACCGAAGTTTTCGGTCATAAGAAACCCTGAGTCTAGCAAGACAAGCCCTTAGTGTACTTGTGAAGCTCTGTAGATTCTCAAACCTTCTCTAGATCATAATGCTTCTCTCTTCGTAAATCCGAGTCCGTGACTTCCGGGTTCTTTGAGAAATAGTCACCGGTGATAAGCGAACCTTCACCGGTGTAATCATAAGGATTAGGTAATAGGTGTATTCTAAGCGAACTTGAATTCACTTGAGAACTTTCATCCATGGCATAACATTGTTAGGTTGAGCATTCATTGTCTAGATGGAGTGACGGTGGTGGAGAATTCCCTCTTAACTCTTTAATCCATTTGATTTTCGTCACTTTCACAAATCTGTTTTTCTGCACTTTACTGTTTTGTCGAATTTTGTTAGCATAGCAAAACAACTCCGTTTAAGCTGAAAATTTACGTGGTAGTCCACCACTGTGTCTAGTTAGTTCAGTAATTATTTCATAACTTTAGGTCGAGTCTAACTTAGGTAGATAAATTCGTTAGTGTCTACAGGTCTAAGCTACCAGGAAACTGGTTTTTAGTGTTATCTTGTGTCTTAATACTTAGTTTCATCAATCCTCTGCGGGTAATGACCCCTATTTGCCACACTACTACATTGGTAAACATTGCATAAGGATAGGGTATCTTTGAGGGTGTGTAAACTCCTATCAAATTTTGGCGCCGTTGCCGGAGATTGACCAATTCTAAGTGTTAAAAAAAAAAAAAAAAAAAGTGTCTTTTGTTTTCAGTTTTGTTTTACATTCTTTTTCTTTTGGTGTTTAACATTGTCTACCTGTGTGCAGGAGTTCTTGTATGCGGACTAGACGTTCTAAGAGTGCTGAACCTCTTGTGCCTTTGAACCTTGAAATTGAAAGATCAGCAAGACAAAACAGGAAGCAAGGGAGGCAAGCAAGCACTAGTGGTGGTGCAAGCACTGAACCAGAACTTGAATTGAATACACTCTTTGATTCAGAAGAAGAATTGGAGACGCCACCACCAATGGGAGACCAAGACCAGAAGATGCTCAAGGATGCATTCTTACCTGACACTTCAGGAGTATCATCTGCTATTGTATTGCCTGACTTGGGCAACTACTCTGTGCCACCATCACTTCTAGCAGCTCTTCCTCACTTCAGGGGAACATATTCTGAAGATCCACAGCAACATCTTTCTGACATTGAGGAGTTATCCAAGACTCAGAAGCTTCAGGGTGTTACTCAGCAGGTGTTGCTGCTTATTCTGTTCCAAAATTTGATAGGAGTTTACACACCCTCAAAGATACCCTATCCTTATGCAATGTTTACCAATATAGTAGTGTGGCAAATAGGGGTCATTACCCGCAGAGGATTGATGAAACTAAGTATTAAGACACAAGATAACAATAAAAACCAGTTTCCTGGTAGCTTAGACCTGCAGACACTAACGAATTTATCTACCTAAGTTAGACTCGACCTAAAATTATGAAATAATTACTGAACTAACTAGACACAGTGGTGGACTACCACGTAAACTTTCAGCTTAAACGGAGTTGTTTTGCTATGCTAACAAAATTCGACAAAACAGTAAAGTGCAGAAAAACAGATTTGTGAAAGTGACGAAAATCAAATGGATTAAAGAGTTAAGAGGGAATTCTCCACCACCGTCACTCCATCTAGACAATGAATGCTCAACCTAACAATGTTATGCCATGGATGAAAGTTCTCAAGTGAATTCAAGTTCGCTTAGAATACACCTATTACCTAATCCTTATGATTACACCGGTGAAGGTTCGCTTATCACCGGTGACTATTTCTCAAAGAACCCGGAAGTCACGGACTCGGATTTACGAAGAGAGAAACATTATGATCTAGAGAAGGTTTGAGAATCTACAGAGCTTCACAAGTACACTAAGGGCTTGTCTTGCTAGACTCAGGGTTTCTTATGACCGAAAACCTCGGTTTCTACTGCAGAGAATTGGAGGAAGATCAAACACAATCAACAGGCATCCAATTCTCATAGATTTAGATCCCTAAACATGCATACTAAGCAGGCCTTCAAAGCATACAAGCTATCAATCATCAATGGAAATCTAACAAAGAAACCTCATCCAAGAACACAACAAAATTAGGTCAAAGTGTATAAATTATCTAGACTTCATGTACGGGGCTTTGAATCACCCCTTAACAAAGATATTTAGTTACTCATAGAGTATGAAATAAAGCTCAAATAATCCATATGACAGTTGATACAAACTCAGATGAAGAGATGAGAGAAGTCGGCAGCTCCTTGAAGTTCTTGCGTTTTCTCTCCTTTTCCCGTCCTTGGTCCAATTATCCCCCACGTCTTGATTTTTTTCCCCCTTTTATTCTCCTTGTGCTGCCGAATTAACCTAGCTAAAGTAGAAATCCAGCCCACCAAAACGTGATCAGCCCTTTAATTAAAGTCCATGAGCTCCCTATCCATCAAATATATGGATTCCTTGTTTAGCCCATCAATCCATTCCTTATGCCACTAGGAAAGCTCCTTTTTATTCTTTTTTCTTTATTTTCTCCAAATACCTATAAAACAAATAAACATAATTAAAATACTCAATTAATAACAATAAACTAAATATAGGGATTAAATTAAATACCAAATAGTCGCATAAATATGCGCCTATCAAAATACCCCACACTTAGACATTGCTAGTCCTCGAGCAATACACTAAACTATGACTCTAAAAACAAAAACAAAAACAACTCTAATGCCCTCAACAACTTGTCTCAGCAATCTTCCTACAAATGCAACACCAAGATTAGTTCACATTCTCGAATCAATTCCACCAAGTTTCGAAAGTTAATTCCAATGCATAGCACATATGTAACATGTAGGACAAAGACATAACATGGTGTTGATGAAACTAAAAAAAAAATGAAATCTGCAATGAAGAAAAAAAGAGTTTGTGATCTAGCTTGATACCCCGGGTTGACTGTTAATGGAAAGAATGAAGGTGAGGCCCAACATGATGATATCCTGCCATAATTGATGACACTTGAGGTTCCTAGTTGATGCTTTGTGATGGTTGTTTGTGCGTGATTGTCTATATATTCTTGATGGCTCTACTTGGTTTGAGAACTTGTTTTGAATTCTATATCTCTTCTGTTCTTTAAACCCATGAGCCTAGCCCCATTACAACCATTTAAAGTCCTCTTGATCTTTGAGATTGCAGCCTTTGATCTGTGGAGATTAGTTACAAGAGTTGAGCATATGGTTCGGTCCATTTGGCAAGCATTTGAATTGAGTGAATACCTTGAATATACATTGAGTGAAACACTGTTGAGAGCATATCCTTGTGAGGTTGAATCTTGATTTGTTTGATGCATGCTACAGCTCTTCATTCACCATGTTATGTCTTTGTCCTACATGTTACATATGTGCTATGCATTGGAATTAACTTTCGAAACTTGGTGGAATTGATTCGAGAATGTGAACTAATCTTGGTGTTGCATTTGTAGGAAGATTGCTGAGACAAGTTGTTGAGGGCATTTGAGTTGTTTTTGTTTTTAGAGTCATAGTTTAGTGTATTGCTCGAGGACTAGCAATGTCTAAGTGTGGGGTATTTTGATAGGCGCATATTTATGCGACTATTTGGTATTTAATTTAATCCCTATATTTAGTTTATTGTTATTAATTGAGTATTTTAATTATGTTTATTTGTTTTATAGGTATTTGGAGAAAATAAAGAAAAAAGAATAAAAAGGAGCTTTCCTAGTGGCATAAGGAATGGATTGATGGGCTAAACAAGGAATCCATATATTTGATGGATAGGGAGCTCATGGACTTTAATTAAAGGGCTGATCACGTTTTGGTGGGCTGGATTTCTACTTTAGCTAGGTTAATTCGGTAGCACAAGGAGAATAAAAGGGGAAAAAAAATCAAGACGTGGGGGATAATTGGACCAAGGACGGGAAAAGGAGAGAAAACGCAAGAACTTCAAGGAGCTGCCCTCACTTCAGGGGAACATATTCTGAAGATCCACAGCAACATCTTTCTGACATTGAGGAGTTATCCAAGACTCAGAAGCTTCAGGGTGTTACTCAGCAGGTGTTGCTGCTTATTCTGTTCCCATTCTCATTGAAGGAAGGAGCAAAAACTTGGTACAATTCATTGGCTCCTCGATCTATTCGCACTTGGGTGGAGATGAGCACTGCTTTCATGAAGGAATATTATTCTGCACAGCGGACCAAGCAATTGAAGAAAGAGATTCACAGCTTTATGCAAAAAGATGGGGATATGCTTCATGAGGCCTGGGCTCAGTTCAAGGAGTTGTTGAGAAAGTGCCCTCATCATGGTTATGACTTGGAGGATAGAATGACTTTCTTCTATGAAGGGTTGGATCCAGCAAACAGGTTAAAGGTTGATTCAGCCAGTGGAGGAATGTTCATGTACCAAACAGGTGCAGCAGCTCTGTCCACCATGGAAAGGTTAGCTGAAAACTCAAAGCAGTTTCATACTAGAGAGCGCACTTTGGCTAGCCGGAAACAGAGTGTTTTTGAGGCAACTGTTGATGATGGGATGAAAAAGAGAATGAATGCAGTAGAGAAGAAGCTGGATACAATAGCCAATGCTATCAATTGCAAGAGTCAAACTACACCATCACCTACTCCAGCTCAGGTATGTTCTCTTTGCAAATTTACTGATCATTCTGTGGAAACATGTCCTTTTGCTACAGAGGAAGAACAGGTGAATTACATTCAACAAAAGCAAAGGAATGATCCCTACTCTCAGTCATACAATCCGGGATGGAGGAATCACCCTAATTTCAGCTGGGGTGGCAACAACAATGTGCAGAATCAGACAACTCCTCCAGGATTTCCACCAAGGCCTCAACCTGAACAGCAAAAGACTCCAACGCCAGCTGCGTCATCATCAACCGATCCAGCATTATTAAGTTTGTTGACAACTTTGGTCACCAAACTTGATGGAAATACCAAGTCTATTGAGTTGATTGAGCGATAGATGAGCCAGATGCAAGCACAGATGTCTCAGAGAGAACTTGGAAAGCTTCCAAGCACCACAGTTCAAAATCCAAAAGGTAATCCTGAGGTGAATGCTATCTCTCTGAGAAGTGGGAAGACTGTTGAAACTGTCTCAGATGCTGAGAAAAGAGCCAATGACGATGAGCAACCAGTGCTAGAGCAGGTTCTACCATATGAACCGTTGGAGAAGAAATCTGATTCACAAGAAGTGCCTGAAAAGAAAAATTCAGAGTCTCAAAAATCATCACAAGTATCTTCTAAATCTTCTCCTTTGATTACTTCACATGTTCCTTTCCCTCGCAGGTTGCAAAAACAAAAGAAGGACGTGGATGAGCAAGAAATCTTGGACACTTTCCGGAAAGTCAATGTGAACATTCCTCTGCTTGATGCCATCAAGTAAATTCCAAAGTATGCAAAGTTTCTCAAAGAGCTTTGTTCATCAAAGAGGAAGTTCACCGGAACTGAGACTGTGGCGGTAAGTGAGAGAGTGTCTGCAGTGCTTCAGAGGAAGCTACCACCCAAGATGGGTGATCCCGGACGGTTCACCGTCCCTTGTACTATTGGTAACAGTAAGTTTTCTGGAGCTTTACTTGATTTGGGTGCATCTATTAACTTAATGTCATATTCTGTGTATACTACTTTGAATATAGGTGCATTGCAACCCACAGGTGTTACCATTAAATTAGCTGATAGATCTAACTGCTACCCTAGGGGTTTTGTTGAAGATGTTTTAGTGCAGGTTGGCACGTTGATCTTTCCAGCTGATTTCTTTGTGTTAGAGATGGAAGCAGAGCCTCAACCATCTGAACTACCTTTGATTCTTGGTCGTCCATTCTTGAGAACCGCAAGGACCAAGATCGATTGCTATAGTGGGACTTTGTCCATGAAAGTAGATGGTGAAAAGATTCGCTTCAACATTTTCGAGGCTATGAAGCATTCAGGTGATAGTGAGATGTATTCCTGTTGTTCAATTGATACGTTTGATAGCTTTATGCAGGAATACATGAAATATGCTATGGAAGAGGACCCCTTGAAACAAGTGATAGAAAAATCCGGGCAAAAAGAAGCCCCAGGGGTGAATTCGACCGGTCGAATTTCTGAAGAAATTTTTTTTTCGACTGGTCGAAATAAGGACACCGGATCCGGCAGGAGCTTTTTCGACCGGTCGATTCTCTAAAGAAGAAAATATTCGACCGGTCGATTTCCAGGCAGTGTTTGAGATTGCTTCTGCAGAGGATCTTGCAATGGAAGAAGAGTATTATGCAATGGAGGAAACACTCGAATCAATGCCATATCATCAAGGTAAGTATCCTCCAACTCTTCCTTTACCGGTTACAACTGACAAGCTTGTTCCTTCCTTAGTACAGGCCCCTGAGCTTGAGCTTAAACAGTTACCAGAGCACTTGAAATATGCGTTCATTGGAGACGGCAACACCTTGTCGGTCATCATCTCTTCAAAGCTCTCTAAATTGCAGGAGGAAAAGCTACTTACTGTTTTGAGAGAACACAAGAGTGCAATTGGTTGGACCATTGCAGATATCAAAGGAGTATGCCCTACTGTGTGCACTCACCGAATACATCTTGAAGATGGATCAAAGCCTACAAGAGAGGCTCAGCGACGACTCAACCCACCAATGATGGAAGTGGTGAAGAAGGAGGTTATCAAACTCCTTGATGCATGTATTATCTATCCTATATCTGACAGTAAGTGGGTGAGTCCTGTGCAGGTTGTTCCCAAGAGATCAGGCATCACTGTAGTCAAGAATGATGAGAATGTGATGGTGCCTCAGCGAGTTCAAACGGGATGGAGAGTGTGCATCGACTACCGCAAGCTTAATGCTACCACCCGTAAGGATCACTTCCCCCTTCCCTTTATTGACCAAATGTTAGAGCGTCTTGCAGGACATGCGTACTATTGCTTTTTGGATGGTTACTCTGGCTACAACCAGATTGCCATCCATAAAGATGATCAAGAGAAGACGACTTTCACATGCCCCTTTGGCACATTTGCGTATAGAAGAATGCCTTTTGGATTGTGTAATGCGCCAGCAACGTTCCAACGATGCATGATGAGCATCTTTTCAGACATGGTGGAGAAGATCATCGAGGTATTCATGGATGACTTTTCTGTTTTTGGTGATTCTTATGATCTATGTCTGCATCATTTATCTCTTGTTCTGGAACGTTGTGCTAAAACTAACCTCTTGCTTAATTGGGAGAAATGTCATTTTATGGTTGAACAAGAGATAGTTTTAGGGCATGTGATATCTGCTAGAGGGTTGGAGGTAGATAAGGCTAAAGTCGATATTGTGCGTACATTGCCACCTCCCACTACTGTGAGGGAGGTTCATTCTTTTCTTGGCCATGCAGGTTTCTATCGCAGGTTTATCAAGGATTTCTCCAAGATAGCCCGTCCTTTATGTGCATTGCTACAGAAAGATGTCAGCTTCGACTTTAATGATGAGTGTTTGGATGCGTTCAACAAGCTCAAGAATCTTTTGACTTCAGCCCCCATCATTCAAGCGCCGGATTGGAACCATCCATTCGAGCTTATGTGTGATGCCTCTGACTACGCTGTAGGGGCTGTGTTGGGCCAACGACTTGACAAATTGCCACATGTCATCTACTATGCTTCTCGGACTCTCAACGATGCACAGTTGAACTATTCAACTACCGAAAAGGAGCTTTTGGTTGTTGTCTTTGCTTTAGAGAAATTTAGATCTTATTTGATAGGAACTAAAGTTATTATTTTCTCTGACCATGCTGCATTGAGATACCTTATGACTAAGCAAGATGCCAAGCCAAGATTGATTAGGTGGATGCTACTCCTACAGGAGTTTGATGTGGAGATCAGAGATAAAAAGGGGACAGAGAATGTAGTTGCTGATCATTTGAGCCGCCTGACTCACACTTCCAACGCAGAGGAGGACCATCTCCCTCTGCGTGACAGCTTTCTTGATGAGCAGTTGTTGGCGGTGCAAGATGAGGAACCCTGGTATGCTGATATAGTGAATTATAAAGTGTCTAAACAGGTTCCCATTGACTACACCAGAGCACAGAAAGACAAGTTGGTGAAAGAGGCCAAGTATTATGTGTGGGATGATCCATACCTATGGAAGCATTGCCCAGATTCCATCATCCGCAGGTGTGTGCTCGACATTGAATTTCATTCTATTCTTTCTTTTTGTCACTCACATGTAGGTGGTGGACACTTTGCTGGAAAGAAAACAGCACTCAAAGTGCTAGAGAGCGGATTTTACTGGCCTAGCATCTTCAAGGATGCTCATGAGTTTCATAAGTCGTGCCCGCGATGCCAAATGACAGGTAACTTAGGTCCCAGGGATCAAATGCCTCAACACCCAGTCATTGTTGTTGAAATCTTCGATGTGTGGGGCATTGATTTCATGGGTCCTTTCCCTAACTCAAACAAGAATTTGTACATTCTCTTAGCTGTGGATTATGTTTCAAAATGGGTGGAGGCCAAGGCCACACCAACTAATGATTCTAAGGTTGTTCTTAGCTTTCTTAAAGGACTTTTTGCTAGATTTGGAACACCTAGATGCATCATCAGCGATGGAGGATCTCATTTTTGCAACAAGACCTTTGATGCTTTGCTCAGAAAGTATAATGTGACTCATAAGGTGGAAACACCTTATCACCCTCAGACAAGCGGGCAGATAGAAGTTTCAAACAGAGAGATCAAGCAGATTCTTGAGAACACTGTGGGGCCGCCAAGAAAAGATTGGAGTGAGCGCTTAGATGAAGCGTTATGGGCCTATCGTACTGCTTACAAGACACCTATTGGGATGTCTCCCTTTAGGTTGCTCTATGGAAAAGCTTGCCATTTACCAGTTGAGCTCGAGCACAAGGCATATTGGGCGATCAAGAACTTCAACATGAGCATTGATGCCGCGGGTACTCATAGGAAATTGCAACTCAATGAATTGGATGAGATCCGTAATGATGCATATGAGTCGAGCCGAATTTACAAGGAGAAGACCAAGATGTTTCATGACAAGATGATAAGAAAGAAGACTTTTGTGGTTGGGCAAAAGGTCTTGCTATTCAATACTCGTCTTCGGTTATTCCCAGGTAAGCTCAAATCTCGTTGGATAGGACCCTTTGTTGTTACTCATGTTTTTCCTCATGGTGCATTAGAGATCAAGAGTTTTATGACAGGAAAAACATTCAAAGCAAATGGACACCGACTCAAGCCTTTCTATGAGTCGTTTGTGGAGCATGTCGTCGATGTGCCACAGAATACAGAGTGATACTTGGTGCCGTCTGGCTGAAGACGTTAAACTTAGCGCTACTTGGGAGGCAACCCATGTTGATGGAGAAGCTTGGAAGCCAGATTTGATTTCTTTATCCCTTCTCCTTTGATTTATTTTCTCCATGATTTAGTATGTTTTGTGATATGATATGTGTCTTGCTTCATACTTGTTTGATGTGTTGCATGCTTTAGTTTTGTCTTACATTGCGGACAATGAAAATTTCAAGTGTGGGGTGGGGTTTATATCATATCCTTAGCGTCTATGTACAAATTTTTCGTTTTTTTTAGGTGTAAATTCGGGGCTGTGCAGGTTACTGTTTTGTGTAATTTATTTGACATAGCTAAAAGGCTCGAAAAATTCTGAAATTTTGAGGGAATGTTCAAAAAGGTGTCTAATTTATGCTCGTAAAATTTCAGCTTGGTTCGATGTGTGGAAAAATCTGGGTAAATTATACAAGTCGTGTTGTGCACTGCCGATCCTGAGTTTCGACCGGTCGAAACTTTTTGAGTCCAACTTTGTGTTTTTTTTTTGAGTTTTTGTTTGTTTTTCTTGTGTGTCTTAGTGTCCTTTAGAAAAAAAAATACAAAAATAAAAAGTGTCAATGAAAAATACAAAAAGAGTCTTTGTTTTGAGTCTTAGGTTGCCCTTGACAAGTCTATGATGTGTGATAGGAGCACAATGTGCGATGATATTATATGCTTATGCCCTCATTTATGCTTTGTTTAACTCTTATTTGTCTAAGATAGAGTCATAATATAGTTAGTGTCATTTTTGGTAGAGTTTTGGTGAAATGTGCTTAATTGTCCGAAAAATGACTAAGTTTGAGAAATCTGGAAAATAGTGTAAAATATGTCTTTTTTGCGATTTTGAGACGAGTACAAATATGATCTATCCTTGTCCGAATTCTATGAAATTTGGTGTACTTAATATTTATATACTGAGGAATGTTGTGTTAAAATTTCAGATCAATCGGAGTTCGGGAAGTCACCCAAACGTTGGCTGCAAAACGGCAGTCCGAACATTCCAATCCAGGGGCTTACAGGATTTTCCTGGGACTTTGTCCCAACTTCGAAAAATCATTCCCGACGACTTGCATGGAATTTGATCGAGATATTTTATGGGGAGATGTCCATATGTGTCTAGTTTATCTGAGACTTGGAATCGCATCAATCGGAGCTCCACGGATGGAGATATGCCGGAATTACTGCATCAAGGTCAAATCTGCCGATTCCAGGAACCTACTGCCCCCTTTTTGTGTTTTCTGTTTTTGATGGACCAAATGGTGTACAAATGCATATGTGATGATGGTCCAAGCTTAAGGAAGGTTAGAGGATGACACCAAGCCAAGGCATTGAAGAAAAAAATCAGAAAAAGAAGTTTCCTAGAAGAACCAAGAAAGGAAGGAACCAAAACCTTGTTGCACAAGGATTGCCTTTGCCGATTTGGACTAGGTTTTCTACCTAGGGTTTCTGCCGAATTTGCCTCTATATATAGCCATGTTTTCCTACAGAAAAATAATCTCATCTCAAGCTAAACAAAAGGCCTAAACTCTACCAAAATTCCCCAAACTTCCTAGACAAAAACCTAAACCCGAAACCACCATCCACCACCAACCAAGTTTCTGCCGAAACTTGGAAAATTCCCTGCCGAGCCTCCTTAGCCGTGCAGCCTAATCCCTTCACCTACACAGCACCGGATCCACACCAAAAGAAGCTCTCAAGGTGTCTCAAAGTGTGATCCACTCCCTTCTTCGGTTTAGTAATTTTTGTTTAGTTATGTTTAGTTTTGTCTATGAAACATTCATGTATGTTTGGTGTTGGTTTATATGTCTATGTGTGAACCGATTTTGGTTTTATAAATTGTATGTTAAAGACTTGTTTGAATCGATGCTTAGATTTATGTTTAGGTTTCGACAAGAACAATGAATTTTGCATGCTAATTTGTAATATGTAACTTGTAAATTCATGTGTTAGATAATTAGGACAGTGGTATTAGAAGCATGTTTAGGATTTAAATTGGTTAGTAATCTAAGGTGAGGGCATGAAAATCGATACTTGGTGTTGTCTTTGAACATGATCTCGGTATTAGGTTTAATTTGCTAGGGTAATTACAAACTAGATGGACCGAGAGGACTCTATGATTTGTGTTATTCACTAAGGGCTATTAATCTTAGAACTTGCATGCTAAATAAGATGATTGACAACCTTACTTGTTTACATGTTTTCGATTTAAGACTCTTGTGCGATATATGTTAAGTCTTAACCGGATTAGCATAAAAATCTTTAGGGCTAGAGCGAGAGTTTGTCCTAAAAGAACTTAAGGAAGTCTAGTAACTAGGTACAGAGCGAGAGCTCTAGTTATGGTCGAAACGAATTTGAATTTTGAACATGCTAAATACTTGTTTCTTACTTTCTTGCATGTGAGTTTATATGTTAAAGAGTCTTGGTGCTAAATGTTTTGTGAGAGATGATGATCACTTGTATATAGTAGTTTAGGTTTATTTTCGTGTCTTAGATTTAGAGGCAGCTTTGCTGCCAAGCCTTTTATCTCCCATAATTTCGTGTGTGAATATGTATATATGTATATAAGTGTGACAATTGTGTGCATATGTATTTGTGAATATTTGTGTTAACATTCTCATGTTTCAGGTACCCTTAATCCCCGGCTAGAACGATCCCTACTTATTCTATACTACTAACGATTGTAGGGTTATTATTGCTTGATGCTCGCTTCGGCGACTCGTCAATGTGCTTATATCTTCCGAATGTGTGACTAAGAGATTGTTCATGACTATGTGACTTGAGTTTCTTTGGTTAATTTTGATGCATGGTATATGTGCTAATGTGTAGTGGATATGGAAACAAGTTAACACGGTACAGTTTCAGAGCATGCTTAAACAAATTGAGATTCATTTAACCTGTGAGCGATTGAGCCTAATGTCATATACATGCTTTCTTGTTGTGTGTCAATTGCTTGCCGCAGATTAAGTTAATGGACTCTAGAGATTACTAGAACTTGTTCTTGTACTTTTCGAAGCTTATAGTCAATCCATGTTTTGATTAAGGAAGTGATAGAGGCATCTAGGAATGAGCACCATAGCCAGATATATCCTGTGTCCCATGTTTTTGTGCGCACAAGTTGCGACCCTTTAGTTAACCCTTTTGAGCCTACATGATAGCTTTTTGTCATCACCTGCATAATCCTAACCTTGAACCTTAGAATAGCTACATCTTTACCTTTGTTCTTGAACTTTGTAAAGCTATTCATGAGATGTAGTAACCCGATTTTTTGTTACATTTGACTTGTAAATTTCTCGTAATCAATGGAAGGTTGTTTTGTGAGGTTTGGCATTTTGTATGCTTGTAATTAGTCGTTGCGCGACGTCAGAAGTGATTTCGAGAATTCTATTTGAAAAATCGTTTAAGTTTCATTGGGTCATTAGTTGACTTTTGATTCGTTTTGATTTTTGAAAATTTTCCTTCACGAAAGTCGTAGAGTTCGACGATACGAGTTCGTAGACACGCGGCACGTGTGAATCGGATATCGTATGAAAAAGTTACGGTCAGTCGAAGTTATTTCCTTTTCGGGAATTTTTCTATAAAGCCTGAAATTTCGAGAAAATGCCAAAAAAAACTTTCCTTTTTCATCAGTTACCTTTTACTGTAGCATTTTTACTGTTCACTTTCACTCTCTCTCGGGTTTTTACTGTTCATCCTCCCCGATTCGGCCAATCGCCTCCGATCTCCGCCATCCGGCCGCCACGGCGCAAGCGCCACCCACCGGACGACTGGGTTTCTCCTCCTCTTCCGTTTGAGCTAAGGCACGGCCCCGGTGAGCCACCGTGCACGACGTTGCAGCGATCGAAAGATTTCGACCACCGTGAGCGACGGACCACGGCGGCGCTGGGCTCGAGCCACCTACCGTTCGGCTCGTCTCCTCGGTGTGCTCCTCCCTGGAGTGGTGGTTCTCGCCGCTTCAAGCCGGAACGAGCGGATCGAGAATCGATCCCGATCGGGTCAAACAGACCCGTTTCCAGCGTCCAGACCCGTTTCCAGCCCAAACCCGATCCGGTCCAGCCCAAACCCGACCCGGTCAAGCCCAGTCAACTTTGACTGTTGACCAACGTTGACCGTCAATTGACGTTGACCGGTCGTTTGACCGTTGACCGGCCGTTGACCGGCACTGTAGCTGTATGATCCGGACGCCGTTTCGGTCCGAATCGACTCGTTTCCTCCGAGGCCGACGTTGAGCAGTGATTTACCAATCTTGGTGAATTAAGGTGAGTAAACCTCACAACGTTTGTATTTATACGAGTTTTAATTTATAGTATTGGATCGTTATATGTGAAATTGTTTTATGGAAATGATATTTGTTTTTAAATTGAATGAACTTGATCGACTACGGTTCATCGGTAAGTAAAATGATTTTAATATAAAAATGATTTTCAAAGGGTTTTACGATCAAGGACTATAGTTGGTATTAGTGGACTATTCCTGCGTGAATGTCTACGTATATATATATTTACGTGAAATATATATTGTGAATGCATTTGGGTGGATTATTTATGTTATGAGAATATCATCATTGTGTAAATGTGTGTTGTGAAATATGTGGATGAGTTGGTACGAAAACCAACGGCCAATGAGAGATCTTCCTGTGTTTGATGGGGATTTCTCATGTGTGGCAATTTGGGTCCACCCTGTGTTTGATGGGGGATCTTTTGGCAATTATATCGGGATACCAAGCCTTTGGCCGGGTGATTGGTTACGATTCAGTTAGAGCTCTAGTCTGTCTGCCATTATGTGAGTTGGAGGGAAATGACAGTGGTCATCGTACCCCGAATTTTATTCTCTTGTGGTTGTGTTGGAAATTGTGTTTCCTTTTGTGTTGTTTTAATTCTTTGATCTTGAACTTGTTCGTTTTACTCACACGAGCTTTGAAAGCTTACCGGGTGTGTTGTTTACAACCCGGTACACCAATTGATGGTGTAGGGGTTCGACCTGCAGGTGAGGATCAGCAGCCAGGAGGAGGCTCCTGAGCCACGTAGCTGGTAGGTGTGAGCCAGTGACCTGGGTTGTATCATTTTTGGGTTAGAGAGTGTTAGTGTGAGACTCTAGTTTACATCTATATTCTTTTATTGATGTAATATTTTTGAGTATTTAGAGCTACACATTTAAACTCTGATGTTGTATAACGTTATTCGTTTGGAAACTTTCAGTATTTGAGTTTATTTGTGTCGGTTTTCACTTGGTCGAATTTCGATTTTTATTATCCGAAATTGGGGTCGTGACATGAGACTTATTTGAATACCAAGGTGAAGATTTTTGAAGATGATGCAAAAGAATAAGTGTGGGGTATCAAGCTAGTATGTATTTAGAGAAAAAGAAATAAGCCGAAAAAAGAAAAGAAAAAAAAATGAAATCTACAATGAAGAAAAAAAGAGTTTGTGATCTAGCTTGATACCCCGGGTTGACTGTTAATGGAAAGAATGAAGGTGAGGCCCAACATGATGATATCCGGCCATAATTGATGACACTTGAGGTTCCTAGTTGATGCTTTGTGATGGTTGTTTGTGCGTGATTGTCTATATATTCTTGATGGCTCTACTTGGTTTGAGAACTTGTTTTGAATTCTATATCTCTTCTGTTCTTTAAACCCATGAGCCTAGCCCCATTACAACCATTTAAAGTCCTCTTGATCTTTGAGATTACAGCCTTTGATCTGTGGAGATTAGTTACAAGAGTTGAGCATATGGTTCGGTCCATTTGGCAAGCATTTGAATTGAGTGAATACCTTGAATATACATTGAGTGAAACACTGTTGAGAGCATATCCTTGTGAGGTTGAATCTTGATTTGTTTGATGCATGCTACAGCTCTTCATTCACCATGTTATGTCTTTGTCCTACATGTTACATATGTGCTATGCATTGGAATTAACTTTCGAAACTTGGTGGAATTGATTCGAGAATGTGAACTAATCTTGGTGTTGCATTTGTAGGAAGATTGCTGAGACAAGTTGTTGAGGGCATTTGAGTTGTTTTTGTTTTTAGAGTCATAGTTTAGTGTATTGCTCGAGGACTAGCAATGTCTAAGTGTGGGGTATTTTGATAGGCGCATATTTATGCGACTATTTGGTATTTAATTTAATCCCTATATTTAGTTTATTGTTATTAATTGAGTATTTTAATTATGTTTATTTGTTTTATAGGTATTTGGAGAAAATAAAGAAAAAGGAATAAAAAGAGCTTTCCTAGTGGCATAAGGAATGGATTGATGGGCTAAACAAGGAATCCATATATTTGATGGATAGGGAGCTCATGGACTTTAATTAAAGGGCTGATCACGTTTTGGTGGGCTGGATTTCTACTTTAGCTAGGTTAATTCGGCAGCACAAGGAGAATAAAAGGGGAAAAAAAATCAAGACGTGGGGGATAATTGGACCAAGGACGGGAAAAGGAGAGAAAATGCATGAACTTCAAGGAGCTGCCGACTTCTCTCATCTCTTCATCTGAGTTTGTATCAACTTTCATATGGATTATTTGAGCTTTATTTCATACTCTATGAGTAACTAAATATCTTTGTTAAGGGGTGATTCAAAGCCCCGTACATGAAGTCTAGATAATTTATACACTTTGACCTAATTTTGTTGTGTTCTTGGATGAGGTTTCTTTGTTAGATTTCCATTGATGATTGATAGCTTGTATGCTTTGAAGGCCTGCTTAGTATGCATGTTTAGGGATCTAAATCTATGAGAATTGGATGCCTGTTGATTGTGTTTGATCTTCCTCCAATTCTCTGCAGTAGAAACCGAGGTTTTCGGTCATAAGAAACCCTGAGTCTAGCAAGACAAGCCCTTAGTGTACTTGTGAAGCTCTGTAGATTCTCAAACCTTCTCTAGATCATAATGCTTCTCTCTTCGTAAATCCGAGTCCGTGACTTCCGGGTTCTTTGAGAAATAGTCACCGGTGATAAGCGAACCTTCACCGGTGTAATCATAAGGATTAGGTAATAGGTGTATTCTAAGCGAACTTGAATTCACTTGAGAACTTTCATCCATGGCATAACATTGTTAGGTTGAGCATTCATTGTCTAGATGGAGTGACGGTGGTGGAGAATTCCCTCTTAACTCTTTAATCCATTTGATTTTCGTCACTTTCACAAATCTGTTTTTCTGCACTTTACTGTTTTGTCGAATTTTGTTAGCATAGCAAAACAACTCCGTTTAAGCTGAAAATTTACGTGGTAGTCCACCACTGTGTCTAGTTAGTCCAGTAATTATTTCATAACTTTAGGTCGAGTCTAATGGTAGATAAATTCGTTAGTGTCTACAGGTCTAAGCTACCAGGAAACTGGTTTTTAGTGTTATCTTGTGTCTTAATACTTAGTTTCATCAATCCTCTGCGGGTAATGACCCCTATTTGCCACACTACTACATTGGTAAACATTGCATAAGGATAGGGTATCTTTGAGGGTGTGTAAACTCCTATCAGCATGCTTGCTCCAGCATATCATCTGCTTGATCAAGGACAGCTCTCATCCATATATCAATCATTGTGACCTGTTAATAACATAGTTAGTCAGATAGTTCATATAAGATAGTTACTCAGATAGTTACAGACACAGTTAGTTAGATAGTTACTAACATAGTTACACGTATAGTTACGAAGACCATATTTACTAAGATAGTTACTGAAATAGTTGATAGTTACTAAAATGATAGTTACACAGATAGTTAGTAAGGTAGATACTCAGATTATAGTTACAAAGGTAGTTACTATGATAGTTACGAAAATAGTTGATAGTTACTAAAACAGATAGTTACTAGAATGATAGTTACTAAGATAGTTAGTAAGATAGATACGTAGATTATAGTTACAAAGGTAATTACAAAGATAGTTACTGAAATAGTTGATAGTTACTAAAACAGATAGTTACTAGAATGATAGTTACTAAGATAGTTACAAAGATGATATTTACTCAATAAATAGTTTGATATTTACTCAATAAATAGTTACTCAATAAGATTTCCACAAACGATAATTACTAAGATAGTTACTAACATACTATTTTTTTAGCATCATTATAACTTTGCCTGGTTCCTGGTTTTCTGGATTTCATGGAGTCTAAGTGTGCAAATCTACATGCTTCCTTGTCAAAAACGAGTAGAGTATGGTGAAAATTCCTCTTATGAGTAAGTGGGATCAGAATCATTTCCGCTTTACCCAGCTTCTCGTACAATGGTTCACACAGGAACTGGTGCATTGTTTTTGCTTCTAGCTCTTCTATGGACATCTGTTTTCAAACAAACAAAACCTATGATTAGTTATCTCATAATTTTTTATAAAGTATAATTGTCCTCTTAAAAAGTATCTTACCCAAGAGTGAGTCTGCATAATTTCTACTTTATATTCATCTGGATCGTCCTTGTCTATCATTTCAGAATATTATAGAGCAGCAAATGCATCAATCATGTTGTTCGCAACTTCAGTTCCGAACACCACCTGTTTTATTTCATACATTGAAATTTCTGTTCCCACCTCTTTTCCTTCCCAGAAGAACACTCTGCACACATGATATTAAATAAGTTGATAGTTACAAGTTACTTTGATAGTTACTATGATAGTTACTATCATAGTTTCTAGTTACTATGATAGTTAGTAGATACATTGATAGTTACTAGTTATTTTTTGATAGTTAGTAAGATAGTTACTAGTTATTTTTTCATACTCACTTTGATAGTTACTAGTTATTTTTTCCTAGTTACTTTGATAGTTACTATCATATTTAGTAGTTACTAATACAGATATTCAGATGAAAGTGAATCAGATAATAGTTACTAAGATAGTTACTAAAATAGTCACACAAATGATAGTTACACAGATGATAGGTTGTCAGATAGTTACTCAGACGATAGTTAGAAAGACAGTTAGAAAGAATTGATTTTTAGATGATAGTTACTTAGACAGTTACTTTAATTAATTGCAGATAGTTAAAAAGATACATGCTCAGTTGATAGTTACTAACATAGTTACTAAAGAAGTTATCCAGACAGATACCAGGAAATAGTTAGTAAGACAGATAGAAGGATAGATTACCCGCTCGGTGCCTTGTTCTAGTAGTCTTGCAGCCTGAGCTTTGTGTTCTCGTCCATGTACTGTTTGTAGACAATGTGGTCATCCCAGTCCAGAACTTTCCTTTGGCTGGGTTGGAAAGGTTCTTGTGAATCACCAATGAGGTATATCGGTTCACCATCCTCTGTGATCCCAGCCAGATCGTCAAATGACATTTGAACAGGATTTTTAGACGTCTGAACAGCACTTTCAAATTGCATCTGTTCTGGTTAGACCACCTTTTTCAGACTTTCCTCCTCCTTCTTCTTTCTCATCTCTTCTTCCCTCTTCAATCTGTTTTCTTCTTGCCTTTTTCTTCTTATCTCCCGTTCAGCCTTGACATCACCCCACCAGTAGATGTTGTCCTTTTTAGAAGTTCTCTTTCTGGTTTTTACCCGCACAATATACGAATATATTCCCAACGACTCTGCCGAACACCTAGAGTGCATTTCGTCAATATTAAATTCCGTCACACTTTTGTCTGATTTGAAATGCACTTTTTTCTTCTTTCTTGCCTCTGATTGATTGTAAACAGCCATTGTGACCGGTGACACCATGATCTGGAACTTGTGAGGTTCTGCTATCATGTCATTCAGAGAGGGTGATCCAGTTGCAAGAGGAATGAGAACTGATGGAGTCCTGAGATTTTCTGCTGGAATGTCAAATTGCTGTTGCGGTGATGCAGTTGGGGTGCTGTGACCTCCCCAAGGAGATATAATCCCCGGCAAGATGTTGAAAGAAGGATATTCAGTTACTGGTGTTTTGGGTGACCATCTTGCTTCCTTTGGGATTTTTCTATGATATTTTTGAAGTTTTTCATGTGCACCTGAGCGATACGAAATCAGATTGTTACTAAAACAGATAGTTACTAGAATGATAGTTACTAAAATAGTTACCATAATAGTTGATAGTTACTGAAACAGATAGTTACTAGAATAATAGTTACTAAGATAGTTACCAAAATAGTTGATAGTTACTAATACAGTTACCAAAATAATTACCCTTGAGTTGTTCTTCCTCTTTTTGTTTTTTCTCAGCATCTTCTTCCTCTGCCCTTTTTGCAGCCAGCTTACGATTTCTTTCGATTTCTTCCTCCACTTTTCTTAATGCTTTAAGCTGATCTGCTTCTAGTTCTTCTTTTTCTGTAGTTACTCATATAGTTAGCTCTACAATTTCTAAGATAGTTACTGACAATTAGTTTTTACTAATGTAGTTAGCAAAATAATTACCTTTGAGTTTTTTCTCAGCTTCTTCTTCCTCTGCTCTGTTTGCAGACAGCCTACGCCTTCTTTCCATCTCTTCCTCTACTTTTTCTAAGGCATTCAGCTGATCTGCCTCTAGCTCTTGTATCTCTGTTTTTTGTGGACTGTTGTTTTCCCTCTCTTCAGTTTTCTGCCCTTCTTGTTCTGCTAGATTTGCCAATTTTTCCAGGGCAGCTGAATGAGTTTCTTGTGGTGTCATCTCCATTGAGTCGGAGAATTGAGTCATCGATCGCGGCCACAATCTTCTGTTGGCTCTCTAAATCAGCCTTCATTTTGATATTTTCTTGTTCTTGTGCCGTTGCTGTCTGTTTGAGCACCACATTTTCCAGTCTGGCAGCGTCTAATTCTTCTGACAGCTGCTCCAGTTTCTTCTCCTTTTCCATTAATTTTCTTTCCAAATCTTCAATCTTCAAATTTTTTTGCCTTAGCTGTTCTGAAATTTCGTCGTTCATAGTTACTAAAATAGTCACACAGATAGTTCACTCGGATGATAGTTACTAAGATAGTTACTAAAATAATCACACAGATAGTTCACTCGGATGATAGTTACTAAGTCATTTTTACAAAGATGATAGTTACTGAGATGATACTTACTGACAAGTCCTTCAGTTGATACTTCCACATCTTTTTCTTCAACGTTTCCAGGTCCCATTTTCTGACCTGGTGTTGTTCATTTTCCTTCCCAGGAATTGGCTCCACCAAATTTGTCTTCATGCACAGCCAATACTAGTTGCAGAAAGAATGTTAGTTTTTTATAAGAAGCAAAATGTTGTAATATAAAAAAAATAAAGGAATATAAAACTCGCGCGCTTACCAGAATGACATGAACACATCCTCCTGTATTCTTGGATGCATGTTTTGATTTCTTGTACATTGTGGGACATTTTTTCAAAAATATTTTTACTTCTTTTGCCCAGGCATATGAGGATGTCTCTTCTAAATCCTCCACAGCTCTGACCATGTCTATATGGAGGCTTCCCTTTGCATTTGGGAAGAGAAGCTTGACTAGAATGTCAATGATTATTAGCCTTGCTATATCTCTATTTCTGCTGACTCTTTCCTCATCAGATTGAGGATTCTTCTGCAATTCTATTGTAATGGCTGAATTCACCATCTTTTTGTTTACTTCATTTACTTGTCCAAAAAATCTGATCACAAAATCAGAAATTGGAGTCTCTTTTCTTTGAATGTACGTTTCTGTATGGTTGAGCCCCAGAATTTGTGAAATGTGTGAAGATTTTATTCTGAACTTCTTCTCAGCAAAATGAAACACATCTGTTACGTGATCGTAACCTTCTAACACCATCCCCAATTGGTTGTTTGACTTTAAACCATAAATTAGGTTTTGGTGGAGTGCTTTAAACAGCTGGGCAAATGGAGTCCTCTGGACCAGCTCGACTACTTCTTGTGGTATTTCGCACCCGTACTCTTTGAAATTTGGTATGGTGCTTCTGAACTGTAGGGTTGGCCCTTTTTGCTTCTGCTTCTGTTTCTGCTCATTTTAAAACACAATTAAAACAACAAAATTACTATGACAGTTGAATAATAATTGTTATGATATTTTTACTAGTTAGTTTGATAGATACAATGGTAGTTACATCGATAGTTACTAGTTAATTTCATAGTTAATTTCATAGTTACTATGATAGTTCCTAGTACTTTTTGATAGTTACTATGATAGTTACTATCTATTTTGATAGTTACTATTATAGTTACTAGTACCTTTTTGATAGTTACTATTATAGTTAATAGTAACTATTATAGTTAGTAGATTTTTGTGATAGTTACTATGATAGTTACTAGTAACTATTATAGTTAGTAGATATTTGTGATAGTTACTATGATAGTTACTAGTTATTTTTTGATAGTTACTTACAGGACTTTTCAGTTGATGTTCTTCTTGTGTTTCTATCAGGGTGAGCTCCTGTTTAGATTTATTATCATCATCAACATCATCCTTTTGCTTTAGTTTTCTTTTCTTCCCTTGAGTTCCCCTTTCTTCCCTTATCTGCACATTTGATAAACAAAGTTACTATGACAGTTTTTTCAAATAAACACAGTTACTAAGATAGTTACTTAAAACAAAAACAGTTACTATGACAGTTACTTACTGATTGTGATGCTTGCTTTCTTTTTCGTCCATCAACAGCATCATTATCATCCCCGCTGCTTTCACCATTTGTTTTTCTTTTTCTTTTGGCAGGTGACGATACTTTACCTTCGCATAGCTGCACATTTAATAAACACATATACTGAGACACTCATTCAGTTGTAACATAGTTACTGAGGTAGTTACTTACAAGAAATACAGTTAGTAGTTTTTTTATTTACTGATTGTGGTGATTTCCTTTCCCGTTTCTTCTTTTTGTCTTCTCCTTCTGGTTGTTCTTCTTTTTTCCTCTGCGGTCCAATCAATTCATAGTTAGATGATTTATAAATTAACATTTTACATTTACCAACTGCTTAATAGTTACATTAATAGTTTCCATAATTTCATAGTTACTATGATAGTTACTATCTACTTTGGTTAGTTACTAACATAGTTACTAGTTATTATGATAGTTAGTAGATACTGTGATAGTTACTAGTTATTTTTTTTTATAGTCACTATGATAGTTACTAGTTATTTTTCATAGTTACTATATATGATAGTTACTATCATATTTCTTAGTTTCTATAAAAAATAAAAGTTTCAGTTACAAAGATAGATAGTTACCTTTTGCTGAGTTTGCTTTCCAGTTGTTTTCTGGACATTTTGATCGTTCCTTTTCTTTGATCTGAACTCGTATTCTCTTTCATCATCACTGCTAGTGACCTGTTTTTTCTTGACTACTTGTTTGTTTTGGTGCCATTTTCTGCATATATATGTATCAACAAATTCCACAGTTACTAACACAGTTATTCAATACTTATACAAGATAGTTTCATTCACATAAATTAAAAACAGTTTGATAGTTACTAGAATAGTTACTGATATAGTTCTAACACAGTTTCATTCTTCCACACACACACAAACAGTCAGAATATTTAGCGCTCAAGCAAAATTCAAAATGAAATAGTTACTTTGATAGTTCCAACCATTTTTTCTTTAACAAACTGTGCTATAAACACTGGTAAACACTGTATATATGTAATAAACCTAAAATCATCTTCCAATTTGTCAGTGAATCCCCCCAAACCTAAAATCATTATCCATCCTCCACTTTCTTCCTCTTCACTCTATGCAACCCAGTCTAATCATCTTATATTTCTCATCTTTTTCTTGAGCAAATACTGAATCGTTTCTCTAGTTGCTCATTTTTTATTTCAAACTTCATATATCTCATCGATTTTGATTTCTCACCTTTTTAGCCGGTGAGAGTCGAGAAGCTGCGTTAGCCGGTGACAGTGGAGAAGCGACGTGAGCCGGTGACGGTGGAGATTCGACTTCGGAGATTCCGCGTCGGAGATTGGGCTTTAGAGAATCATACAAGCAGAACAGTAGAGAAGTTAAAAGGAGAAATGTTTTGACTTAAATAGAGGGAATGAACGGTATTTTTTTTAGAGAAAGAGAGAGTGATCGTACCCACTCCATTTTCCCGTTCCGTTTCCAGTGCAATTCAGTTTTCCAGTGGCATATTGTGTAATTATATTAGCTTGTTTGGTTATTTGTTAACTACTGCCCTTTTTTATAAGGCCTTTAAAATTTAGTTTTTTTTTTCTTCTAATTATGGGCTTTCAATAGCCCTTTTTTATAATTGGCCCATAACATAAAAGTAATATAAAAAATTAACAGATAAAATAATTAAACCATTTAATATTAGAGTGAGATATGTTGGAAGACTAAGGTGTCGTTCGGTAACTTTTTCATACCAATTTTTTCATTTAAAAAAAATGAAAAATAGGGTCAAAAACGTATACGTTAAGATATTGATGTGGCATCTGACGTGATGTGCACCTGGGCATAGGGCACTATGTAACATCCCAAACCACAACAAAAATCTAACTTTTCAAATATAATTCAAATACCTAAGATGAAAGAGTCTAGCCAAAACTAAGGATCCAACCCATGGACTAAAGAAAAGAGCTCCGTCGAGCTCTTACGATGAGTAGTCGAGGAGAGTGGCGATGGGTCACCGTCAGAACGCCACCGAACCTCCGTGGAATTCAAACCCCCTCCCCCCCCCCCCCCAATCTCTCCTTTCTGGAGAAAAAGAAAAAGAAATAGAAAGAGAGAGTGACAAGACCTGCCCCAGGTAACACACTATTACCCAGAGTAAATCCTGCGGGGACCATTTTAAGGGAGGTTTTTACCGAAAATTTCGGCATGACCTCTCTTAAAATGGACAACCCTGACCTGGAAAAACAAAATAAAAAAAAAACAGTTCAGCAATACCCAGCCTGACTCCTGGAGCCACCTGCTCCCCCAAAATTAACTAACTTCTCAAAAACCAACAACTGTTCGCTTTAAGTAAAAGAAAACAATAACCAAAATGTTTCCGAAAAACATTAACACTTGGGGTTCAACCCAAAAGTAGTAAAAGTAAGTTTATAAACAAATACACACTCGAGTATCAGAGCACTATACACCCAAAGAAAATAAAAGCTACAAGTAGGCTATACTAATAACCTACAATTCAAGCAGCGGAAATGAGGAACTAAAATCCTTGTCTCGGGCACCGGACTACTCTGCAAAACTGGGCAGTTGAAACGAAGGGCCCAGGGAAAGTAATTCAAAACATCAGCGTGAGTGGACAAAAAGTTCTACAAATAAATATAATATTTTAATAAACATTTATATATTACTTTCCACACTTTTCATAATGTAAAGAAAATCACGATGCATGCTTTCACAACAAAATGTTATTTTAAAATATTCTTTACACGAAAACATATCCCAGCCCCGCTGGTTCGGGAATTATATAAATAAAAGAAATCTCAAAGGTTCCCGAATACCAAGTAAAATAAGGAATTTAACAACCGACCAATCCCCTTGGCCTAAATAATAAGTCGAATAAAACAGGGGAATGTCGAACCACCATAATATATCTGGAGCCTCGTCAGGCTCAGGGTCTCAGAGTCCTACAGACTCTTCCCACGTCTGATATCCAGACGCGTCCCGCCTCAATATAATACAACCCTACGTCGACCACCGAGCGTGAATTTGACCTATATGGTCAAGTCGTCACTTCGCGTGGGATGAGGCCCCGCTAGCTAGCGTCAATAAAATAATAACCCGACCCTCGTATGGTGAAAACAAATCCGGAAAATAAATCAAAGCACAATTCCCCTGATAAATCATAAACCAGTACGGTCCCTGACCGTACCTCTGAGGCTTATAAGTATATTTAAATCGAATCCTGGCCTCATAGAAAAATGAATAAACCAACATGTCCAATATATCATACTATTCAAAACAGTTCAACTCATATGATCCACGAAAATTTCATTTTCCGGTTAAGTATCAATATACATATAATCTCAATGATATTAGGTTAATCCAACTTAATTGATAAACCATTTAAAAATCGAAAAGAAGAAATCATTATTTCAAATAACTTTATTACTCTTCGATAATTCAAAGCATTATCAAAATAATTACCCTATATATTTAAATCCCCATAAAATCAAATATTCATGCATGCATCAATTTTAAAACAAATGTCCACTCACAGAACTAGGTCGATCTCCGTCCGGAGTCCTCCTCACGCTGAGGCTCTCCTCGGCCTGTAAAGGAATATATATTTACAAAACCCGTACTCGATAACAAATATAAAAGCTTAAAATATGGACGTCCTCCCTCGCACGTATCCTCCAAAATACGGATAGATTCTAACTGAATTTAGTCCAAATATCCTAATTAAAACCCTTAACTCCTTTACTCATTTACCTTTTACCTTTTTCTCTTTAACTTCTCAATTCACTTCTCTACCACTGCTGCCCTCATCTCAGTCATTACGACTCCTTGCAGCCGCCCCAAAACAGCGGCCAAAACATTCCACCATCAATTCTCCAAAAAAAATAATTATCCCAAAAAAAAATTGAACAATTTCCTTAACCCCCCTCAAAAATCCTTCAAAAATTCCAAATTAAAGTTAATACACTGCATTCATCCTAATTAACCAAATTTCATCCTCAAAATACCCCCACAGCAGCGGCGCCGCCGGCGGCAGCGGCGGTCAACGGCGGTCAACACTGCCGCCGCCACCAAAAATTACTAAATTTTAATAAAAGGTTCATCTCAGCATTTCTAGCATTTTTCCCTTCTACAACAATCACCAATTTCAAGCCTAAGGGGGTCAATTTATAAAAATCCCCAATTCGGCACTATTCATCATAAACTCTAGAATTTGAATTTGTTGATTTCTCCTTACTTACTGTAAATTGACCCAATTCCTTTTAGGAGATTGTTCTTGGCATCCTAAGCTTCAATTCAATACCAAGAACTCAATCAACAACAGCCCGAATAGCAAGAATCAATGAATTGAAATCATAAACAGTAATCGGTATAAACCGAAGGGGGAGGAGGAGGGAGCACGGATGCGGGTAGAGGGAGAAGAAAAACAGAAATTTTCTGATATTTTGGCCTTTTACCAACTTACCCTTACTCAATTCCTTTTATACTTACTACTAAAATGGATACTACCGTCTTTACGTCTCAACTTTTGCGTTCTAACTCCGATTTCAGCTAATAATATACCGATGAGTCCGTAACGACGACCTCTTCGATATACTCTAAATTATTTATCCTTCCCAAAATTAATTTTCCCAACTATTTACTTGATCATTCGGAAGATTTACTCGCAGTAACACGTACTACTTTATATAATTTTTAATTATACTAAGGGTCGGGATGTTACGAGAGAACTCGAAGGTTCTCCTTTTCTCCTCCTTCTACAGTTGTTAATCGGAGAAACGAAGGCTAGGGGTGTGTCGGCGACATTGAGGTGGTCCAAACGGGGGTAGCCCGGCGTCAGGAGGTGGCCGGACGGGAAGGTTTTGGTTAGTCTTCCTCTGCGTCTTCTGCCGAGTCGGTGTGAGAGTTCGAGAGAGCTCCCATGTTTTTTCTCCCTCCTCGTTGACTCGGTCAGCTCCTCTATTTATAGTCTTCACTGACTTGAAATCCAAGGGCTGGAATTTAACGGCGAGATTCAACGGTTGAGATCACACCGCATGATTTTTCCTTTTCTCTTTTAATATTTCAAGCATTCTCGGTATCCATTATGGATCAAAAATACTTCGTAACAAACACAATTTAACTGGTCTCGATACAAATTATAAAAACTAGTCATTTGTAATTGCACATATATATTAATTTAAGTACGGGGTATTACACACTACTAACTATTGGGGCTATAAGGACGGACTGAATGGGGATGAAATGCTCATCTATTGGTAATGGGAAAAATCAAAACTTTCCGTCGCAAATTTTACATAATCTTACACCACGCGCTTAAATCATGAACAACATGTAAACTTGGCCACGGATGAAGTTCAAGTCCGTCCCAATAATGGTTTCAATAACCATGGATGTGCCTTGTCAAAAAAAAAAACCATGGATGTGTGTGTATCTTGGGATATATATGAATCATGACGGAACATTGGGATTCTTCGATCCATAATATTTTTTTTTCCATTAAATAAGACTAGATGGTGCAATTGGTAGAAGATTTAATATTTATTCTTTAAACAAAATTGTAGATGTCCTTCCCCATATGTGTCAAACTTCAGATGAATAATATACTACATGGCTTTGGCCAAGTGAATCCACGTAGCAAAACAACAATATTGAAAATTGATAATAAACTTTGGTAAATATTTAACCTTACAATCTCAAGTTCGGAGCCGTCTGAGTTTTTGGTATACAGTTGTCCGGGTTCTTCATAACTGCTTAGGTCTGCATCAATTTTCTTCAAATATCTCTAAATTTCTTACCGTATTCTATAGATCGGATACCGGTCTGCTTATGCCCTAAATTTTTTTGTCGATTAGCCTCAAATTCAACCCAACCCATAGAGCTCGTATCTCGGATTTCGATTCTGAATGAACCCCTTTCAGGTACTTAATTTGTTTCTGGGATCTACCATAATCTTGAATCCACAGTTTAGTAAAAACTTCCATAAAATATTCGTAGCATGCGTAGTTGTGACTTGTGAGTGCCTTTATATTTTCTAGCTTGTATATCCTAATTCAGAAAAACTTATTGTGGATTTGTAGGATTTTGTGAGCAAAATTGAATTTGATGCAAGGGGAAGTTACAACAGTACACAAGGTAGAAACCCAACAATCTATTCATTGATTCTTTAATTTATTGATCATATACACTTTGTTGTGATGTATTTAACCATCAAGATTATGTAAAACAATCTCTTTTCTACATCACCACTAGGTTTTTCCGTCCTCGCAGGTCAATATTTTTAATTTTCTGTATTGGATTGTATCTGTAGGATTCTATTTGGCTATAGCTGTTGGAGAAGTTTATCTGGTATTTGCATTCTTCATTTTTGTTTGAGACATTTGGTTAATTTATGACTTTTAAAGAATCTCTACTCTTTATTGATATTCAATTGGGTAATGGAAAGTTGTTTGTTTGTTTAGGTTGTTGGTTGAAGGACAAAGATCAGGTAGATTCAAGAATCACACTGAAGTTGAAGGTTGAAGATCAGCTCTAATGGAATCTATAATAGAGTCCATTTATATATTAGTGAAGATCAGCTCTAATGGAATCTATAATAGAGTCCATTTATATATTAGAAAATGTTCATTTAGTACTAATTTGGTCTCTTTATTACTCATTTCAATGACCATTTTATTTTCTTCCTCTATTAAACATAAGGTAACAACTCCTATTGCTCATTTGAACAAATCTTTTCAATTCTAGTACAATTTTTATTTTTTGTCTTTCTGACTTATCTAATATATTTTTGAATCATAACGTGCTGAGAAAGTGGAAGATAGATAAATTTTATTGAAAGGTTGCCCAACTCCGCCGGCGTCCCATGACCGGTCGTCGGATTCCGATCACCAAATTTTTTTCGTTAGAATTTTTTTAAATTTTTTTTAATATTAAATTACTGACTCTGATTTTAATAAAAAAAAAATTTCGCCAGATTTCAGTCACCGGACTCAAGTTACTGACCTCCAGTAAGCAATTTACAGATTTCAGATTTCTAGTAATCGAGTTACTGTAGTGACCCCCAGTAATCAACTTACAGATTCCAGATTTTCAATAATCAAGTTACTGACCTCCAGTAATCAGGTTATTGACCATCTTATCTCCACTTAGATGATTACTGACCCCAGTAATACCTTCAATTATTATGGTAACTTGTTGACCCAAGCCGAGGCCCAAGCCCAGAACCTTATCTCATGAGGCCATTTCGATGCAGTCGTCGTGGAAGGCGTGGAGGCAGAGATGGAGGAGGCGGAGGTGGTGGTCGACCGTACAGCGGACATCGTCCTCGGAGTCAAGGCTGAGGAGCGGCGCGGCGGCAGAGGAGGAGGCCGATCTGGAGATGACGGCGAGCTGGTACTTAACGAGACGGAGGAGCGGCGAGACAACGGAGGAAGAGGCTGATCTGGAAATGACGTGGAGCTGATACTTAACGACAAAGGAGCCATTGGCGGGGGAGAGGTCGACGATCTTGGAGCGGAGCTTAGAGAGGTCGCAGTTGCGGTCGACGATCCGGGTCTTGCCGCCAAGGTGTCGTCGGCGTAGGTCAGCGTAGGTCAACGTATAGAGAGAGAGAGGTCTGTTGGTTAGAAAAGAGGAGGATATTAGGGTTTAATATAGAGTAGTTATGTATTTTTGTCAAAATTTATTAGATTGGGTAGGTAACATTAGAATGGGCAAGTTTTACTCTATTTTTGTGCAAATGATCATTTTTTCTTTATATATTGTTTGAAATCTATATTATCACTGGTCTGGTATTTTTTCGAATACTAGTGTTTAGATCCAAAACCAGACTGGTAATAAGCCGAGTCATAAGCCGATTTTATGTACAAAACTAATATTAATTTTTTTGGGTTCAAAAATGGAAGATTGGGACGGACAAGTGCTACCAATAATAAGGTGATAAATTAAAGTAAAATAAACAATTTTACTGTTTACGTCATAGAGGAGTTGGAGCAGCGCGTGATATCTTTTAAGGGGTGGTGCCAAGTTAGGTACAGACAGAAAAATCTCTCCCTAAAATGTCAAAAACACAATTGGAGAGGTTACATCCTGGTACAGACAAAAAATTCATCCCCAAACACCAATAGGGATAGTATCAATTGGGAGGAAACACCGGCTGTCTCTATAGCCCCAATAGTGGGTATGTATCCTTCTATGCATATTTATGAGTAGAAGTTGATTAAGGGCTATGATATGTCCAGCAAGTTTGTTGAGGTGTCGAGGAATTGGTTTTTGGATGACGTGAATATGAGTTTGGAGATTATGATTAGAAAAGTTAATTGTAGGGTGGAGAAAGAACTGTGTGAATCATGAAATGGTGCTAAAGGTCATATGGGACAAAAGAAAATTAAAACTTTATGCCAAACTACCAAATGAAAGGAATGCAAAGTAGTTGGCTTTTACTATCAAGGAAGAGCATAAGCTTAACCGAGAAATTTGGCTTCTCTCTAGTGGGATTGAATTTAATATGTTCATGATGAATAATCGTGATGTATAATGGTTAACTGTCCTCACATTTTTCAAACTATTTATCGAATTCAACCCATCAATTTGTATAGGCTGTACTAATAATCAAATTCCTAAAGCTAGTAATCGTTAATTTGGATGAACTAGGATTTTGGGGATCAAATTACGGATTTGATTGATTGGGGTTGATGTTACCCATGTTAAATTTGATAATTTGGAATTCACTTTTTTGTGTTTACCATAGTTTTTTTTAAGTTTTCAATTCTCTTAACGGCGTTAGTATGGGTATGTGTCAGAAAAATCGTTAAATGAAATGAATAGCTAAGATCTTCATTTTGTTGTTGAATCACTTGCACTATGGGTGCAAGGAATCGTTTTCTTCAGACTATAAATTTCCCATCAGTCACTAATAGCAACGGACCCATCACTCTAAGGGTGCGTTTGGGGGGTTTTTTGCTCCCCTGATTATAAGCGCAGCATGGGTGGCTGTTTGGTAAAACAACTTTTCCTCCCCGGCTGGAAGAAGCCCTGGCTTTTTATGTCCAAAAGCCGAAGCAGCGGTGACCCTCCTTCTGGAAGCAGCAGTGTTGCTTCTGCACTGTAGCGGTGTTACTGTAGCTAAATGAATCTTTCAAAATACCAGCCATTGCCCTTACTCTCTCAAAATTTCTTATTCTTCATCTTCCACTACCAGAAAAGGGGTCATAGCCGACGATATGAAAAAAAACGGCCGACGAACTCTTTATTCGTCGGCTATAACCATTATAGCCGACGAAATTCATCGTCTGTAGTGGTATTTCGTCGGCTAAAATGGTTATAGCCGACGATATCGTCGTCGGGTATAGTTTTGCCGACGGCGTATTTCCGACGATGTTATAACCGACGATATGTCGTCGGGTAATGGTTATAGCCGACGATTTCGTCGGCTATAATAATTATAGCCGACGATATCGTCGGCTATAACTATTATAGCTGACGATTTAAATTCGTCGGCTATGATGCCTTTTCTGGTAGTGTTCTTCTTCTTCATGTATAGTTGGTCTCTCTGATTCAAATCTCATTGTGTTGACATTAGCCATAGAGATGCTACCCAGGCCCCCAGACCACAGCCAGGACTTCTGGACCCGGCCTAGGGCCCGGGGCCAAAGTATGAAAACCTGCACCCGCGTCCGGGCATGTCTTACCTGTGACCTCGGCTTGGGAACTGGGGATGGCAACTTTCCAAACAGGGGCCGAAACAGTACAGTACTATGTGCAAAAGGGGGCCAATCCCACATCAAAGGGTGAGGGCAGTCCTCACACCCGGCAACCTATATATGAGTTCTAACTACCCTCATTAATAGGTAATCAATACTTCAACTACTCATTCCCGCTTAAGTTATCAGTTTATTCCAACTATACTGACTTAGGCATCAGAGCGGAATAGACCGGCCCTGCCCGGTATTCCCTTAGTTAGTAGGGTTTGCAGGCAGAAATCATACCAAGATCCACCAGTATCTGTGAGTCTACGGATTCAGACAGAAACAATTGGCGCCGTCTGTGGGAAGAGTACAAAAGTTTGTGTTGTCGTACGAGTGGGAACGGAATCGATCAGTCTACGGGTCGCAAAAAAAAAAAAACATGTTTGGGAGCACAAGAGAAAAGAGGGAAGGAAATCCAGAGGACCGGTGGGTTCTGGAGCCGGTGTTAGTCCAAATCCCGGGGGAGGGACAGGGACAGCCCGCTGGAGGTTGCAGTCAGACCGCTCCCGCTAGCCGAGATCAGGACGTAACCGTGGGCGAGTACGATAGGGCTGCACGCGGGAAGGACCCGGAAGAAGCCCACCAAATCTTGAGCCTGGGACCCGCACCAGCTCTCAACGAGGCCCCAAACAGAGGGGAAGATCTGCTGCCCAGCAGCGACAGCCTGGTCGATGTCTCCAGTCCAGGCCAGTATGATATGGCGGGAGAAATAGAAGAAATGCGAGCGGAAGTAAACTGCTTACGGGCAGAGAGCGATCGGGACAGGGCAGAGGCCACCACCAGGTATCAAGACATGGAAGCGGTCAATGCCGCACTGGTGGCTGCCTTGGAAAGAGGCCAGCAGTGCAATGCCGCTCTGGTAAAGTCATTCGCACCGCCCACAAAAGAGCCTCCCCACCAGGAGGTGGGCCAGTCATCGGGAGGAGAGAGGGACACCGGCGTGGCGGAAGACGTGTTTCCGGCGGACGCGGTACCACCAAAGATCGTCCCAGCTCCTCGGAGGAATAGCGGTTCGTTCGAGGAAGATACCATCACGTCGACCGCACGGGCACTACAGATACTATTTGACTCGGTATCAGACATGAAGGCCCAAATGGAGGCCAACGAGAGAAAGGCTGCGAGATCGCCGGAGAGCGCACGATTCAACCAGCGGGTCTGACCCTTCTCACGCAGGGTCCTGAAATCCGGAATAGCGGGCACCCAAAAGTCGCTAAAGCTTACATACTCCGGAGCCGGCTGCCCATACCAACACCTGGACAGCTTCCGGTCCCAAACGTGTGTTAAAGGATACTCCGACGCCGTTTGCTGGAACATATTCCAGGAGACCTTGTCCGGGGAGGCACTTAGATGGTTCTACGAATTGTCGGCGAATTCTATAGAGGCATTTGAACAGCTGCCCAACAGGTTCGTGGGCCGGTTCATATTACGGGTCGAGGGGGCCCGGACCTCGACGGTTCTCTTCAACTGTAGGCAGGTGGACTGCGAGGAGCTGCGAGCTTTCGTTAACCATTGGCAAACGGCCACGGCCGGGGTCAGAGACTTGGATAAGGGGATTACCGAGTCCTCCTTCAAGCAAGGTATCCGACCCTAAAATTCTCGTACGCCTTGCGGGTGGAGATCCTGTAGGGTTACGATGAACTAATGGCAATGGCCATTAGGCACGCCCAGGTGGACCACGAAACTTATGGGTCTCGTCAGCACAAGAGAAGGCAGGAGGAACCTGACTCCGCCCGGCAGGAGGCAAGAAACTGGCAGCAGGGACATGTCCGAGGAGCCGCACCCGATAGGAAGCCAAGGAGCTGACTGAACCAGAAGCGCCGGAGGGATACCTTTGACACCCCCCAGCGAGGTGGAAAGCCCCCGCCCTACCAACAAACCCGCCCCCTCACAATCACGCCAGCAGGACGGCAAGAGGTATTCTTTACTTTAACCTCCTCCTACGAGGACATCCTGTATGAGAACGGGAACAACATCCCCCCTCCACCAAAAAGAAATCATCCAAAGGGGAACCTGACCAGGGCAAAGACCGGTAAATACTGCTACCACGATGAAGCCACACACCACACGAACGATTGCCTTGCCTTGAAAACAACGATTGAGGATCTAGTCCGCCGCGGTGACTTGCAGCGGTACCAAGGGCCTTGCTCTCCTCTTCAAGAGCCTCGACCTTGGTCTCTAGCTCGGCCCTCTCCTCCTCAAGGGCCTTCCTTTCCTCTTCAAGAGCCTCGACCTGGGCCTCCAGCTTAGCCACCTGCTTCCTGACCCTCTCCTCCAAGCGGGCCTTCTCCCTTTGGAGCTTGGATTTCTCCAACTCCAAGAGGTCCCGGGTGCTTGTCAACGCCGCCACCTGCTTCTTCAGCTCCGGCAGGTCTTCACTTGCATCCGACTGATACAAGTGGTACAGTAGCTACAGTTTAACCGGCACCGGCACCGGCTAGAAAGCAACAGAGCACGAAATAATGAACGAATACCAGTGGCAAGCTATCCTTACCTGGAGGGTCACCTCCTTGGTTTTCAGCCGGTTGTCCTCCGGTCACCCTCCCGAAGCCACAATCTTCCCCAGCTCCATCCCCTGCACATCCATGAGTAGCCTCTGGGCGAACGAGTCGTTCGGGCAACTATGCTGCGGGCCTGGCCCCGCCGCAGGATCCTACTCCACCCCCGATGCTTCTGTGCCGGCAGTAGCAGAGCTAGAGGCCGCAGGAACATCGCCTTGGGCGGTAGAGGGGCCACCACGCGTCAGCTTCAGCCACTTGGCCAGGTTCTCACCAACTGCCCGGCCTGTGTAGGAAACAACCGCGGACCGGCAACTCCCGGGACCTCTTCCTCCTTTCACCCAGGTCAACCTGTAAAGGAGAATATTGGGCGGCAGATAGTGGGGACATGGTGACAATTGGCACCGGACCCAACCGCTGCGGAATTCTTGAAGCACCACCCGGGGGCTTTGGCGGCCCACCAACAGTCTTCCCCGGTCGAGAAGCCCCTTGGGGTCCCGAAGCTTGAGTCTTTACGCGCATTAAGCAGTAATCCTCGTCCGCAACGTCCAGCGAAACCGGTTTGTCATGTACGGTCAACCCCCCGATTTGCCGGTCAACCGTTGACCGTGCAGCGGCTTCCCCCTTTTCCTTTAACTTCTAGACTAGATCTTGATTGTCCATTGACAACGTCTTGTGAGCTTTAATTGCCGACCGAGATGATACACCTGTAGAACACAAGGCAAACATATTAGTCAACACCAATACGCTCAGCGGGATCAGAGATACATCCTACACTCCACCACCCACCAGGATTCCCCCCTAGATGACATAGTTCCAGCACCTCCCGCCGGATAAAGTTGTAGGAACTTCGCTCCAGGCCCGACCTGCACCCAAATACCCCCGCGATCCTATCTCTCTGCAGCTCAGATAACCGATACGACTGATCGCCGATCGGCTGAAAGGCACCTGGCACCCGGTAAGTCCTACTCCTCTTCTGCCAACCCCCTGCCATTACCACCTTCTTCCTCCAATTATTGTTGAGCAAGGAGGGCAACCAGGTTATCACCGGCTTAAAGTCCTGGGCAGAAAAGCCCGGGCCTTACTCTTCTTTGAGTACGTCACCCGGTACAAGGCCCGAAATTCATTCAACGTTGGGCAACTCATATCACTCAGCCAGTAGAGACAGCCCAGGCTCAGCAGTTGCCTCGATTGGTTCCTGGGAAGCTGTGCCGGTGATATCCTGATGGCACTCATCATGTACTGCACAAAGTCCGGCAGCAGGAGCGATAGCCCATGCTGGAATTGGTCCTCATGAATGGCAACCCAACCATCCTCCGGGTTCAAGCCGACTCTCCTGCATGTAGAGGCCGTAGCTCTACTTCTCCTGGAATATTCCACCTCGCCCGAAAAGCGGCAATCTCCCCGGGAGATAATGAGCCCTCCGGCTCATCACAGCTTATGGTTTTATCCCCGTCCACAAGTATGTGGCGCGAGGCCCCTCTTGGGTAGGCAGTGTCCAAGGACACTCCATAGGGAGCATCCTCCTGTCCCAGAGACCCGGACGTTGACACCTCGTCGGTCGAGCGAGCGCTGGCGTTCGGCCCAGAAATCTCACCAGAGCTCCCAGAATCCATGTAACCTAAAAAACAAAAACCACCGCAGGGCAGTCCGAAGCATATAGTGCCTCAGCACAGCCCACACCGGCCTCTAGGTATCTCAGCCAAAAGTTCCCGGTTCTTGCGGAGATCCGGTACTACAAGGGTCCTATCCAAATGGCTAATCTAGATACCACCAACTACCCATCGGATCCACCCACGAACAAAAAAGGGAGGAGAAACAATTTTAGAATCACAAAGGACTGGGACCCACCGATTAGTGTGCACGACGACGGAAACGCAAAAGCTGGAAAGCACCGAGCAATTGTGTTAAGTGAAGCTAAGCAATGGATCAGTTCTCAGCCAAATGAAAAACACACGAAGAGGCAAGGGTTAATATGCAGGCCCAACGCCCTTGAATCCCCTCCCCCCCCCCCCCAAACTACTCAGTAGGGGAAGTAAAGCGCCCGCGGATCCGGGTCATCCATCTCTGACCGTCTCCTACCGGCACGTGTCCCAGTATTGGTAACTTCCCAGGCCATCATAACTGATGGGACTAATGGAATACCCCCTTCAATGCATGTCAGCTACCTGCCTCGCATGCGGAGGGTAGTTGAAAGAGCAGGGGACATACTCGAACCGTCCCGCATAGAGCCTACTCCACCTAATGCTGAAATACTCCAACAAATCGAGGTATCCCACCGGAAAAACTCTTCCTCTAACACAGGAAACCCTGCAGGATTATTATTGTTACCCCTGAAATATTCCAACAAGTACGGGGCATTCTACTGGTTAAATTTATTCCACATTTACAGCCAAAACAAAAACCGGTTTGGTATCCCACAGGAAAAAGTCTTCCTCTAGCATATGAAACGTCTTCCCGCAGGCTAAAAATCCTGCAGCAATATTATGTACAAGCTACGATATTTCAACCGTAGTGCCTGCTCCAGTTCAACGGTTTACTAGTCCTCAGTCCATCCAGATCCGACTATTGGATGAGGTATCGGACCGGCCATGATGGTACTTGCTTATCGCTCTCCTATGGAATAACCGGTTCAGCGAACTGAGACATTCCTACTGACAGCTGTGTACGACCTAGGATCCAATATACCATTAGGCTTTATAAACCTGGGAGACTTGATCCTCTAACACAGGACAACTCTTCCCGCAAGCTAAAAACCCTGCATCCATCCTACCTGCAGGAACAAATGCAGCAATGTGGGGACGGCTACCAAGGACTACTCCTGGCCACGCCACCCACGGGAGACTTGATCCTCTCATTCAGGACAACTCTTCCCGCAGGCTAAAAACCTTGCATATACCTCACGCCTGTACGACCAAAGGTATGAAACTATCGGGGATGTCTCCGGTACCAACGCGGGACCGCTTCACCCCGGGAGACCTGATTCTCTCTCACAGGACAACTCTTCCCACAGGCTAAAAACCTTGCACATCCTATACGCCTGCAAGAGCAAGAGGCTGTGTGACAAGTGGGGAAGGCTACCCAGGATCACTTCGGGCCACGCCACCCACCAGGAACTCCTATAACACAGGGCACGTTTTCCGGTGATACACTTTCACCTCGTCATCCACCGCTTTAGTCAACATGTGCCCTCTGCGTCTACGGTACTAAAATGTGGGGGACTCGTTCATCCCATTCGCTATCTTCACCTGGTTTCCCCGGAACATAGCACGGCGGATTTCAACGTCACATCATCTCATTCGCTATCTTCATCGGGTTTTCCCCGGAACATAGCACGGCGGATTTCAATGCCACAATATCATCTCACGTACTACATCTTGTACTCATATGCAACTGTCAACTGTCAACATCGTAACCATGCACACATCACATTAAGCATCATCATAACAGGTTATTCGAACGCCCGGCTAAGCCCAATCTTAAACGCGGACTTGGGGGGCTAGGGTACCGGTGGGTAAGTGCCCCTAGCGGGTCTGCGATCCTATAAAGCAAGACATATTTAAGTCCCCAATGAAGATGGCACTTGACCGGGAACTTGGGGGACTTGTTGACAGGAGCCATAGAGAGGCTACCTAGGCCCCCAGACCCGCAACCAGGACTTTTGGACCTAGCCCAGGGCCAGGGGGCCAAAGCATGAACACATGCACCTGTGCCTGGGCAGGTCTTACCTGTGACCTCGGCCCGGGAACCGGGGATGGTAGCTCCCCAAACAGGGGCCGAAACAGTACAGTACTATGTGCAGAAGGAGGCCAGTCCCACATCGAAAGGTGAGGCCAGTCCTCACACCCGGCAGCCTATATATGAGTCCCAACTACCCTCATTAATAGGTAATCAATACTTCAACTACTCATTCCCGCTTAAGTTATCAGTTTGTTCCAACTATACTGACTTAGGTATCGGAACAGAATAGACCGGCCCCGCCCGGTATTCCCTTAGTTAGCAGGGTTTGCAGGCAGGAATCACACCAAGATCCACCAGTATCTGTGAGTCTACGGATTCAGACAGAAACATATTGCTTCTGCCTCTACAGGTTCACAATCTAGGTAAAGTTTCTGACTTTATGGATTTTTTCTCTTGGGTTTTGTTCACTTACAATTGGGTACTTATCAAGTTTCGTTCTTTGTGGGTTTGAATCTTAGGTTTTCGAAATTGGGTTTTTGTCTTTCTTCAATCGAGACCTAGTATCTGGGTTAAATGAAGTTTTGGATGTTTGATAATTGAGGGTGTTGGTTTAGATTCATTATGTTTTTGCTTAATCTGAAATCAATTGGGGTTTTTGTTTTTGTGCAAAAAGTTTGGATTTTTGGGGTTGATTGGTAATGGGGTATTTTGAACTGAGTTTTGTTGAAGTTGATTATGGTGGGTTTAACTGTGATGTTGTATTGATTGAGTGATGGCTGTTACTGCTTCTGCAGAGTCTCGGAATTGGTAACAGATGTGGATTTGAAGTTTCTGATTGAGAATTTGGATGAGAAGATGGGTCAGAATGAGAAATGGGACAGTGTCATAGAAAAAGGAAATGATCTTCTGTATTACAATGCTAAGTGTTGCAAACCTAAGGTCATTCATCCTGTGCTGAATTTATTTGCGTTTTGGAAATTCATTATTGATAAACAATTAGATACTAGTCATAATCGTGTAAAGTTAATTCCGCTTCTTGTGGACTGTCGTTGCATGAGTTCATCATATCAAATATGCCCCGAGGCATCTCATCTTTGGTTGAACCCATTGGTCAGAAAAATGACTAGTTTCAATAATTTACTTCACTAAATTTAGCAAATAAAGGTTATGAAACTGAGTTAATGTATCATTGCCTGTGCTTTCAGGTTGGTGCTGTGAAGTACTTGAGTGTAACTATATTTGAAGATTGCACTGCAGAGTTGCTGAGAGACTTTTACATGGACAATGATGACAGAAAGCAATGGGATAAGATGTTGTTCGAGCATGACTGTATAACATGGCTGTCATCTGAAGCATTTTCTTGTAGAGCTTGATCCAACTTACTACGGTAATTAGCTATGGACATAATTACGCATTACCTATACCAGAGAATTCGTTTTGGTATTGTTTGTTTTTTTCCCTTATTATTTCTTTGGGTAGTTTATATGTTCCATGCCATTTTTAGTTGTCTTGGCATATCTCAGTGAGCAGCATGGCTTCTAAAACCTGCCTATATTTTTAGACATAATGGATGTAGTTAAATATTTCTTTCTTTTTTTGGGTACACCAAGCATAGATTTTGCTTGAATCATTAAAATAATTTAAAGGAAATGTCTGAATTGTATCTATGGTTAGGTAGTATTCATCGGTGATCTGATATGATAACAAATGTAATCTTGTATAAATTTTCACATCGCCATGCTATTAATAAGCACATTTCTGTCATTGATTGGTATTCTACTCCACATAGGTCCCCCCCCCCCCCCCCCCCCCCCCCCCCTCCCGGATTAGAGGCCACAGATAGCACTGGAGCAACCTCTGCAGAACCTATAGTTCATAGACCAATTACTGGTGGGGAGAGGAAATTGTCAAGACGACCATCAAAGAAATTACTAGCCAATGGCTTGCTGCGTCTCGGGGGTGTGGTCTGCTTGTCTCATGGTCGCTCTAGCCTGGGTGCAAAGGTTGCGATGGCATATATCTTGACCAAACTGAACAAGCGTGGTGCTTCATCAAGTCAAAGTGGGGATACAGGCATATGACCTTGTTGGCATCACAAGTAAATTTTGGAGGCCCTAGTAAAGGTTGCTTGTATAAATTATTGACAGGATCACCGACTACTCTGAAACTAAACCCAGGACCTCACCAGTCAATGGCGATTGGCTCAAGTACGTTGGACCTCAACTAGTCTCTTGGAAATTTTGATCTTATCTCACCAATAAGTTGAATAATGCTTGCTCCTTGCTGATTGTTCCTGTTTACTGGCAGCATATTTGGTCCTACCCTGAGAATGATCCAGCAGCCTGATTGTGAAAAAATTAACAGAACTACAGATGTCTCTTTAAACTTTCTTGTTACTGTTAAAACTCTCACGACATGAAAACAGAGAAAGAATGTACATACTGTTTATTTATTTATCTTTATTTCAAAAATATTAGAAAATTTTACTCTCTTAACTCCTGTAAATTTCACATTCTGTAGTTACGCTGGAAAATTAATGATGAAAGTATACTTCCTTCAGTTCCTTGTCTTGCAATGATGCGTGCCTACATAATATACACTCTTCTCTTAGAGACGTCATAGAACGCACATTTGGAGTTTGAAAAAAGAAATAGAAGATTTTAAGGAATATGCAAGTTTATTCATTTTCAAAACACGTGAAGATCGTGATTGCAACTATGACACTTCATAATTATATATGGAGGTATGAAAATCGGGATAGACATTTTGTTCGTATTGGAGAAAGACCCAATGACATGGCACGTGACATAGAGATGGATGATGATGCACAAGAAGAACATCATGCTCATGGTGGTGTACAAGAAATTGAAAGAATAAGAAATAACATCACTCAAAGGTTGATGAGTATCTGTAATGCTGATTAATGTTTAATGGTGTTAATGTATCATTTTGTAGTCATTTGATGTCAATGAGTTATTTACAAAATATAATTTAAAATTATGATTTCACCATAATGATTAGTAATTAATTATATTTAGAAATAATTTCATACAAGTATAATAAAGATTCAATTAGCCATAAAATAAAAAATTAATAGTTATTACCATTCAATTAAAGTTAAAAAAAAATCATGTCCAAATTGGTCATTTACAGACAAAAAACACAAGTCAGCTTTCAGTTTACCAAACACTTTGCCAATGTCTTTTCCACTAACAGCACTTAAAAAAAGCCAGTTTACCAAACACTCACCCAATTTGCTTTTGAGCAGCTTATTTTAAAAAATAAGCAGAAGCCAGGCTTTTCTGTAAAGCCCAGCTGCACCAAACATACCCTAATTTTACTCACTCTTACCCAAAAGAGAGGCTTTGTGAGGCTTTGCCTTTTGCTGCAAATACAGAGGATTTTCATCTGCTATGCTGATGTTAATTAATATATACAAATACACAGGATTTGAAGAAACACTCGAGATTTATAACCGAGGCCTCGAATCCGCATATTGAACTTTTCAAATTTTAAAAAATTTATCTTTCTGCGCATCAATTTTGGTTTTGTTTCTTTGAAAATAGAGGCTAGACTGCAAAGAGATGCGCAATCACTTTTCTAGTATAGTAGGCTTTAATCTACCCACTGTTTGCATCATATCTCTATTTTTTTTAGCATGACATTTCTCTAAAAATGAGCAAGTCAACCTGTAAATTTACAAACACGTATAATTTCCAAATGTACCAAACGTCCAAACCAGAGAAGGCAGAGACTGGGAAGCACTCACTAGTCACTATTATTCCAATTCCAATTTACAGATTCAGCGTGCTCACTATAAAGTATAAACAATAAAACATTGAATGAGTAATTGAATGGAGTGAAATCATACCAGAGACGGCAGAGACTGGGAAGCAGAAGCTGAGAGGGGAAGACTGAGAGAGAGAGGGCAGAGAGGTAGAGAAGTGCAGGAGATACCTCCGCCCTTCCGTACGAGACTGAGAGAGAGAGAGGACCAACTGGCCGAGAGGCAGAATAGGGAGGTAGAGTTCGTAGGCAGAAGAGGGAGGCAGAACATTAGAACATTAGGTTTAAAAATTGGGATTTTTGACTTAGTTCAGATCAGACTCGACCCGCCTCGGACCCGGCCCAGTGCCTCGACCCGCCCAGTTCCTAGGCCCGCCTCGAACCGCCTAGGTGGCTCCTAGGTGACTTGCCGCCTACTAGACGCCTGGAGTGTGAAATCTGGGCGGCTTGGCTCCGCCTACAGCCTAGGCGGAGCTAGGCGGGGATTTTTAGAACAATAGTAGGCCACACATCCCACATCACCCGGGAGAGAGTGGATGCTGTGCTTATATATGCATGGTTAGCTCCATACATTAAGACATGTTTTGGGGTGAAACCCCAAAAACAAATCCGTGCGGGCCTGTGGGCTCAAAGCGGACAATATCTCAAGTGTATGGGATAGACTGTTACACTCTAGTCTAATCGACTATTTCCACCAAATATCTAAATGAAAATTCTTTTTTTTTCCTTGTTTGATTTAATGCACTTTATTGGAGACTATATTAATGAGAGTCCAAGTAACAATAGTCCAAGTAACTGCCTATGTAAATGTGCTATGAGAGTTACATGGCCAGTTACATGTTAGCTACATTTCTAGTTACAATACCAGCTATATTACTTGTTGCTCCATATCGGTAATTTTTCGTTTCTTTGTTTGCATTAGTCCTGGTGATTTTCTTGTCCTCAAATCATGCTTCGTTTTGGTTTTGTTTTCATTGTTGATGTTGTCATCGGATTCAATGTTTTTACCTTTTGATTCTACCATTGTTTTCCTGAATAATACAATAGCAAATAATAGTTACATGATAGGTATACGAACAATTATATGTCCAGTTAAAGAGAATAATAAAAAACCACAACAGTTGCTAATCACAAACAAACTATAAGCTAGTAGATAAGCAAAGAATCAAGAAGCCACAAACAACTATTAATTCTCAAAAGTATCATTACACACCAAAGAGAAATATACCAAAGAGATCAACAATAGATAGAAGTAAGCGAATGCAAGAAAATTATAATCATAACTTCCAAAATATAAATATAAGATCTAAAACAGTAGGCACCCCAACGACTACTTTATCAGTAACCCACAAGATTATGAACACTACTAAGCGTCGTATGAAATTCCCCCCCCCCCCCTACACACACACAACAGTGTGTGTGCAGTGACTGTGCACTGGTACAGAACAGTGACAGATGGAGTTGGGTGTGCAATTCAAGTTCGGTATACTGTTTTACGGTTTTTATTCTAAATTCTATTTTGAATTCCAAGCCTATGTCGACTTTATTGATTTTGATTTTTTTTTCGTGAATTTGAGTATTAGTTGTATCAAGTTCTGAACGAACAATGTATTTTACGAGAATTATAGATTTTCACCTCAAAAATATTTTAAAGCTTCCGTTATGTTTATTAAATTTTGTTTTTACAAAAAATGCTTTGCGTTTCTTTAGAATGTAAATTGTGTTTTCGATTTATGTTTTAAGGACTCGTAACACTGTAATGTGCTAAACCTGGTAAGGTGTAGTTTGGGGTGTTACACGCTGTCTGCTCTTCCAAATCCTCATCATCGACCATTGATGATGTTACTTAATTTTTTACGGCCTCGCTTGCACTTGCAAGCTCTAAGGTTATTGATGCCTGAGCTCGTATATCTCGTGCACCAAGGAAGGCTTCGCAATCTTTCTTGATTGTGAAGCCTCTCAAACATGAGTCACCTTCATTAGCTGATATGAAGAAATTCACAAGTCATGTTTGGATTCTCGAGCGCAATCGAGAAACGTCAAAACAATCTGTTCATCTTTGCCCTTTTGATCTTATTAAGGATTGAAACAAAGTGGTGCACCTTGGTGGTACTTCTAAGCGCAGATCATCATGTTACCTTATGATGGGATAGCTACGATTCACTTTATTGCTCTAAACTCTCTCTACTTTTGGGTACTTAGCAATACTCCTCCTTTCTATAAAATCCCTGATAATTTTCCGGTGCTTGGTGCGGTTTCAGGGAATTTTCTCGAATATGATGAGAGAATTTGGAAAATTTCCAAGCGGTTTAGGTTGAAAGAAAACTCAGCCTATTTTCACATAGCAAACTTTAAAATTAGACAAAAATGTTGAAGTTGAAATTCACTACTTTTTTTTAAAAGTGTATGGGAATGTGCCCTGTTTATAATTTGGTGTACCATAAGGATGGACGTTGTCATGCAACGCCCATCAACAACTAATAAACATGCATGTTCCATTGATGGCAAAATGCTGGAAGCTACAGTGCCGAGATTGGGATTTGTTGCCAGCATCTATGTCAATGGACACTTCCGTTTTCAAGGTGTGCATCAACCAATCTTACCCTCTATTAGCAAAAAATTGGCACCACCCAAGGCTCCTCCTCATAAACCTGTTCTTTTGAGACAACATAAAAGAGAGACAGGTGCCCTAGCTATAATGCCAGCGCAGATATCGGCAAAATATGTGTCAAATGGCACGCTAGTGGTTGGTGATTAAACCCGGGATCTAGCTGTTAAGAGAAGTCGTCCTCCCTCTCCATACACATAAAAAAAAATAAAAAATTGAAGGTGTCGCGTCATGATCTCCTTCAAACTCCTAGGGTGGATGAGTTCCAATTGAAGAAGCTATGACAACTTGACGTGGTAGCAACCTTCTCCACCAAATCTCTTAGTCTCATTGAAGCTCCTCATGGTACTATTGTTAAGAAAGAAGCGATGCCGCAACAAGAAGCACCGAAACAGAAGAGAGGACGCCCATATGGATCGAAGAATAAGCCATAGGAGCCAACAGAAGCTCAGAAAAACAGTTTTGCATATCTTTCAGCACCTCGTTGCCCTAGTGTTAAGGGTAAGTGATGGAATTATTATACACGCACATTGTACCTGCAAAACAACTTCATACACATAATACCCTTCTTGTGTCGATTGTAGTATTGACAAGTAGGGATCGATCTATTTGGGGAAATCAAGGGCATTTAATCACATAAAGCATCACATAATTATATGGGGGGTTTGGATTTATATCTAACAACCTACTGAATTTTACGAAAAATAAAACCTTGTTCAAGGAGAAATTATAATAGGGAGAACTTCTACTTTATTCATTGATAAGGAGGCTTTTAATTATATAGGCATTACAATAAGTATCCCGATAAATCAGGGATTCTCTATCTATTACATAATCATCTAATCTAGTCTAATTAGGTCAAGACAAATCCAGAAAGTTACGGAAATAATCTTCTTACAACACTCCCCCTTGTGTCGAGCGCCTAATGTCTTCATGGTGCTTACCATGTTACCTCACTAAAACCTTGCCAGCAAAACAAAAACCTCTTGGGCAAAAATAAAATGCATGGACGAAGGAAAAAGAGCACAACGCACCAACTATTATACTTGTGATTGACATGTGATGTAGACTCCCCCTGATGTCTAACAAACTTAGAGCTCTGATATATGGCGCATGCCAATGCTCTTCACATGTTTCACAAACATAGATTTTCTCAAAGACTTGGTAAACAAATTTGCAACATTTGCATCTGAACTCACTTGATTAACTTGGATGTTCAAGAATTTCTGTTGTTGCACATTATAAAAGAACTATGCGGGTCAGAGAGATACCCAGCATCTACAAAACCAACTAACACATTGTTGGGAGTCTTTGGATAAGGGAGACGGCCATTGAAGGACGAAGAAGAGCCGGAATCATCATATATGCCGGTCTCCACGTCGCCGGTGTCGGCGGCAGTTCCGTGGCATACAGCGGCTCTGCCGGGGCTGCCGGTGGCGTTGGTGTGAGGATGACCGGTGGTGGAAACCTCTCTGGTGCTAAAGGGGTAGAACAAACCCAAGTCAATGGAACCTTTCAGATGTTTAACACCATTCCAATGACGATGCGTAGGCGCTGAGCTAAATCTAGCTAATAAGTTCACAAAGAAAGCAATGTCTGGTCTAATATATTGTGCTAAATACAATAGCGCCCCAATTGCACTAAGATACATGTATTTTGCTCCAAGCATCTCTTCATCATCCTCTTTAGGACGGAATGGATTCTTGTGTCTAGACTTTGTCTTTCTTATGAACACGCATGGGCTTAAATCATTGTTCTTATATCCCCTTCTAATCAAGTATTACAATAGACGTTACAATCTAGTTGCATAATGACTTCGTGGTTTAAAGTCACTTGATTGAGGCATTAGAAGTCCTTCAAACACTTTCGTGTATATAACTGCATCTATATCCCCATATAGGTATACATTAACCACATTCATAAGCTGCAAACTTCAGTTTTTGGGACACTACTAAACTGATTAAGTAGCGGAAAGTAATGATGTCCATTACGAGAGAATACATCTCATCGTAGTCAATACCAGGTCGTTGAGAGAAACATTGCGCTATGAGTCTTGCTTTATACCGCATGATCTCATTCTCTCATTACGCTTACGAACAAAAACTCTCTTATGTCCAACAGGTTTAACGTCTTTCCGGATCAACTCAACAGATCCTAAGACTTGCATTTTATTTAACGAGTCTAGTTCTGCCTCTATTGTTTCTTTCCACTTCGGCCAAATACATTCTTCGTTGACACTCTGCAACGGAATAAGCGATTACATCATCAACATACGTGGAATTTTATCCACAAAATACACGTGCGAACTTGTGTAATTGAGATTTATGTGTACTCTGACATCAACAAAGGTTCTATGGCGTCTCACAGAAAACACATAGTTGATCATGGACATAATTATAGTCAGAGATAATCTCATTGATGATGAGCGGATTAATTTGTGCCATCTCAACTCGCTTCTTTCGAGGTTTTGAATCTCGAGAATTAAACGGTCTCCCCCTCTTCTTGGTGGGAGCCGAGGCCGAAGCTGCTGCCCATTCAAAGTCCATTAGTGGCACCGTTGCGATCCAGTCCCATATGATGGGATCTTCAACCTTACCGGCACATTTGCAGTATGTATGTGCGATCTCGTCACTTTCTAACTCATTTTGAGTAGTGCAGGGATTATGATGAGACAAATCGTTAAGGGCACACCATGTCAATTCCTGACGTTCATTCGGAATGTGAGCATTCCTATCTCCCCCTAACGGCGGGAAGTGTGTCTCATCAAAGTGACAATCTGCGAAACGCGCAGTAAAGAAATCTACGGTGGTTGGTAGCGGATTATTATTGGGGATTCACATCCAACATATACATAAACGTCTTTGTAGGCCCATATGTGTACGCAAAAGAGACGTAATAGATAAACAGCACAACTGAAAATACGTAAGTGCGCAATATTGGGTTTATAACCAGTAACCAGCTGGTATGCACTAAACGTCTGGTTGGCATTGGGTCGGAAACGAATAAGCATAGCTGCATGCAGTATTACATATCCCCATGCAGAAACTGGCAATTGGTTCCCATAACCAAAAGCCCTAGCTAATAGCCGGAGTTGCTGAAGAGTGGCTTCTGCAAGGCAGTTCTGAGAAAGAACATGAGAAACGGGATGTTCAACTTCAATCCCTATGGATATGCAATAATCATCGAATGTCTTAGAGTTAAACTCTCTAAAATTATCCAACCTAATAGATTTAATAGGATGGTCAAGGTGGTGAGCCCTTAACTTGATGATTTAAGCTAAAAGCTCGGCAAATGCAGCTTTTGGACAGCAAATCGACGTGACCAATGCGTCGATGCATCAACCAGCACCTTAGAATACACAAAGGGTCTGCATTGTGGCTGATAGGTCCACACATATCATCTTGGATTTGTTGTAAGAATGGTTTCTTTTGTGTCCATAACAAAGGAAAACAATGGATTCATCTTTGCTAGTGTACAAGCTTTGCAATAAGAGCATTATGCATCTTAAAATTCAAATTCGCGCTGAAAATCAGATTCACCCGCAGCATGACCTTTGTGTACTAAAACGGTTATAACTTCTTCATTACAGAAGTTATTGACAAACCGTAAAATGTTTGGGAAACTAGACATCGGTAGCTTTCCATTGATATAAAGTACACAACGTAGTTCAAACCGAGCTGATCACAAAGCTCTGTCGAAGTTGATGGATCTATAGATTTCCGGACAGATCCGTCCTACGTTGCCGAAACGGCCATAACTCACTCAATATGATAGCTATGATCAAACGGTCAGTGTCTCTCGAAATTAGACACATAGGGCTTTCCATCGGTATAAAATATACCATTTTTGAATGAGTGAGCTATGATTTATAGGTCATGCACTATCAAAGCTTGTATGAGTTATAAGATCCAATAACAAGAATTGGAATGAGGTATTCTCATTGAATCTGACTCAACTTCTTCTCTAGAATGATTCATTAGAGGAAATACACAAGTAATAGTTACCATTCTCATATATCCAAGTGATAACCTTTGGCAATTAGGTTTGGAAAACACAGCAAGATTCGATTTTTTCTTGGTGCATAGAATACATTCAATGACATCGATAACTGTACCCTTAGGTAACATAAGTTTAACGAATCCACGCTCTTTAACAACCGGCGAGGTTCTAATCGATATATTCATTGATCATCTATATTGCACATATTATTTAAACGACTGCCTATTCCTTAGAATAGTGTGGGTTGTCCCACTCTCAGCTAGACACTCAACTTCACTGCGAGACATCTAAAGAGATGAAAAACTATGGGTGGTTTTCTCGCGGGACACAGTCTAATCACTACGCCGTAGGATAGAGAAAGAAAGGGGTTTAAATCCCATCGAGTATATCACATGGCATTTAGACTTTATAACTTCGACTAAAGTCGGAAAGTGTAAGGTTGAATGTTACATAACCGAGCAATCATCATCAGAAACCAAAACGAAGCCGAGGCTTCGCACGTTGTGGTGTTTAACACCTTTGGTGACCAGAAGAATGGAGGCTTAGCCTCCTAGGATCGGTGCTAAGCACCTTCTCGGGCGCCAATGGAACCGAGGCCGAAGCCTCCTTGAAAGCACGGTGCCGTGGCACCTTTGTGCTGCCGAAGCCGAGGTATCATCACCATGAGGCCGACGTCGGCCACTAGGCCTGTGACGTCGAGCCTAGCTCCAATTATTCTTTGATTTTGATTTTGATTTGAGCTGAGGTGGAATTATAAGTCCAATATACTAAGCCAATGTGACCCAATAGTGTTTCAGAAGAACCACGTGAGTCGTTAAAACACGAATCTGGATTGCTTAAAAACATAAAATTTCTCACAATATGGGAAAACAGAGAAATTTTATTAACTTGCCAACTTTTAATACATAAAAAGCAAGCTTCTAATTCTAAAGAAAACGACTAAGAGATCAAAGTCTATAAGATATGGCAAAGCCATTACAATACTTGAAAAATTCTTAATGAAAAGTCAAACATAAAGACTAATCAAAATCCGGGACATCTAATGCTTGAGTAGGCTCTTGAGTCTTAACTTCAGGAATGAAGTGCTCAGCCACGAGATTAACATGAGGTTGTCATCACTAGTTCTCACTCAGCATGATAATTCTCTTTGCTAGAATTATCTCTTGTAGGCATTAATCATCTCTTTGCTAGAATTATACATGTGGTGCATATGCTTAGAGGAACCATACTTGTAACAAGGAGCAAAACTAGTGCTTTTGTTGTTGTTGTGAGACGAGGGAGAAGGTGGCGCGTGGCCACCTTGACGGGTTCTATGGCCAAATTGGCCTCCCCCTGAAGGTGCGGCATTGCCGCCATCTCGTCTCCAAGTGTTGGAGCGTCGTGTCACACGGTTTCTACCATTTTGATTTCCTCCACGTATCGGTTTAGAAATTTGTTGATACGGGACATTCTGATTCTTATTTCTTTTATTTTGAAGCCTTCCCATAGTGAGCCTGTGGTTCATGAATCTTTTTAATTCCAACAGGTCTCAAAATTATTGTTATTTATTCAGCCTAATCAACCGAATTTCGGTATGGGTGTCATAAGACATCATAGGCTATGGGGAATTTATCAAGAGTCTTATTGATAAGATCTCTATCATTTTTGTTATGCCAACAGTGTCAAGGTCATAATCCAAAGAACCGAATGGTTTTCCATTTCAATGAAATCTCTGGGATAAGTATGTCATTGACATTATTTAATCGCTACAGGAGCGTGTCCCTTAATTTTTTTATTTCTTTAGGGATCTTTTATCGAAAGATGTTGTCGCTTCAGAGTTGGATGAATATGGCGTTCTCAAAAATGAGTGCCTAGGCCTTGACATAATCCCCAAATGGGGTAGTGGCTACTGCTTCATTCAGAATGACTGAGAAACCTTTGCTTTGAAAAGCAAGCTATACATCGGAAACACATCGATGATATTCATTGCTCTCGAGATTAAGAATCTTAAAATCGGGTCTTGACTACGACGACATCTACAAGGAAAGAGATACGTTGGATTGGTATGAATATGACATATATCATTCAAGTATGTAGAACGGAATTAGAAGGGTTATGACGTATATGGTCACATAAATTTTTCTTTTCGATGCATAAAACCGGCGACATCATATCGCACCTTTAAACAGTGGCGTACTCAGACATCCACATAAGCATCTTTTTTTCTTTTTCTTTTAATTTCCCTTTCAAACGTGATTCCCCCAGGACCATCACTTAAAACTTCGACCGTAGGGGTAATGACATCCCCATCTTAGGTCTCATCGGCGATATAAGAATGGCCGGAATCAGAGTAGAAGAAGGCTAATAGCGCCCGATATATATATATCGTATATGTTCAAAAGCTGGAACTTTAATTAAAAGCTTACTTGCTAGTTCGCCAATGAACTGCGTTGTAATATAAAATGCGTTTGAGAACTCAGTTCTAATCCTTGTGCAAATTTCAGTTGCTGTTCCATGTATGTGCAGCGAATAATTCTCGCAATTCCAAAGCGATGCGTCGTGCAATAAATTTCATGGAAAAGAAAACGCATATGGTTAGTCATATTCACCATATACAAGGCAGTAAAACTAATAAAGAAATACTGCAGTAACTGTTTTAACCCGTAAGGTAAAAAAAATTTATCTGAGGTAAGTACAATTACCGTTTTACCCCTCAAGCTGAATTGAATCGGACTGCCGACTCGGGTCGGGTCAGGCTCCAGGAACCGGGTCTGGTTCGATGAACCGGGAGGAGTTCGATGCCGGATAGGGCAGAAAACGTGCGGCGGCTTTGAGTTAGGCACGCAGGTTGACGACACTCAAGCGAGGAGGAAACCATGTCGCGTCAACGTCGGACTTGTCGGATTCGAGAATCCGGGCTAGGCTTCGGGGAGGCTTGATTTAGGGCGGCGTCGACCGGCGGAGGAAGCCAGATCAGTAGAGAACAACGGCGAGAGGTCGTTGGCCTCATGGCGGCGTGCTCCGAGGGCAGCAACAGCAGAACTCAGAGGAGGGAGGACTGGGTGGGTGCCCAGAGTAGATTTCTGGGTGCTCTAATCATATGTCAATCTCTGCCGACAAGATGTCGTTGGCATAACTTGGATCCTGACTCATTGTTTCTTTTCCGACGAAAGTTTGTCGCCAAAAGAACTTTTCCACCTTCGTTGCCGACAAAGAGGTTGTCGGCATAAAATAGTTTCTGATGGGGGGGGGCTTTCTTTGCCGACAAATGGGTTGCCGGCAGAAAAGAGAATTTTGGGTTTTTGAATTTTTCTTCAGATTAGAACCCTAGGATTTATGAATTTTTTCAGGGCTATTTAGACGAAGGCTAGAGCCACGTGCTGATAACGTGTTCAAGGAGAAATTATAATAGGGAGAACTTCTACTTTATTCATTGATAAGGAGGCCTTTATATAGGCATTACAATAAGTATCCCGATAAATCAGGGATTCCCTATCTATTACATAATCATCTAATCTAGTCTAATTAGGTCAAGACACATCCAGGAAGTTACGGAAATAACCTTCCTACAACAAACCTAAATTATTATTTACACATGATCACCTTCTTTCACACAAAAACCTATACACAAAACTCACAAAACATGTAACAATTTCACACAAGATAATAAAGTAGCAATCGGCATGCATTCAAGATTAGTTTTAGTTCCAATTTAATTAGAGCCTTTGTGGTTCTTCTAATTAGTCAAAACTCCTTAATTATTTATAACCAGCTTCGTGCATAATTCTAAACATAGTGCTAATTAGTTTAAAGACACTTCGTGTAGAAATTAAACCAAGAACTACATAAGCACAATGAGTCGAATTGGAGACATATTAGCAAATATGGCGTCACCGCATCTCACATCGATATGTAAATTTTCAGAATTACTCTAGCCCTTAGAACCAATACAAGGTAAACCAACTTTATGTTTATAATCCACCTCATATTGTATTCAGCAAGTGAAACCAATACACAAAGTATAGCCATGATCAAGGCTGCCCTCATGCATCGATTGATATGCATATGAATTCAGAAAATAAATCAAAATAAAACCAAGAACACATGCGATTTCAACTATATCATAAACCTTGATTAAAATCGTTACACATCAAGTATATAATCTGAATATTAGATAATCAAGTAGCAAATTCAAAAATCCAAATTAGAATTAATAAAACCAAATAAACATCCACAAATCCATACAATCTTCATAGACTAAGTATTGTAATTACAAAGAAAATATAAAGCCATGAGAGTAGAGTGAATCACACTTTGATAAGTCTTCAAGGAAGCTTCGGCAAAGATGTATTCGATGATGATGGAGATGTGATTTAGGTTAGGTGATGGAAGGGGATTTGTCTTATATTTCTTTGGTATTGTGGTGAGAGTTCGGCAGAATTTTGACTTGTGAAAGTGAGAGAGAAGAGATCATTTATCAAAGGCTATGCCGAAGTATATATAGGAGGGAGGGAGAACTAGGGTTTTCGGCACTAGAGATGCTAGGGTTTCGGCACATAGAGTTTGTGCCGAATTCTTCTTTTGTTTCTTGCAAGGTAAGTCTTCTTTTCCTCTTTGATTGCTACACTACCAGATCCGAGAGAATAGCCGACGAAAAAAAATTCGTAGACTATGCCGAATTTTCGTCGGCTATAATTCGTCGGAAAAACGCCGTCGGTAATACCAATGGCCGACGAAAATAACGAAATCGTCGGCTATATTCGAGTATGGCCGACGACTTTACCGACGAAAATTAATTTCGTCGACCAAACTTGGGCAAAATATCCGACGAAATTCGCCGGATATTTTCGAGTATGGCCGACGATTTTGGCAACTATAGCCGACGAATAAAATCAATTTCGTCGGCTATTTGTTCTTAAAGATAGCCGACGATTTTGTCTATTTCGTCGGTTATTCCGTCAGAATATATTAATATTTTAAGTTCGTCAGAATATATCAATATTTTAAGAGGCATAGCCGACGAAATAATGTGATTTTCGTCGGTAATAAAAGTTATAGCCGACGAAATAAAGTCAATTTCGTCGGCTATTCTTAAATTTTGGGGAAAAAAAAATTAAATTGTGCTTTGGTTCAACTGAATATGCAATCTTCCAGGAGGAGGATGCCGCCGGAGGAGGAGGAGGAGGGGAAGGAGGAGAGGAAGGAGGGGGAGGAGGCCGGAGGAGGAGGAGAAGGAGGAGGAGGACGCCGGCGCCGATTTGAGGAGGAGGAGAGCGGCGGATTGGAGACGCAGATCGGCGGAAGAGAGGGGAGGAGGAGTTTTTCAGGAGGAGGAGAGAAAAAAGGCGGGCTGAAAGATTTAAAGCAGAGAGAATAGCCGACGATTTAAAAGATTTCGTCGGCTATACTTTGGAAGATCAACAGCCGTCGGATCTGAGCCATCCAACGGCGGACAATAAAAAGGCGCGGATCGCAAGAGTTTAGCCGACGAAATATAATTTTCATCAGCTAAACGTAGAGAATAGCCGACGATTTACAATATTTCGTCGGCTATTCTATGAACATCGTCGGCTATACTTTGAAAACATTTTAAACTGCCGTTTTGAGGCCCTAAACGAACTCCAAAGCCCGAAAATGCCCACACATGGTGGCATAGCTACGAGTTTGATTCCTGGCGTCGTTCCCTTTCCGGAATGGTATCACAATCGTCATTCGGACGCCGGACGCCAAATCTGCAGTAAACCGGGTTTTGACTTGCAACGGTCAATCTGCTCTTCAACGCCAAATCTGGTCTCACCTTCAACAGATAATAGTTTCAAATCAATGAGACGCAACTAATCATATAAAAATTTTACAAAATTGATTTAACGAACGTCAGGCTACACATAGGAAAACGAAAGTAAAAAACAGTTAACCGCAACATTCGGCACACGGATATTATCGGAATCTTGTTATTTTTCAACCGTAGACGTATTTCATTATTTCGGTCATATCTTATTTCACAACATTTTTGCATTTGAAGAGTCTACGTATAGTAACTATTTGAAATTATACATTCACTTAAACACTTAGTAAACAAGTTGAGGAACATTAGTACATATGTTCTGATTTTGAATCTAAAAGTTTAGAAAATCTATTCCAACCGTCAGATATCACCATTTAGATTAAATACATGTATGAAAAAAAATCCAACTACATCTGACAACGTTAAAGGCTCGATCGGAACGGTCAACTGGGTCAGTCAAACCTCTAAACGCTTAGAAATGGTAATTGGACTGTCTAAATAACGTTTTTTGGCATGACCTTCAACAGATAATAGTTTCAAATCGATGAGACGCAACTAATCGTATAAAATACCCACAGATTTTTCACTATTTCTCCCGTTTTTTTTCGTTTTTTTTTTAAATGAGCAACTGCTGCCTAGATCTGAAAATATATAGACTTATAGCCGACGAAATTATTTTCGTCGGCCAAACTTTCAAAAGTTTTCGTCGGCTAAAGTTTCAGAGAAAGGCCGACGAAAATTCAAATCGTCGACTAAAATATGAATATAGCCGACGATTTTTTTTTTTTACCAACGAAAAAAAAAATCGTCGGCCATTCTAGGGGAATAGTTGACGATTTTTTTTTTTAGCGACGAAAATTTTATGTCGTCGGCCGTTTTTTTTTATTTCGTCGGGAAAAGCCTTTTTTCTGGTAGTGCTACCGAAATTCCTTAAGAGAATTGCCGAATTATACTTGTATAATTGCTGAATATTCTTCCCTTGTATAATTCGGCAAAAACCCTAAATGAACTTGTATGGAATTGAGTCCACATTCATCCATGATTTCCTCTTGTAATTCGGCAATTGTTTCCCTTGTATAATTCGGTTTCTTCCTTCCTTTGCCGTGCCTTTCCTTAGAAGCTTTAGGATTTCCTTATATATTTCGGCATTGAAATTCTTCTCCCAATCCGAATTCTTCTTCTCATGTGCACGGCATGCTTTTCATTTAATCCAATTTCTCTTCTTTTAATTTCCTTAAAATAAATAAGAGAAATATATATATTAGAAAAATAATAATATCATATGCTGAAATTTATTAGACATAGAATCCTGATTCTATTTAGATTTCTTGATTCAATAAAGAGTTCTACTTTTATTGAAACTCTTAAAACCTTCGACGTTTTACATTGTAGACTCCTAAACCGATTAGGATTCCTAATGCAATAAGAAATCTTACTTTGAATCAAACTCTTCATAAATTCAGCATATTTCGACAATTAAGCTCATTTCACATACAACTCTGCCAAAGACTTCTGACTTGACTAAACGACTCTATATTACAACAATAAGGGTTAAGCATTTGCATAAATGGGGATAAAACACATTAAGAACGTCGCATATTATGCTCCTATCAACTACCCTACACTTATCTTTTGCTAGTCCCTTAGCAAAACAAAATAAAAGACTACTAAAACTACTACCCCTAAATGATTGTCTCAGGATCTTTTAAACACATAGCTTTCAAGTTTAAGCATTTCAATGTAAGCACAATAATCCCAAGCGTCATCGACATGTTTCATGGCATGAATAGGTAAGAAGTGAGAAAATAAGCATATAAACATGTCAAGTTAATTCAGTCCTCCTCACTAGGCATACTCTCATCTTTTCACTCATGATATGACAATATTCACTCGAAGTATATGCAAGAGAATAGATTGTAAAGCAACAAATAGCTTGCATACTTCATCAAATAAAAGCACTTTGTGAATAATAATTTCTGGATAAACTTCATGTAATGACTATATGCACAATGAACCAAAACCATAAGCTTGCTCTTGAGAAAATCTCCACACATCAAAGTTCACCTATCTTAAGAATCATGAAAAGATCATTATAAAGGTGATAATGGGGTTCGGCATAAGAGATTCTCATTTAGGATAGTGGTGATAAAATGTTATCAAGACTTAGCAAATCTCAATAACTCCTTATGACTTCATTCCAATGGTCAAATTTTATCTTTTTTAGACCCATTCTTCATTCTTTTCTTCCCCAAAACATAGTAAAAATGGACAAAGGTCAAATATAACAATGATAGACCTTCAATTTATACACAAACTCCAATTTCACAATAATTTAGCAATTTCATTCTAAAACCGTGCCTTCTTTTCAATTCTTTTTCAAATTCGGACTTAATCTTTTCTTTTCTTTTTATTTTCTGTCGGAATACATATATTTTTCTTTCTTTTCTTTTTTAGGCACGACATAGATACAAGCATATAATTTCTTGCTAAATTCACCCCACACTTGTTCCGCAACATCACTCTAACTTTACAATTCCGCAAAATTAAGGTTTACCAAGTCTTGAGAACAAAGGTAAAGTATAACTATACTAAGCTCAAGGAATGTGTATCATGGTGATGAAAGAAAGGCTCAATATAAGCTCAAAGGGGTTAAAACTAAGGAGTCCCACAACGGGCACAAATTAGGCACATGTTTTATTTGGCTTTGGTGGTAATCCTAATAAGATCTTTTTAATCACTTTCGAAATCAAGGCATTTTATGAATTAAAGTCTCAAAAATCATCAATAGCAAGTTCTAGCATTCTAGAGTCCATTAAAAGGCTATGACACATAGTCATTGAATAATCAAAGAATGATGAAGTTTAGATAAATTTCTGCCCATTTATCTTTTTATCAAATTTATCGCACAAGAAGAAAGTGTTTCGGCACGAAAGCTCACATAGGATATTATGGAATCAAAACAACTCAAACATGTACGCTTTATTATATATTAATCAAAATCTCACATGTTCATACCAATCACAATATCCATGAAACTCACAATTAATTTTTATGATCATGCAAAACCATCATCTATGCATTCAAAGATATAATCATCATAGACTCTTTAAGGGCAACTTAAGACTCGATCTTAATCTAAAAAGCAACGAATTTTTTTTATTTTTCTGTATTTTTCTTTTATGACTCGAAACAAACAAAACAAAACATGGAAACATGTATCCCTACCCCACACTTAGAAAATTACATTGTCCTCAATGTAAATCAAAATAATGTTGTAATTTCTAAGCAAAATATAATTTCACACGTTCCATTTATACAATTCAACCAAAAAGAGTTTAGGGATTTAGAAAATGCAAACTCTCGTTGATGGCTCTTTCACAATTTCGGTTGAAATGAGTTGCCTCCCATGCAGCGCTTAATTGTTTATAGTCCTTTAGTCTAGACTCTTCTCATGTTCACTTTGATCTTGGGGCGTCCTCCACATCTATTTCCTCAAGTTGCTCCTCAAAATGCTCGTAATAAGGCTTTAGTCGATGACCATTCACCTTGAATTCTTTACCTGTAATATCACTTTTAATTTCAATAGCACCATGAGCAAACACATTAGTAACAATATAAGGACCAACCCATCTAGAACGCAATTTTCCTGGGAATAAACGAAGACGAGAATGATATAATAGGACTTTTTGCCCTATGTGAAACGTTTTTCCTCTCAATTGCTTATCATGGTACACTCTCGTCTTCTCCTTGTAAATCCAAGCCGCATCATATGCATCATTCCTGATTTCTTCAAGTTCGCTCAATTGCAACTTTCTGTGTAATCCAGCCGTATCTATGTTCATGTTGAACTCCTTTACCGCCCACCACGCCTTATGCTCTAATTCCACTGGGACATGGCATGCTTTGCCGTAGGTAAACCTAAAGGGAGACATCCCTATAGGCGTCTTGTAGGCTGTCTTATATGCCCACAAAGCATCATCAAGTCTGTCGCTCCAATCCTTCCTTGTTGGGCCAACAGTTTTCTCCAATATTCTCTTGATCTCCCTATTCGACACTTCTGCCATTCCACTTGTCTGAGGGTGATATGGGGTGGAAACCTTGTGAGTGACTCCATATTTCTTTAGCAAAGCTTCTATAGTTCTGTTGCAAAAGTGAGAACCTCCATCGCTTATAAGCACACGTGGTACTCAAAACTTGGAAAATATGTTAGTTCTTAAGAATTCTGCAACAACTTTAGAATCATTAGTCTTTGTGGCTTTCACCTCTACCCATTTAGAAACATAGTCAACCGCCAAAAAGATATATAGATAGCTTTTGAAAGAGGGAAATGGTCCCATAAAATCAATTCCCCAAACATCAAAAATTTCGACAATGATAATAGGAGAAAGGGGCATTTGATCTTTTGAACCAATATTACCTGTTCTTTGGCACCTATCACATGTCATGCAAAATGTATATGCATCTTTGAAAATTGTGGGCTAATAAAATCCACAATCCAATACCTAAAGGGCTGTCCTCTTAGGTCCAAAATGACCTCCACATGCCTCATTGTGACAAAATGCTAGAATCGGCCTATGCTCTTCTTGTGGGACACATCGCTGAATGATCTGATCACTACAATGCTTCTAAAGGTATGGATCATCCCAAATGTAGTGTTTTGCCATTTTTTTATCCTTGTCTTGGCTGCATTCAAAAATGTACTAGGAAAAGTCATAGTAACTAAATAATTCACAATATCAGCATACCAAGGTTCTTGTGTCTCAATGTGGAAAAGTTGCTCATCTGGGAAGGACTCTTGCAAAGGTAACGTTTCCTTCACAATTCGGCTCAAGTGATCCGCCACAACGTTTTCACTTCCCTTTTTGTCCTTGATTTCGATATCAAACTCTTGGAGTAAGAGGATCCATCGAATCAAGCGTGGCTTAGCATCCTTATTTTTCATCAAATATCTAAGAGCTGCATGGTAAGAGTAAACTGTCACTTTAGAATTCAAAAGATAAGATCAAAATTTTTCTAAAGCAAATATGACAGCCAAAAGCTCTTTTTCTGTGGTGGAGTAATTCATTTGAGCATCATTCAAAGTTCTAGAGGCGTAATAAATTGCATTCGGCCTCTTGTCATTTCATTGCCCCAAAACTGCTCCAACGGCATAATCTGATGCATCGCACATGAGCTCAATGGTAGGCTCCAATCTGGTGGTGCCATGATGGGTATCGATATCAATAATGCTTTGAGCTTGCCGAAACTGTATTCACACTCCTTGCTCCATACGAATGAAACATCTTTTTGCAATAGGGAACACAAGGGTTTTGCCACCAAAGAAAAGTCTTTGATGAACCTCCTATAAAAACCTGCATGGCCAAGAAAAGAACGAATCTCCCTCATAGTTTTGGGGGAGGGTAAGTGTTGCATAACATCAATCTTAGCATTATCAATCTATATTCCCTTTGCAGATATTATGTGTCCCAAAACTATCCCTTGTTTAACCATGAAATGACATTTTTCCCAATTTAGTACAAGGTTAGTTTCCACACATCTTTCCAAGATTAATTCCAAATTTTCCAAACATGTATCAAAGTCTTTTCCATAAACACTAAAATCATCCATAAAGACTTCAATAATATTCTCAATAAAATCCGAAAATATGAAATACATACAACGTTGGAACGTACCTGGTGCATTGCATAAACCAAAAGGCATGCGTCGATAAGCAAACGTACCAAAAGGGCATGTAAACGTTGTCTTCTCTTGGTCATCCGGGTGAATGCATATCTGATTGTACCCACTATACCCATCCAAAAAAGCAATAGAACTCGTGTCTAGCTAGTCTCTCCAACATTTGGTCCATGAAAGGCAAAAGCATGTGATCCTTGCGTTTAGTAGCATTCAACATTCGATAATCAATACACATCCTATGACCTGTCACCAATCGTTATGGCACGAGCTCATTCTTGTCATTCCTCACAACTGTGACTCCACTCTTCTTGGGTACAACTTGGACGAGTGATATCCATTGGCTATCCCATATAGGATATATAACGCCACAATCAAGCAATTTGATTACCTCGTCCTTGACAATCTTCATCATAGGGGGGTGTAAACGTCTCTGACCCTCCCTAGTAGGCTTGGCTCCTTCTTCGAGCAAGATCCTGTGAACACAAGTGGTAGGGCTTATTCCCTTGATATCCGCCAAAGTCCAACCGATGGCGGTTTTGTTTCTCTTAAGCACGTCAATCAACTTCTTCTCTTGTTGTTCACTCAGCTTTGATGACACAATAACTGGTAGAGTGTCATCACTTTCCAAGTATACGTACTTCAAATGATCAGGTAGAGCCTTAAGCTCTAACATCGGAGCATGTTCCACAAATGGTAGAATTTTATTAGTGGAAATGGGAATTGACATGAAATTGTTATACCTGAAATGGGGTGTTGCCTCTAGTTCGGCAATAACTTGTGCAATACACGGCTCAAGTTCAAGCCGTACTTCTTTTGAAATTTGTTCCCCTTTTTCGTCAATTCCGGCCCCTTGCTCAATAGCTCGTTGCTATTGATCCAAAGTTTCTGATAAAACCTGTGCAATAGAATCAACAACATCAATAGCATAGCATGGTTTTAGGTCAGAAACTGGATACCTCATTGCTTCAAACATATTGAAGCTTATCACTTCACCATCAAATTCCATGGAGAGATTGCCTTCGGCAACATCGATCTTTGTTCTTGCCGTTCTCATAAATGATCGCCCCAACAATAGTTGAGTGGAATTTAGGGGAGACTCTTCCATGTGAAGTACATAGAAATCTGCAGGAAATATCATATTATTTACCTGCACAAGAACATCTTCAACATATCCCTCAGGATATTTGTTAGACCTATCAGCAAGTTGTATAATCATGTTATCCTTTTTCAATTCTCCTAGACTTAGGGACTTGTAAACATTATAAAGCATCACATTAATTGAAGCCCCTAAGTCTAGCATAACGTTATTAAAAAGAGATTGTCCAATTATACAAGGCACTGTAAAACTGCCTGGGTCCTTCATTTTTGGAGGAAGCTTGAGTTGGATAACAGCCGAAACTGTCTCACTCATCTTCACAACCTGCTCCTCACGTGTATGCCTTCTCGTGGTGCATATCTCTTTTAAGAACTTGGCATACTTTGGTATTTTCTTGATGCATTCAAGCAAGGGTATGTTCACCTCCACCTTGCGAAAAATGTTAAGCACTTCCTCGTCTGATTTGTCATTTTTGGACTTGTTGAACCTTGAGGGAAAAGGTGGACACGAAAATTGGTTAGTTTTAACTAAACCATTAGAGTTTGGATCATTTACCTTTGGTGTCTCCTTGGTTGAAGTAGCAGGATCTTTCTCAAGGTCTCTTTTCTTCATGATTTAGAGATCCTCCTTTCTTATCTCTTGTTCGGCCTCATTCTTGACGTGTACCTCATCATCCGCCTCATCATCTATCAAGGCTGTCCCCTTCTTCTGTGGTGCTTTAGGGGCCGGGCCCTCAAGAATTCTTCCACTCCTTGTGGTTATGGCTTTTGCTTGCTTCTTTTTAGGGTTGACAATCACATTGGAAGGTAGCCTCCCTTGCTCATTAAATTTCCCCATAAAGTCAACAACCTGCCCCATCTGGTTCTTGAGCTCGGTTATGTTCTTGGAGCTGGTTTGTTGCCCCACCAACAATGCTTGTGTAGAAGCATTCAATTGGCTTTGCCCAAGTGCTAGAGACTTCAACAACTCATCATAGTTCGGCCAATTTGATACACCTTGATTGCCTTGATGAACGTAGGGAGCTTGTGGCCTTTGGAAATGTACGGCTGCTCTAGGTTGAAAAGGTTTATTCTGTTGAACATTGGGCTTGAGCACGTTGTCATTGTTGGACCATCTGAAATTGGGGTGGTGTTGATACCTTGGGTTGAAGTTATTTTGGTAACCTCCTCCTTGATAGCCCAAAGCATTCACCTCTTCCAAGTTTTCTCCTCCCATTTGAGGGCATTGATCCGTAAGGTGTCCTTCAGCACATACCCCACATACTTAAGTTCACTGAGACTTCATAAGTTGTGCCATCATGTTGGCAAGCTTGTCAATCTTTTCTTCTAGAGCCGGATTGGCTCTTGTTTCGTTCACTTGCTTAGAATGAGTTGGAGTTTGGAATTGCTGATTTTTCAAAGCTCTTGTATCCAACAATGCCGTAGTTTCCACATTCCCCTTCTCAAGGAACGATCCTTCTGCTGCTGAATCAAGAAACTCCTTGTCATAATCGCGCATTCCTTCATAAAATTATTAAAAGAGAAGGCCCTCACGAATACCATGAGCTAGACAAGAGGCAATGAGACTCTTGAACCAATCATAGTAATCATAAAATGGCTCGTCTTGAGCTTGCTTGATCCCAGTAATCTGACTCCTCAGCTAAGTCACTCTTGATGCTGGAAAGTACTTGAGAAGGAACTCATGCACCATGGTATTCCAATTCTTGATTATCCCACTTGGCACGACAAACAACCATTTGCTCACTTTGACATCGAGTGAGAATGGAAAAGCTCTCATCTTTACTAGCTAAATGTCTGCTCCTTTGGGGCACATGGACTCGCACGTAAACTGAAATTGTTGCAAGTGAGAATTCGGATCCTCACCTGCTAGTCCATAAAACTTGGGTAGCTCACTCATAAAACCACCACGAATCTCAATATCTTCAGATTTACCAGTTGCTACAGCCGGATAGGTGATGTTTGAAGGAACCATGTCGTCCCCAGCTACATGTCCGTTCTGCTCTCTAATCGATGCCATACTTGGTGGTGGAGGATTTGGTAAGTCGAATTGTAAGTAACCTTGTGGAAATGGACTTGCTAGCAATTCGAACTCTGGTTTGTCTAACAAACCTTGATCAAGCTCGGTATCTTCCTCTTGGAACTCGTGAACGCTTGATGATGATGGTGAAAAACGTGATGATGTAGGTGTGATGATCCTTGCTTCGTGTGGTGGGCTAGGGAAATCAACGTCAAGATCTTCCTCAAGGTGAGGGTTTGTAAGTTCGACATTAAGATCCCCTTTTTCAATGATTCGTTGAAATTCTCCTTTGATTCGCTTGGTCCAAACTTTATGATTGGACATTCATTGATCTGAGAATTTCAAAGATTTTAAAGGAATTAGTAAACAAGAAACGAAAATTTTATAAGTATAGTTAGTTTGTAAGGTTAGAATGTATAAGTGTAAGTTAGTAATATGAAGGAAAATTTCAATATTTCTACAAGTATATCACAAAATTGTATAAGTATAAATCACAAGAGTTTACAACTATGTGTCACACGAAATATACAAGTATAACAAGGAACTCGGTCCAAATTTCACAATATAACCGAAAAATATAGCACATCAAATATGTTTATATGCTTAGAGTCTAATTGCTTTTATTCACACAACTTTAAAATTCGAAGTACGTGGAGCAGAGGAGATAACAGTGCAATGGGCTGAAACAGTCCAAGGTAGTATCATGCTTTCATCCGATATACCTCAAAAATTAAAGCTTTCAACGTTTTAATTTCAAGCTTTAAGATTTACTCATGCTCAATCTATTTTAGGTTTCGAAGCTCGGTGGACATGCGGCTTAGGTGTTATCGTCTAGACACAAAGTTCCGTGGTTTCAGAAGGGTAGAACGAAAGTTCTAATATGGAGCAAGGCTACACTCGTTGTTGGTTACCACGGAGAGTAACCTCCCTATCGACTCCCTCACCGAGAAGAAACGTCAGTCAGTGGGCCTTGAGATCTAGTTAAACAAACTTTGGCATCCATAATAGAAACAAACGAACTAATAGGCGAACCTTTATGCCCCTTACTCTGTTAAGAACAATTGTGTTGACATTACCACAAGTGTCAAATAAAAGCCGCCCTCAACCTCATGAAACCTCAAAAGATAACATGAAGGGTTAAAGCTAAAATTGACAAAAGTGACTTTACCTATTCTCCTTCCCCTCGAAACCAAAATAAATCAAACACAAATAAAACTTTAAACTTCTAGAAATTTAACTAAGTGTTTCAAACATATATCACATGATATAATAAATAATTTCGGCAACAATATAAACAAAACCGAAAACCCTAATTACTATTACAAATCCGAAAACTTAAAAAAAATATACAAAACCAAAACTAAAATTTAAACAATCCAAAATTTACACAAATATACAATGTTACAAAGTAACACTTCATGAAATTAAACAATTTTAATTTTCCCGGCAACGGCGCCAAAAATTGATGATGATTATTATACACACACATTGTACCTGCAAAATAACTTCATACACATAATACCCTTCTTGTGTCGATTGTAGTATTGACAAGTATGGATCGATGTATCTGGAGAAATCAAGGACATTTAATCACATAAAGTATCACATAATTATATGGGGGTTTGGATTTATATCTAACAACCTACTGAATTTTATGAAAAATAAAACCTAAATTATTATTTACACATGATCACCTTCTTTCACACAAAACCCTATACACAAAACTCACAAAACATGTAACATTCAAGATTAGTTTTAGTTCCAAATTAATTAGAGCCTTCATGGTTCTTCTAATTAGTCAAAACTCCTTAATTATTTAGAACCAGCTTCGTGCATAATTCTAAACATAGTGCTAATTAGTTTAAAGACACTTTGTGTAGAAATTAAACAAAAAAACACATAAGCATAATGAGTCGAGTTGGAGACATATTAGCAAGTATTGCGTCACTGCATCTCACATCGATATGTAAATTTTCAGAATTACTCTAGCCCTTAGAACCAATACAAGGTAAACCAACTTTATGTTTATAATCCACCTCATATTGTATTCGGCAAGTGAAACCAATACACAAAGTACAGCCATGATCAAGGCTGCCCTCATGCATCGATTGATATGCATATGAATTCAGAAAATAAACCAAAATAAAGCCAAGAACACATGCAATTTCAACTATATCATAAACCCTGATTAAAATCGTTACACATCAAGTATATAATCCGAATATTAGATAATCAAGTAGCAAATTCAAAAATCCAAATTAGAATTAATAAAACCAAATAAACATCCACAAATCCATACAACCTTCGACGTTTTGAGAAACGTCGAGACATTGTAGACTCCTAAACCGATTAGGATTCCTAATGCAATAAGGAATCCTACTTTGAATCAAACTCTTCATAAATTCAGCATATTTCGACAATTAAGCTCATTTCACATACAACTGTGCCAAACACTCCTGACTTGACTAAACGACTCTATATTACAACAATAAGGGTGAAACATTTGCATAAATGGGGATAGAACACATTAAGAACGTCACATATTATGCTCCTATTAGTAAGAAGATTTTGTAGTTTGTTTTTTGTTTTTGCAAAAAATATTACCTATATTCTATGTCTAAATTCCAGAGTTTATATGCTCATTTTCAGTTTTCGAATGAGTTAGCGATGAAATATTTTTTTGTGATTACTGTTAATAGGTTAGTAGCATGTTCGTATCTGCCACAAGGCAATTGAATGATTAACTTTGTACGCTTGGTGAGTGTTAGATTTGATAAAAGAACTGCTGATAGAGCAGCTCATTTATAGCATCTCCAACAACTTCTCCAATTTTTTTGTAAAATAGAGAAGCAGAAGTTAAAATCTCTAAAAAAGAAAAACAATTGCTCCAACTCCAACAGCTTATCTATTTTGTAAACTTATGGATTTATTACAACAACAAAATATTCTACATGAATCTATATTAAAATATTCTACAAATAAATTTAAATGAAATTCAATTCTTGTGCTTCAACTATCTCCTTCTCTAAGCGTTCCGACTCCTTCAAAGATTTTTCCTCTGCATCATTTAGTTCTACCAATTGTAGTCAATGTTTATGTGATGACCACATTGTAATTAAGTACCCAGTGTCAAGTCTTCAACTCAAAGTAGTATTCAATTGCTTAAAGAAAAATGAAACCTTATTAATTTATTATACAAACCCAATAGAACTCAAAGAAACAAACAATAGATGCACTGGAAGTATTAACATGTAAATCAAACGCAAAAGTCAAAGAAATAAAAGCATATTGTCATAGGCCTCCTTGTACATATCCACCATAACAATAGAAACATACTGTTATCTCACATAATATGTGCAAGATAACTATCTCAATTGAAACACAACCTTACATTCACTAATCAATCTCCCCAAAGTTGAATTTAACTACAAAACCCTATTCAAACCCCCTTCAAATATTTTCCACCATTAAACTGCAGTCTACGTACACAGTTCATCTCAACAATATCAAGCTCACTCCTTTATAAAAAAGACAATAAATTTCGAGAAAACTAAACATACCCATTATGACCCTCACCAGAAATCCATTAATAGAGCCATAATTTAAGAAAATCAAAAAAAATTCAGATTCAACAATAGGTGCAAGAATCACAGTAGAGATCTTGAGGTTGATTGTATTAGAAGTAGTACTTAATTATTCTGCTAATTAAGTTAATCTCTAGGGTGTACGTTTTCTACTTGGCTTTAACTCATGTGGTTCTGTTGTGAACTACGTGTCCATCTCTTGACCTTTCTAGCTCCTTCTACTCTTGTATAAATACCAAGAGATGTGCCGCTCTTCTGATGTAATCCTAGTTACTTCAATCAAAGATATTTTATATTTCAAATACTCTCTCATTATGAAAGCTAAGATGGTATCAGCAGCCAGGTCTGAATATGGACCTTGTTCTTGCTAGATAATCTAGATCTCTATGATTATTTTTACATCCACTGAAATCTATTCTCAGCTAAGTCTTCAATACTCATTACTTGTTTAGTTTTGTATTTTTCAGCTAGAAATTATCTGTTGAGTACTAGAGTCTACTATTTTTGCAATATCTCTTTAGTAGTAGATACATCATACTCATTATCGATCTTATGTTTATGTTGGAAAATGAAATGAAAAATTAGTCCATTCTCTTTTGAGTTAGTCCATTCTGATGTATGGGGGCAGCTCCCTACATGTCCATAGATGGATTCAAGTACTTTGTACTGTTTATTGATGACTGTACCAGATTTACATGGATTAATCCTATGAAACATAAAAGTGAAGTTTTAGGCTATTTCCAGTCTTTGTGTGCTCTTATGCAAACTCAGTTTAATTCTAAATTAAATGCTTAAGAAGTGATGGAGGGGGTGAGTACAAGAGTTTGCAATTCAAAAGATTTTTGGCCAACAATGGAATTATGCACCAGGTTTCTTGCCCATATACACCAGAGTAAAATGGTGTTTCAGAAAGAAAAAATAGTCACATTAGAGAGACTGCTGTCACTCTCTTGCATCAATCTTCTTTACCTGCCGAGTTTTGGTATCATGCTTGTGCAATCTCTACATACTTAATTAACAGGATGCCTACACCCAAACTGGATATGCAATCCTCATTTGAAAAATTATTCAAGTCTATTCCTCCTCTTGATTTACTTAGAGTATTTGGGTGTACCTGCTATCCACTATTACTTCACAAGGACAATAAGTTGCAGCCTAAAACAGTGAAGTATGTATTCTTGGGATTTGCAGCTGGATATAAGTGTTACATTTGCTACTGTCCAGCTACTAAGAGATATATTATATCTAGGCATGTATTCTTTGAGGAAAATAGTTTTCCCTATGCAGCTCATAAAGGCAAGCCTCAGCACTCTATGTCTCAACCTGCAGATCACATGGGTGTACATTTATCAACTCATTGCTTTACTCAGATCACAACTCAGACCCTTGCCCCATCATCCTTGTCAAGCACAGTAAATGGCATTCTCAATGCAGGTCAGTTTTCCTCTTTACCTGTCTTAGGTTTATATCCAGCAGATAACAATGTATCTCCTATTATTAATATTGAATCACATGATAACTCTGGCACAACGTCTCAATCTCTTCTTGAAAGTGGTTCCATATCTACAACTGAGGCTGCACATGCTACTGAACCTAAGAGCATCTCCAACAGTAATGTCAAATTTAAATTTTGACAGATGACATGTAATTGACATTTCAGATAAATATGCACTCCAACCGAATAGTTAAATTTGAATGTTATTACATTACTTTTTTCATTAGATTTTACACAATTATATTCTTCCTATATGAGGAATTGATTTCTAACCATCTCTCTCATCTGATCTTATCACTTTCTCTCTCAACCTCCAACCGACTACTTCATGTGACCTTTTCCGATACCATTTCCATAATCAACCCATTGATTTCTATTCTTCTCCTCCTGATCTACTCAACCTTGTTAGTTTTCTTCATCGATTCCCATTCTTGCCCATAATTTTCACCCACAATTATGGTTCTAACATAATTGACAAGGATTCTTGCACCCAATTCCAACAGATTTGATTAATCAGCTTCAAGGTTGTTTCCGTCTATTCTTCCTTCCCTTCTCTTAGTTTGTCTACCTTGCTGGTCTAAACCATTAACCCAACATCGAACTCATCACTTCAACACTCCAATCGGATAATATAGAAGATCCATAGTTTGGAAAAGAAGAAATATTGGGTTTCTGGGTTGAAGAAGTTGTGTTATTCTGAGTTTTTTTTTTCCCAGATTTGAGTTTTCTGGTAGGGGAGTGGAGAAGTTGAATGCTTTGGCTACCCAATTGGTAGATTTGGTATGTGTAAGAGCTTTGATTTGGTCTGGGTTGGGAGAAAGAGAGTTGCTTCAATCTGGGTAAGGAAGAAAGACATATGCGAGAGAGAGAGAGAGAGAGAAGGGAGAAGGGAGTAGGGAGAGAGAGTAAGAGAAACAATAAAAAAAGATTTGACAGTAGAGTGTGTTCCTGTCAAATTTGACAGTAGAGGTGAGGTACGTCAAATACAGTCGGAGCCACGTGTGTTTGACTAATCGGTTGGAGTGGAAATAGGGCTGTCAAAAGTTTCCGTAGAGCTGATATGGCAAAAAAGACCTATCCATTGGAGATGCTCTAATAGTGATCATGTCCATCTCTCTGAGCAAGAACATGTCAATGAAACTTGTTTTGACGAGTTTGTCAACAACGACCTTTGCATTTCTGTTGCTCCTCAAAACATAGCCTCCTCAACATGTCCGGTCTTTGACTATTCCACAAACACTGAAATAGTTTTTGAAGAATCAAATGGAGACATAGTTGTTCAAGCTCAACCAGGCTCAGGGTCCGTTTCTGTAGTTCTCAATTGTGATTCAACACGACCTACTCATCAAGTCTCAAGTGAAACATTCTGCAACCAATGGTTGGACTTACAGATGCCACTAAAAATGATCATTCCATGCTTACAAGAAGCAAGAGAGGTATAGTCAAGAAAAAATGTCTTCTTTCCGTTATGACTAATCATTCCTCTGATCCTGCAGAATGTGAACCATACATATACAAGTCTGCTCTCCAAATACCTGTTTGGAAACAAGCCATGAAGGAGGAATATGATGCTCTCATTAAACAAGAGACATGGTCTCTAGTTCCTTTGCCTCCAAACAAAAACTTGGTCTCTTGCAAATGGTTATTCAAGATAAAAAGAAATGTTGATGGCACAATAGCTAGGCACAAGACAAGGCTTGTTGCTAGGGGATTCAGTCAGGAATATGGCATTGATTATGATGAAACGTTTCCTCTAGTAGTGCGACACACAACTGTGCGCCTGATTCTTGCTTATGCAGCCTATTCAGGTTGGTTGTTGCACCAACTCGATGTCAAAAATGCATTTCTCCAATGCACATTATCAGAAGAGGTGTATATGTCTAAGCCTAGTGGCTTTGAACAAGCTCCTGTTTCATTTGTGTGCAAACTGAACAAATCAATCTATGGACTAAAACAGGCTCCTCGAGCCTAGAATGAAAAATTCACCGCCTTCCTTCCTAAACTCGGCTTTAAATCCTCATATGCAGATCCTAGTCTCTTTGTTCATATCACAGGTGTATCTAGAGTTTACTTGTTAGTCTACGTAGATGACATCATTCTCACTGGCAATTGTGAACTTCTAATTGCTGAAATTAAGAGTGCATTGCAAAAAGAGTTTGACATGAAAGATCTAGGCCTACTAAACTTCTTCTTGGGTCTAGAAATTAAGTACCTCAAGCATGGTGGGATGTTTGTGTCACAGCAAAAATATGCCAGTGATCTTATTCATAAAGCAAGGTTGGATAGTGGTCATAGTCATGTCACTCCATGTCAGTCAGGGATCAAACTTTATGAAGAAGGTGCTCCAGCTCTGGATAATGGTGAAGCTACTCAATTTAGGAGTCTTGTTGGTTGCTTATTTAACTTTCACAAGACCAGACATTGCCTTTGCAGTTAACTCTGTATGTCAGTTCATGCATAGCCCTACCAGAGATCACCTCATTGCAGCCAAGAGGATTCTAAGGTACATTAAAGGTACTATCAGCTTCGGCATTTGCTTCAAAAGGGGACCTAATCTCTCAGATTCTCCTACATTTCCAGTCCATCTTCAAGCCTTTAGTGATGCGGATTGGGCTGGTGATCCCAACGACAGGAAATCAACAACTGGCTTTGTTGTTTTACTCAATGATGCCCCCATATCCTGGTGTAGCAAGAAGCAAGCCTCACTCTCCATATCATCTACAGAAGCTGAATATAGGAGCATGGCTGATACCACATCAGAGATCAAGTGGATAGTTCAAATGCTCAAAGACCTCCATATTGAGCTTCAAGCTACTCCAACTCTTTATTGTGACAATATATTTGCATTGGCCCTAGCCACCAACCCTGTCCATCACTCCAACCTGAAACATATTGAGGTGGATGTGCACTTCACCCGAGACCAAGTTAAAGCTGGCACAATCAGAGTTCAATTTATATCCTCCAAAGAGCAACTAGCAGACCTATTCACAAAAGGACTGTGTTCCCCCAGCATAACTATCTCCGTGACAGCTTAAAGATTGCCTCCCATCTCCAAGCTGAGGAGGGGTATTAGAAGTAGTACTTAATTATTCTGTTAATTAAGTTAATCTCTAGGGTGTACGTTTTCTACTTGACTTTAACTCATGTGGTTCTGTTGTAAACTACGTGTCCATATCTTGACCTTTCTAGCTCCTTCTACTCTTGTATAAATACCAAGAGATGTGCCGCTCTTCTGATGTAACCCTAGCTACTTCAATCAAAGATATTTTACATTTCAAATACTCTCTCACTATGAAAGCTAAGAGATTGGACATACCTGGTTGAACTTGGTCTCGAGAGTGTGGTTAACCTCATCATGGCGTGGCGGAGTGGGTGAACTAGGGGCTTCGTCGGACACAATAGCTTAGCCATGCTGTCCCAGTAATTCTCTTTCCCGACCATGAAGGTTGTGTTAACCACATCCACCAATTTCTTCCCGACAGTTCTCATTTTCCTGAGTTCTCGTTGTCGTCTTAGAGAGCGTGCAACGTAATTAATATTTGATATCGGTAAATTTTTGCCGTTTCATCTATACTATTATTAATTTATACTATTATTAACATAAGAGGTTTTTTTAGCCAAAAATGTTATGAAATCACGCCTTGATCCTTGCATCATATGTTAATTTAAAGTTATGTTTAATAATTAAGGGAGAGAAATGTAACTAGCAAAATTAAAACACACAAAAATTGAGAAATAAAATCTCCTACTCTGTAGGTAACTTCCCACTATGTGCAGTTATGCATCCACTATCTGTAATAACTGCCAACTTTTTTGATAAATATCTATTTTATCTGTTTATACATAATATTATCCACACTAGTGTAAATATAGGGAAAGAGTCCCCTCTTTTTTTTTTTTTTCTTCTCCATTTTAAAGAAGAGATGTAGAAGTTGTTAGGGTTAAAAAGCCTTTTTTTTGTTTTTTTCTTTCCCAAAATCTCCTTTCTCTAAAATACAAAATCTGTTGGAGATCTTTTTAGTGGCTTAATTAGTTACCCTTACTATTGTAGAATTTATGGGTATCATCCCTCCACCTATAGAGGAAAGTATTGTAATGATTCTAAAATCAATGAAACATTACACTTTGATTAAAAAAAAATGACACTTGAAGAAAAGGAAATTCAAGTGCCTGTTTTGTCTTTAGGCCTCGTTTGTTTTGCGGAATTCAGAGCTTGGGAAAAGAATGAACTTCCTTTCTCTTGTTTAGTATGCATAAAGGAAATGAACAACTTTCCTACATGAAGGGAAAATGAGGGGGAAAATAGTTCATTCCATAAACCTAAGGAACCAACCTCCCTTCTCAATTTCTTGCATTTATTACTCACAACTATTATTTTATTACATTAGTTACACTTTTTTTACAACTTTCTAGCTAACTTGAAAGCTCATTTACTCTTCAAGTTCCCTTCTCATGGGAAAAGAGGAGGAACTATTTTCCTTTTCAGAAACCAAACGAGGCCTAAATTGGTAATGACATGAGTGACAAACTCAACGATCACTTGGAAAATTGAGAGATCTAAGTTTGGAGATATGATTAGAAATTCCAAGGAAACATCTGCTTACAAAAAAAAAAATAAAAAAAAAATAACTGTAAAAAAAAAGAGGTAAAACAGAAGTAAGCAAAAAAAAAAGTAAAGTAAAAGAGGGGACATAAAAACTTTCGTTAAATATGTGGGTTCAGTTTTAAATATTGGGTAAATTCCTCCTATGCTACCTCATGTATGACCAATTGTACACTTTGATACCTAGAGTTTCAAAGAGGATAGTTTGATACCTGAAGTTAAGTTTTATGTGACACTTTGGTACTTATGTTGACTTTTTCTAATAAATCTGAGGGTAAAAGTGACATTTAGGTATATATTGATAAAAATAGAATTAAAAAAAAAAGTTTTATTAGTTTAAATTAATGTTTTTGGGTTTAAATTAGTGTTTTTGGGTCATGTTGAAAACATAAATGAATATTATTTTTAAGAAATTCAATTGTGATGATGTGAACACTCACAAGACTAATCCGCGAAACTATATATGATCAACCAAAAAATTATCACGGTTGTTCGAATCATGAATACTAGATTCTTAAATATATATCCAATTATTTTCATATTCAACATAGCTGAAAAAATCAATTATGTTGAAGGAAGATTAATTCTGTAACTTCTGATGTGTGTCTAGACCTAATTAAACTAGATTAGTAGTTAGTTAGCTTAGTTGATAGAGAATCCTTGATTATTCGGGAAATTTGATGTAATGCCTATATAAAGGCCTCCTTATCAATCAATAAAACAGCGCTTTGCTTATCCTTTGTTTCTCCTACAACACGTTATCAGTACGTGACTCTACCCTTCGTCTAATAGTCTAGAAAAATTCATAAACCATAGGGTTCCAATCTGAAGAAAAATCTAAAAACCCTAAATTCTCTTTCCTGTCGGCAACCCGTTTGTCAGCAAAGAAAGCCCCCATCAGAAATTATCTTCTACCGATAACCGCTTTGTCAACAACCCCCATCAGAAATTATCTTCTGGCAATAATTTTTTCGTCGGAAAAGAATGAAAGAGTCAGATCCCAGTTCTACCGACGACATCTTTGTCGGCAGAAAATCGAATATGCTCAAGGCACCCATAAATTCTCTCTGGGCACTCATACCATCCAGTCGCGGCTCCGACCTCTCTTCGACGACGCCAGCCCCGTCTAACGCCGCTAGCCCCGTGCGGCTCTGTAATATCCCGATTATTGAAGTTGGTCAAATTTGATTTTTCTTTTTAGAAATAGAAAGTAGAGATCGTCACGAGTTCGTCACATTTTTCGGTGAATTATTTGAGTTCCCAAGCTATTTTTAGGGATTTTTCAAAGTTTGATCGAAATTCTACTACTATGGTGACGTGGCAGCTTCCTATTGGTCAATAAGCTTTCTTAGTGACCAAGTATATCAGTCCTAAGAGTCATAGGACACGTCACTTGGAGAGAGTGACTTTGTCCTTTGCTTGACACTTGGCACAAGCTTGTTGGTGGAAGTCTCACACTTTGACATTTGCCACTCTTTGATTGGTCTTGCTTTCCTATAAATAGGGATCAGCCCCCCCATTCAGTTCAGTCCGTGCCATTTTTTTTACAGGTTTCTCTCTCATCTTTCTCTCTCTATAATATTATTATTTTATTAGATTTGCGAAGAAACTTCCGCGGATCATAACTTTTGATCCATAACTCCGATTCTGAATCCACGAGTGGCTACAGATTCGTATCGACGCGATCTTTCCATCCATGGTGGTTGGAGTTAGATTCAATGGTAATTTCTAGAAGGCTCGTTCTAGGTTGCTCGATTTACGATCTGGGTGTCGATTCGGTTCGTCGAGGTGAGTGGTTTATGTAATGTGTTTCAAATATTCTTATATGCTTTTAAAATAGTCGAAAAGTATGATTTTGATATATTTATGAAATATCTCTCTATTTTCAAGTGAAACATGTCTGTTTGCGAAATATGCGGAGTTTATATATATTATGAATACTGGTGATATTTAGATTTTTGATTGGTTATTAGGTATCTATAATGTTGGAAAGCATGTGTTTCTGCTTTGAAATATTTTACTTGATCATGCATTTCATGGTGGAAAATGGTGAGATTGGAAGTTGAAGGGAACATGAGTGTTTGGGAACTATTATTGGAAACAAAACCTTTCGTGTAGTTGAGTTAACTCATGGAGACATCCAATAGCTATGATCAACCCACATGTGCACGAGTTTGGGGAAAGTATGCCCCTTCAACGCCAGAAGTCTATAAAATGATCTATTTCGGGTTTCGGGACTAGGGACCATGAGTATAACAAGAAGACTAATGAAAGAAGAAAAATATATATTTGAGGGCAGTGGAAAGTGTGAGGAGGAACATTACATGCATGCATTGTTATTATGTTATATGTTTTGGATTGCTTGTGTTGTTTATTTATTGTTGTCAATTGTATTGTGGTCGACGTGAAATATATTATATAAGTATTTTGTAGCGTGCGTAAAATGACATGGCTTTGCTGGTATATTACATGGGGCACTCACTGAGCGCGTGGTTTTGCTCACCCACCCATTTACTTGTTGTTTTGTAGAAAAGTGTTTAGTGTTTGTCGAGTCGAAGTGTCGGACGAGTCTAGGGTCAAGAGCCTAGAAAGAAGTGTTTTTATTTTTTATTTACATTCCGCTTTGTAACATTTAACTCACACCTCGGAATCGGCGTCAGGTGCCTAAAACCCACCGACGTCGGGACCGGGGCGTGACAAGCTCCGCATCCGGAGACCCTCCTCACCGTTCCTACGACGACTGCGCAGATCGAAGAAGCCAAGATCGAGAGTGCGATCGGTGCTGCCTCAGCCCATCGTCGAAGAAGCCCAGCGCCGCCCCGCCAACGCCCTCTGCATAAAATGCAGACGTGCGCCATGCCCGACGTTCTCCACCAGGATCGAATATCAGATCCATCTACCCAAACCCGACCCATCTGCAAATATGCCCGACCCGGATCTTTTGATCCGACCCATGGGTAAAACGGTAATACGCCTCTCTAGTTAAAAAGTTTTACACTTCGAGTTAAAATAGTTACTCCAGTTATTAGTTTTACTACTCCATATATGGTGAATATGACTAACCATATATTTTTCTTTTCCATGAAATTTATTACACGACGCATCGCAATGGAATTGCGAGAATTATTCGTTGCACGCACATGAAAGAGCATCTCAAATTTGCAGAAGGATCAAGAACTGAGTCCTCAAGCGCAATTTATATTACAACGCAGTTCACTGAGTGAACTAGCAAGTAAGTTTTTATAAAAGTTCCTGCTTTCTGCAAGTTCAATTGTTGGGACTTTTGTTTTTTCTGGGACTTTCAAACTCCCTGCTACATCATCCCGATTCTTCTGCTTCTCGGGACGATACAAAGGGGGGCCCCACCCACCCCGGCGTATCACATTATTTTAAGGGGTAACGATGATGTTACCGTCCAAAATTGTGCTTGTGACTGTGATGTCACTGTGAACCACAACTCTTCGTGACTATTTTATCACGATTCCGAAAAAATATTGTCGATGCTTGTGACGATCCTAAGGGAGTCACAAAGGGACAAACTCATGATGTGCGATGAAAATTGTCGCTGTAACATCGATATGTGACGGAATTTGTCACAGTAAATATTGAATTGAGTTACCATAATCTTGGTCTCGACCTAAATTCAATACTTTCCCTCTTATTCTTTTGAGAAAAAGAAAAATTGACCGCAAAATGCCCCCAGAAAAAGAGGGGGAGGCTACGCCTCGAAACCCCCATGTCATAAAGAAAAAAAAAAAAAGATAAAAGGGCCATTGAAAAAAAGAGAGAATCATGTCATTGATATGGTTCTACATCGGTTCACTAATTGCAAATAATGCAATTATATGGTCAATGTATACAAGAGATACATGGAAGAAGATGAGAGTATATCCTCATGACTACGGATTTCAAAAGCAAAAAATAATTTGCGATAAATATAAAGCATATGACTTCAATTTCATAGTCAAAGTGACTACAAATCCGTTTATTTTGTGAAATCATAGACCTCACATGTGTGAGTAATGCTACTTAGTCGATACATTCTTTATGGTCAAGATCTCGATATAACCGTTGACATTTAATCTTAATTCTCTCATATTGTTAAAGTAAATGAACGGACGAGAATTTTATGATGCATACATGGTTCGATTCCCTAAATAGCTATATGTGAATGCAATGTATCGCATTACACATTTACATGACATGTTGATTTGAGTTCACCAATCTAATTGGTGATGTTAACTCGAAAATCACAAAGATAAACGAGCCTATGCTCGTTAAGAAATAAATAGACATGCTTGCGTACATGCGCATTGCCTGGCCTCGGCTTCGGCACTCTTGCGCACACCAAAGCCTGCCTTGCCTAGCTTCGGTTTCGGCCTTGGCTTGACTTGAGCGCTACTTGGCCAACAGATCCACCACAACCACATGTTGCCGCCGCCCCGGTCTCCGGACCTTGGTCGACACATCGGCCTGCCTAGCCTCACCCCGACACGTCTTGGCTTCGGCCTAGACATGCCTTTGGCCCTTTAGCATGACCTCGGCCTCGTCAGGTCCTTGCTTTATGCCTCGGTAAGCGTTAGCCTCGGCCTCGGCTAGCCATAGGCAACCCGCACGACCTCGACTCCAACATCAAACCTCGGCCCCATAGGCCATTGCCTTTGCCTCAACACGCCTTGGTTTCGGCCTTGGCATGCCTAGGCATTTGCTCGGCCTTGGCCCGCCCGTGCACTACCTCGGCTTTAGCCTTGGTAATGTTGCACCCGCCTATACATGACCCGGTCTTTCTCTTGCCTTGCTTCGGCTTGGCTTCCACTCTAGCTTGGCTTCGGCCTCGGATAGCTAGCTCATGGCCTCGGTCCTTGATACTTAGTTTTTAAACATTTATGTCTATATAGTATCGATGTTGGCTCATTTGGTTGTTTTTCTAGCTCTATTTTTGAGCATTAACGGATGTATTTACTATGCATTTAAGCATGCCTATGTTTTATATTGTGATACTACACGCCATGTAACACACTTTATATGAATTGAGTATATATTCCGGTTTATATGACTTGCCATAAAACCTTGTCTCTACACTCTTATATAGAGACATTGTAATTCTAACACACGTGCCTACCTACTGTTAAAATTTGGTAGCATTTAGTGTCCCGAAACTTAGTGAAACTTTTCAGGAAGCATACATGCATGTTATATTTTGTAACGGAATGCATATTGTTCACGTATAAGTGTTAACGATCAATACCCTTTAACGTCCACAAACTTTATGTGCCATATTGCACCACCACAATCGCTTAATAATGGGTTCTTTGATTATGAATAAAGTCTTTGAATAAGACATAAGCTTCCACCTATAGTCCGCTACATGGAACCTTAACAGGTGATCTCGTTTATGTCACTTTTTAATGTGCCAGTCTTCCCATCGTTAGGGGGAGATATGAACAAGTATGTTCAAGAACGACTTGGCATTACCATGGTTTGTCCCTGCTATGCCTCATCATGTTCTCCAAAGTCCCATAAATCAAAGTGACGAGATTTGATATACATGCTGCAAAGAGCAAACTATTGGTCTTTCAAGGAAAAGAACGGAATAGTACTCTTGTTTCAAATATGCATGTAAGGATTGATGTCTGGATAAATGGACACATTGTCATCCATACATGGTAACATGGTGACTCCACAAAACTGGTAGATGGTGTCACTAGACCGTGACTCTCACAGAGGTGTAGAGATGGCACTTGGTTCGATATACACTCGCCGAATGCGAGTATGACACAACTTGATCCTTGAATCAATGACAACTCAATCGTCTCATAGATTTTCTGGATTATGCTTATCATTGGGGGATGCCTCAATGCAAAGCCAATCCATATAGAGATCTCTAGAAATATGAATTACACTAGTGTACATGAGGCCGTGGTTTATGAGTTAGATATCGAACACACAAACTTCGTTGAAGCAAATACCAACGTTGTGAATTGGCCTACACGGAAAGATATGCGATCCAGTTTAAACAAAGAGATAGGTCCTTGGTCAGCTGATGCCGACACCGAAAGTGTAAATCCTATCGATAATCTTTGATGGAAAGCGTAGTGAGAAAAAGAGTTTAGGTTCACCTTATGGCGCAAGGTCTCTCACAAACACCCTGGAATCGACTACGATGACATATGCTCTTGTAATGGAGTCATATTGCACTCTACTACCTTGTCAGTTAGGTATTTCCGAAAAACTGAACATGCAGCTTAAATCATCTCTATTCGGACTAAGTTAAGAGATATACATAAACATCCTAAACTGATTAGTTTTCACCCAAGTCAAGTAAGCAAAAACTATGATTGAGTGACTACTTGATTGGAGATGGGATGTAAAGAATCATGCCTACTTGCGTGTAAATTTTGGATGAATTGTGATTGAACTATCACTAATCCGACGTTAAGAATGAAATGATGTTGGGAATACTTGGTCTCGGGAGTGAGAACCGTTAGTGATGAACTTATTCATCTATCGGCTTATGGCTATCTAAAGGACGTTAAACCAAAACCTATATGTATCCTATGATTAGTCGATGTCTTGAGAAGACTTGTTACGTCTATATGACGAGAAGTCTTGGGAAATGAAACTCTCCATCTAAGTACCATGTGCACAATCATGTACTTATTATAATATGCTCGACTCGACATCTCATTCGCTATAAACTTATAAAGCCAAGGTAATGGCTAGATGCGCCCACGTAATGCCATGGTATATGATAATACTTTTTTTCAAGTGTGAAAGGTTTATGCTCATTCAATCCCATCATGAAAGACACATCATAAGGCAATTTCAGAATCTGTCTGGTTCTGTATGTCAACGTCCACGAGATATATAGGACAGCTCACTCATTTAAAAATGGTGAAATTGGTACCATTGGAAAGGTCTATGTGTCTACTTTCCAAGGACACCAACCATTCGATCATAGTTATTATATTGAGTGAGTTATGGCTGTTTTAGAAAAGTATGACGAATATGTCCGGTAATTTACAGGTCAGTCACCTTCAACAGAGCTTTGTGATCCGCTCAAGACGAACCATATTGTGTACTTTATATCACTGGAAATATATAGGTGTCTAGTTTCCAGAAAGATTTACGGTTTGTTCATACATATTGTATCGAAGGAGTTATGACTGTTTAAGTACACAAAGGTCATGCTGCGCGTGAATCTGATTTTCAACGCGAACTCTAGTTTTGAATTGTTAAGCGACCTTCTTCCTTAAAACCAAGTAAAGCTAAGTATAGCTAGTCCAATACAAGGATAATGAGGTCATATTAAATGACTAGATCATTGGTCACGTCTACTTTTGAAGCTTATGAGGAGCGTTTGTATACGCCACTAATCTAAACTCCAAGATTGAGTTATCAATCAGGGGGAGTTGTCTTGTAGACATCAGGGGGAGTCTACCTCACATGTAATCTTCAATTGTTGTTGGTGCGTTGTGTTCTTTTCCCTTCGACCAAGCTTTTTATTTTACCCAAGTGGTTTTTGTTTTGCTTGGCAAGGTTTTAGCAAGGCAACATGTTATGCACCGTGTCACATTAGGTACGCGACACAATGGGGAGTGTTCAAGGAAGGTTAATTCTGTAACTTTCGATGTGTGTCTTCACCTAATTAGACTAGATTAGTAGTTTGCTTAGTTGATAGAGAATCCCTGATTATTCAAGATATTTGATGTAATGCCTATATAAAGTTCTCCTTATATATCAATCAATAAAATAACGTTTTACTTATCCTTTGTTTCTCCTACAACAAATTCATGTTTTTCTCTTTGAAGAGACAAAAAATTATAAATACCAAAGTGATAGCCAGTAATGTTGAACTCATAAAACTCATGGTTTTTAATTTTAATTTTATAAAATAATATCTAAATGTCATTTTTACCCTTACATTTAACTAAAAAGTCAACTTGAGTACTAAAATGTCACACAAAACCTAACTTCAGGTACCAAACTGTACTCTTTGAAACTCTAAATACCAAAGTATCCAATTGACCATACATAAGATAGCATAGGAGGAATTTACCCTTAAATATGAGAAATCATCATAAACAGTATCCGAACTTTTCCAAACTAGTAGTTTTAGTGTCTCAAATTTTAGAAATATCAAAACGGTACCCAACTTTTCTAGCTTAATCTAACTTTGGTACCTAGATCTGTTAATTCCTTGACAGAGTTTATTCAGCAGCAAAATTGATCCTTAAATGACTAAAATACCCCTTTTCCCCAAAAATACAGAATTAATTAATTTTTTTTTTCTAAAACTTAATTGTCAACTACTTATTTGCTCATTGAAACTTAATCATCTACCCATTCTAAGAGCTAGCCTTCAATATGCCAAATTCACCTATCGACCTTTTGTCTAAACGGTTACTATTCTGGCGGCATCACTGCTGTCTTAACCTGGACAGTTTCTTAAGTTCTAGCAAAACAAATAAATATGATTTCTTAAGTTCTAGTTAAGCAGTAAACAACTAAAATTATATCTCAAATACCACTCCTAGGAGGTAGTCCTCCACCTGGAGTTTGAGAAGTTTTAACAAAACAAACAATCTCAAATACCACTCTTAGGCGGTAGTCCGCCACTTGGGATTTGAGAAAGTTTCAAAACAAACTAAAATTTAGACGGATATGGGGGACACCAACTGAAGTTTATTTATTCAAACATACATACATATACATAACCCAGAGCCTCACTCTTGGGTAAACAGCTAAAAGCAGTTTAGCTACTCATGCTTGAAATTAAAACACAAACTTACTTGGAAATAAAGGAAACCACACCGGATGACTTAGCTGGATATAGTTCCTCCAGACACTTCTCACTTAGACACTTCTATTTTACAAATACTCACAACTCTAAGGAAAACACTCTTTCAAGACTCTCTGAAACTATGTGTACGTGCTCTGCTCGCTTCTCCTCGAATGCCTTCAAATGAGAGCGTCCTACCCTTTTATAGAAGCCGGATCCCAAACTAAAATTGAAACGCCTTAAGAAAAAGGAGACTAGATGAATCTTATTGTTGATAAGATTTTATCTTTTTCTCCTTTTGAATGTTGTCCGCTTTTGTCGGCGACCATTTATTTCTTAACTTTTCTAAAAGTTATTTGTCGCTATGCGTCGGCAACCACTTATTTCTTATCTTACATAAAGTTGCTTGTCGCAATGCGTTGGCAACCATTCAGCATTCCATTTGGTTGATAATGTTGTGCAATTCCTCATCATAGAATGAGGCACCCGAATCTGAATATCCACCATCTGGTACCACACCATCATCCTCAGATTCTATATATGAGTTATAAGGATTTTGGTGCTTATGCTCTCCTTCCAACTTCTCTATCCAAGTGGTGGTGGTTTATGTCCCATCTACTTCACGCCTTTCTAAGGCCCTGTAAAAATCACAATTTTCTTGAGGGGGATGGTTATTGCTAGTAACCATTATTTTTTCTCCACTTGCTAGAAGAGTGGCAGAACGATCTTTCTGAACCAGTTTCTGTATACTGATTATCGTCATTGCTTTCATCCAAGGGATGCTCTGGTTTGGCTTGCCATTCCTTGATGCTGAATTATTTCTATTTGTACGACCTTGAATTATTCTGACATAATGATAAGGAGATAGCTCACTCGTCCTTCTTCGATTGTCCATTCCGGAGGAGTTGAAATGAACTTCAATCTTAGAATACATCCATCTAGTCTAACATTCTTGACTGCTTCATAGATTATTTCTAGAAGACCTTCTAAGTCTTCATTAGTTTTTGTCCAAAGGTTATGGACAAAACCATTTTCTATTATCCAAAGCTTGTGCTTCTGCGGATGTTCTACTTGAACATCAACCAGATATCTCCCATAGTAAGGACCTGCTACAACTGATAAAGTAGATTGGAGCTCTTTCTTGTTCTTAAAGTCTCCTAAGAGATTATGAAAACGGAACCATTTAAATTCTGATAAGGCTACTATAGGGACCTTTGCACTTTCTGGATTCTCAAGATACAGTATCTCAAGATTTTTCTCAGGGACTTTTTTCTTTTCTTCCAAATCGTAACTGCAGAATTCTTCAGTCAAAGCTTCAAGAGCTTGAAGTACGAGTGCTTCGTTCTTTTCACGCGAAGCCGTTAAGATGTTGTCCATAATGACCTTTTGGTTGAACTGTAAAACTCTGCTTGTTCTAAATACTGGCTTTTCATAAATTCTCATCGGATGATTAAAGATTTTCTTCATTCCTGTTACAATTGGTTGTTTGCTTTTGAGGACTGCTACCCTGTCATGTGTTGGTTTGGCTCTTCCTTTTGCTATGTGAGGTGGTCTTGTTGATTTTCTTTGGAATCGGTCATTTGTAACCGTAGTTCTAGAGTGTTGTAAGAACCCATTTAAGAGTTGTCTTTCTTCTGAATTCGCAGATTGTAATTCATCCTGTAAAGGAGTTTTGTTGTTTTAATAATCTCCCCAACCTGCTGGGTCTGGTTGAATCCTTTCTGAGACTTTGCTTGATTCTGCAGGGGAATATGACACTATGTACTGATATCCAGGTCCATCATGTAGAAGGCCTACAGTTTTATCTCCGCTCTTGTATCTCTCCCACATAGCTTTATCTTTTGTTCTTGATTCTCTGTCTTCAGGCACTGACTTTTCTCTTAGCCCAAAGTCTGGCTTTCTCCTTTCTTCAAGTTCTGGCTCTGGTCTTCTGCTTCTTGGATTTCGACCTTCATCTCTTTCAAACATTGTCATCTCTCTTGTTAGAGCGTCAGACAATTAATTCTTGTCTCCTGCAATCATTTCAATATCATATTCATATTGAGATAAAAACATTTGTCATCTAAGAACTCTTCCTCTATCTGCGGCATTTGTTAACTTATAATTTTTGAAGTTTTTTACTCTTTTGTTATCGGTTCTAACCAGAAACTTATGTCCTAAAAAGGCTTCTGCACCCTCAATGGATTTTATCAGGGCGAGTACTTCTTTATCTCCTGTGGAATAATTTAATTCTGCCGGATTAAACTTTCCCGACAAGAATTTACAAATCTTTTCTTGATTTGTGTCTGGCGTTATGGCCAGAACTACTCCTGCCCAGTAATAATCGTTTGCATCAGTCTGCAAGACGATCATGTCACCTTCTTCGGGTAACTGTAAAGGAGGGAGGTGCTTTGTGAGTTCCTTGATTTTCTTAACGGTGTTGCTATCATCCGTTGTAAAAGACCATTTTCTCTTTAAGCTTTTCTTTGGAGAGAGGAGAGCAGTGAGACCACTCACTTGAGGAATAAAATCTCTCGCAAAGTTAACAACACCCAAAAATCTCTGAAGAGATTTTGCATTTGGGATATTGTCAGGGAACTGGCTAATTTTCGTCACAATATGTTCCTGAAGACGAATTTCTCCATCTTTGACATGTATGCCAAGAAAATCTACTTCTCCTTTTATGAGATGAATTTTTTTTTATCCAAGGATGATTCCTTTCTGGACCATAAGCTTGCAAATTTGCTCAAGATGTCTCAGATGCTTGTTCATAGTTTTAGAGAAGACAAGAATGTCATCAATGTAAACTATGCAAAAATCTGAATATGGCTTAAAGATGTTATCCATCTTTCGCTGAAAAATAGATGGTGATTGTTTAAGTCCAAATGGCATTACTAGCCATTCGTAGTGTCCTTGTGGAGTTCCAAAGGCTGTCAAGGCAATGGAATCAGGGTGCATCCTAACTTGCCAGAAGCCTGATTTTGCATCAAACTTTGAGAAGATCTTGCCTCCTTTCAATCTATTGATAAAGACTCTTACTTGTGCAATTTGATAGCCATCTTTGACTGTTTTCTTATTGACATCTCTGTAATCTATTACCATTCTTGCTTTTCCTCTCAATTGCTCTGCATGATTTCTGACCAAGAATGTTGGAGCATGATGAGGGCTATCTGAGGGTCTAATTAGTCTCTTTTCAAGCAATTCTTGAATTTGACTTTCCATTTCCTTTCTATGCTCATCTCTATAATTAGGAATGGCTTTGATATGGCATATTGCATTGGCATCATACATTCTTAGTTGACAATATACCCGGTCTCTTTCCCAGTATAGCTGGGGATCCTCACTGATTATGGGTTTCAGTAAGTTTTCTATTTCAACAAGGTTTGGAACTTTCTTTTGTTCTATCTTGTTAACGTATACTTTTAGATTGTGCTCTTTGATGAATTCCTCTTCACCATCCGAGCTTTCTGAATCTTGAGGTTCTACCTTTGATTCTGAGTCTTCTGAACTCGTTGCTTCATTTGGTATGATTTCTTGGTATTCCTGAAATGCTAACACGGGTTGCAAAACCGGTTTAAAAGGTGGTTTATGATCACCACGCTTTGCTGGTGACTTATGATATTGTTCTGTGAATCATTTACTTACAATGTTGACGGCATCAAGTAGTCTAGATTCCCAGTAGAATTTGTTATTCTTTTCAAACCCTATCATTTCGAGGGTTTGCACTATCTTTTGCTGAAGTAGGAAGTCATTTCCTATTAGCATATCAGCTCCTTGAGCTTCACTTTGCCAGATTCTTTGGAAAGTAAAAGTTCCTCCTCCTATGGAAACTCTGACATTCCTAGCAACATGATCTATTAGGAATTCATTATCTCCCATTCCAACTCCAGTAACAACTTTGTCAGACTTTTCCCAATATTCTTCAGGAATATCATATTTTTTTGCTAGACTATATCCTGAATCATTATCTACAAATGCATGTAGATGATACTTTTTATACTTGGGAAATTTCAGGCCAACAGTGATATAATTGCTGTATATACTCCTCTGAACCTGTTTTACTGGTTGGATTGTATTCTCAGATATTTCTATGAAAGGATTGCTATTCCTTTCATTTTCTTGAGGAGAATTTTTTCCTATTTCTTCTATTTTCTGACTTAATGCGGTTACTAACTTCATTTTCTTAAAGTCATCCTCAATATCCTGAATTTTCTTGGGATTACCCTCAAGTTCTTGCTTTTGGTTTTGATCATAGAATATATCATATTCTTGATCGACCAATGTGTGTGCATCATTTTCTTTTATTTTTCTTCTTAGTTCTGCTATGAAACACTCTTTATGATATGTTTCTCCTGTTTTTTCACAACACATGGGTATTGTGTCGCTATCGTAGCATTTACAATAGTCACAGGCAAAGGCGTCTGGATTCGGTAGAAATTCAACTTCATTGATACTATCAATGTTTTCTTGCTTCCAATTTTGGATTAACATAAATATAGGGCAATAACCACTATATTCTTCTTCAGAATCTTCTGAAGTGCTTTCTGTATCACTTTCTGATAAATATTCAAGAGAATATATTGACTCATTCTCTTCATCATAATAGGCTACTTCGAAACCTTTTAGGTTTGCATATTCTATAGCTTCATTATATTCTGCTATGAGAGCTTTAGACAAGGACTAAAATATCCTCGATAACCTCGATATTTCTGTTTTTTTCAAACATCGATATTAATACTCATATCTTTCCGATATTTTACTTTTAGTCTATTTTTATCTAAATATACAATTTTTACAAAAAAAAATTTGTAAAATTTCCATCGATATTCGATATTTTCTCGAAATTTCCATCGAAATTTCTTTTTTTCAAACCATCGATATTTCCGTAATCATCGATATTTAATACCTTGGCTTTAGAAGATCTTTTTTCTCTTTTAGGACATTCATTCGCATAATGTCCTTCAGCTTTACAAAGCCAACATCTGCAGGGCTTAGTATCTCTTGAAGAATTTTGCTTTGCTGGTTATTTTTTCCTAAAAAATCTCTTTGTAGGAGATGCTTTTTTTTTGTTTCGTTCAAAACTTTTTCTAAATTTATACTTCTTTTTAGAAGTAAAATTACGGTTGTATTTCTTGTTTCTGAACTTGCTTTTTGTTTTTCTGATCAATGTGAATATGGCATCCCCACTGTGTCGGAGTATCCAATATTTTTGGACACATGTTCTCAACTCGTCTGAGTTGTTTTTTGACGGTTCTTGATTTTTAATTTTCTGTACACTGTTTTCTTAAGAGATCTCTCACTCTTTCTACTATTCCTCCAATAATAAAGTACTGGAGAGGATTTTCTTCAAGAGACTGTGCTACAATATTATTCCAGAGTTCTGGTAGTTTTTTGTAGTATGTTCTGACAAGATCTTCATTTTCTAAATCTCCAATCGTGCATGAATAATTTTGGAATTCATTGGTATATTCCTCAAAGTATCTCATATTGCAAATGCTCAGTTTTTGAATATTTGCTCTAGCTCTTTCTTTAGACTGTTCAATATGTCCCGTTATATCTCCACACAATTGTGCATATATGAGAATAGCAAAATCTAATGGACTATTAGTCTGAGCTAGTTTGGTTTCCCAATCAGCCCATTTAGAGCTTCTTTTAAAGGAACTATACCATTTCTGGGTTATTCCTGTTAGGGTCGACTCATAGTAAGCATGAGCATCTTCATAGGCGTATTTGGACAAGATTAACGCTTGGGTTAGCTTTAAGCTTGCAACTCAGTCGTCAATGGTTTTTCTTTTGTCTCCTACACTATCTAGATTTAGATAGACACCTCTTTCAGAGACTGCTTATCCCCATTTTAGTTCTGTAGAAATGTACTTCTGAGAGCTTCTCTCTCCACTCTTCCCTGTAGGCCCTTGCCCTTTAGGAAGTTTGATATTTTCTTCCCTAATAATCTTAGTGGGATTATTAGTGATGTTTTGGATGATAATATGCCCTTCTTGGGGTACAGATTGATTATTACTTGTTTCTGCCTCTATGAACGTTGTTCCTGATTCTTCGGTGGCAGCCTGATACGACAATTTTTTTCTTTTATTTTTTTCAGTTTGGTTTAAAGAAATTTTCTTCACAATTTCTTCTAATATTTTTATGGAATCACAAGCTTCTGCTTGTGCATAAAGCTCTTTTAATCCTTCTATTTTGAGCATTCTTATAGGTCTTTTTGAATCTTTTTCTTCAAAAGACTCTTCAGGAACTACTCTTGAAGTGCTTGCTTGTTCATAATTAGCAAACGAATGCCTATGAAACTGAAGACTTATTTTTCCTCCCATATCTTCATAGATAGATGCATTCGAGTTTTGTATTTGTCTATCAGGAGGTGCTAAGTTCCATTCCCTTGGGAATGTTACTTCATGGCATTTGGTGACATGTTTTTGGTGAGAATTGTTTCTCGGATATGTGAGGACATATGTAGTAATGTCAGAGCTGTTAAGGAATCTAGTGTTTGGCGTTACGTTAGAACTCATTAGCTTGTAATAAATTCTATAATCCACAGCTAGTTCCATCATGTCTTGCTTCATGGTAATCCCATCTGATTTGATTCTTAATCTCAAACAGTGGGCTGCATCACTCAGATGAGTGGTGAAGTTTAAAAAAACATTAAAGTATGTAACCTGGTTGCATAGTGAGGCTTCAATTGTTCCTAACAGACTCTTCTTGAAATCTGTTATTCTGTCATCTTGTAAGATGCACAGGACTGAACAATCTATCCCGTCTCTTGCTAAGAGTTTTATTAATACTTGAACAACACCAATATGCATGTAAGAATATTTTTTCTGGAAGACTTCACTCACTTCCTTTTGGGTGATTAACCTGATATCTGTTTCTCCACCGGTTGCTGAAACTGTTAATTCTAATATCTTGAATCTATGAGAGTCCAAGATAAAAGATCTTTTCTTGTAGATCTCATTGAATCTGAATCTGGGCGCGGATGCTTCTCTTACGCTAGGTTCAATTTCATTATACTCAAATTCTTGAGCATTTATGAGTTGTACTGGTGGTATTGCATGTCTTTTACTGAGTATTCTACTCAGTATTTTTATGTCTCTTTTGGGAGTTTTAGATGTTTTCCATTCGAGTAATTTAGGTTCACTAAATTTGAACTTGCTTTCTACCTTTGGAAAATGTATTATAATCTTACTAGCCAGGGTTTGTGCTAGTGTTTCTTCATTGATACTTTCAACGTTAGAATTTTCTTTCATTTTTTCTACACTTTTTTGTAGATTTGAGATTTTTGCGTTTACTTCTTGAAACTGTTCTTCCATATCTCTTCTGATTTCTTGAAGATATGTATTGCTGTAGTTTTGCTGATGGATTATTGTTTCTATATTTTCAGCAAGTTTTTATGTAGGAAGATAAAGACTTATAACCTTTATGTCTTCCTGTTATACTTTTTGTTCTACTCTTTGCTTCATCCTATCCTGGATATAAGAGTTTTTAAAAGTCTTTTCAAATTTTCTTGAGTTTCCCTTAATTTAGCTGCTTGCTGATGGATGTTGTTAGCAGAAATCTCAGTTCTTACTAATTTCTTTTCAATATCTAAAAAATATTGCTTTTCTTTAAAGTAATCTAGCTTGACTTCAAGCTTTGATAACCTTATTGGTATTTCTCCGAGTTGATTAATCTTAAGATTAACTCTCTCGAGTTGTTCTGTTGCTTTCTCAGAAGTTTTATTTCTAGACAGATGATCTAGAAATTCAACTATGCTTTGTCTGGAAGGATCAAGTTTTTCTACTCCTATATCTTTTTGGAGATGAATATGCTCGTCGTATAAAGTGTTTAAAACTCTACAGGCGTATTCAATGGGGTATTAGTTTTCTTGGATGTGTCTTGACTGGAAACACAGATTCCATTTATCACTTTCTTTCTCAATACAGTAGGATTGATAGTTCCTATGCTTTGGTTCTCTTTTGTTAGCTAAAAGGAGCCAGCTTTGTGGCATAAGCCTTTTTCTTGTACCTGTTTTTGAGCAAAACAGGCTCTGATACCAACCAGGGCGGATCTAACCTCTGCTCAAAATATTAGGCGGTTCTTGTTCTTTATCAAGTACTTCTATAAGTTCTGCAATCTGGTTTTCTAGAATATGGATACCTTGTGTAAAACGAAAAATTATATCCCAATAACCGGGCCTACTTCTATGAAGCTTTTCTCTATAATTCTTTAATATGTTCAGCTTTCTTTTTTTTTCTTTTAATTCTTTTTCAGTTATTCTAATTTTTTCTAAGTAAAACAAGCGTTGAAAAGAAATATTTAATAAAAATTAACTGTTTACCTTCGAGTATAGAGGATGAATTATATATATGCAGTATGCTTAAATAAAATCATGGGCCCACCACGCTCCGTTAGTAAAAAATAAAGAGAAATTTGAGAAAAATAAAAAATAAAGGTAAACTGTTCAAGGAAGGTTAATTCCGTAACTTCCGTGGTGTGTCTTGTCCTAATAAGGCTTATAGTCTAGATTCTGTATTAGATAGGGAATCCCTGATTCACAAGGATACTTGATGTAATGCCTATATAAAGGCCTCCTTATCAATCAATAAAGAGACAGTTTACTATCAATCTATTTCTCCTAGAACAAGTTATCAGCACGTTGCTCTAGCCTCCCGTCTAATAGCCCTAAAACCCTAAAAAACCCTGATTCTGAAATTTTTTTTTTCGAAACCCTAACCTACCGTCGGCCGCCGATTCTTCCCTTCGGCACCGTCGGCCTCTGAGCTCAGCAACACCTGCGCTGCCCGCCTGCCCCCCCCCCCCCCCCCCCCCTCCCTTGCGTGCCATAACTTGCACGCATACCCGAAGATTCAAGATTGCTCGCAAGCCAAGCAAGCGGCTTTTGAAGCCTAGTTCGTTGTTGAGAAGAAATAAAAAAGAATCGAAGAAAACAAGCTTCCCCAAGAGTCAAGTTTCGTTTGATCAAGCTTCTCTTGAAGCGGTAAATATTTTATAAACGTTCCCGCTTCTGAATTTTCAATAGTTGGGTTTTGTTTTTCTTCCGGGACCTTTTCGTATCCCTGCTACCTCATCCCGATTCTATCGCTTCTCGGGACGGCATACGGGGATTTAGTCACCCCGGTGCCAACGTTTTTTGGGGTAACTGTGATGTTACCGGCCACCGTTATGCTTGTGACTGTGATGTCACTGTGAACCATAACGTATTCTTTTTTTTGAAAAGAAAACAAAGGGAAGATATCGATTATGATTTGAAGTCACGTTAAGCATCGATTTATGTGACCATGATATATCTTGGCACTGTTCTAAAAGAACAATCAAACTTGATTAGTATTCAAATATACTAACGTCTCCATGTTTGTGTTATGTAGATGGCTGACACTCAGCGTCCAGAATTTGACATCTTGGATGTCCAAGGCAAGGAATACAAGAGGTGGATCTCAGATGTAGAGAACACCTTCATTGGTAAAAGATTTACCGCCACCATCAACCCTCCTGAGGAAGAAAACTTGCATGCTTCTCCTAAACAGAAAGCTCAAGCCCTGATGTTTCTCAGGCGCCATATCCATCCAACGCTCAAGAAGCAATACCTGAGGAAAACCGATCCCAAAGAGCTATGGGATATCCTCAAGGACCGCTTCGACAATGTGCATGACGCACAACTCCCAGACCTCATGTCCGATTGGGAGCAAATCCGCTTATTGGATTTTGATTCCGTCCAGGAATATCATCAGACTATGCTAAACTTGCAATCTGATTTGAGCTTTTGTGGGGTCGAAAAGACCAATGACGATATGATGGAGAAGACTTTCACGACGTTCCCAGAATCTGCGTCCATGTTGTCGCATCAGTACCGCGATCTCCGTGAGAAAGGCACTATCAAAACCTTCAGTGATTTGATGAATGTGCTTTAAAGAAAGGAGAGGTACCATGAGTTGATTCTTACCACCAATAAGAGGCCTCGAGGACCGAAATTCATTGCAGAATCTCATCAAGCCCGTGGTAAAGCTTCTAAGCAAAAGCATCAACCTCATGAACGTCAAGCACCACCACCACGTACGCCAAGAGCAACACGTGGCGGACGAGGAGGGAGAAGAGGCGCCGGATGTGGCCGACAGCTTTCTTGGACAAGGGATGGTGGCGGCGCCGCCGCTCCTAGAGGAGGGAACCGGCCCGGTTCCGGCCCTCGACGTGGTGGCCACGCCTCAAGCTCTGCTTCGGCGCCTTGCTTTAAATGTGGCTCCATGAATCATCTTCAACGCAATTGCACAGCAAGTAGAGAGATTCAAGCCGCTTACAAGAAACACAAACAATACATAGAACAAGAAACGAACTATGTAGGAGACTTTGAGGAAGAAGAATACGATGAGGAAGATACCAACTTCACCATCGATGACTTCCAACTACCAAGAAACGTAGGACTCAGGAGTATGATACTCCGGATTATGAATAAGTATTTGACTTAGGTCATGAGATACATGTTCAAGTTTGACTTTGTTTGTTATTTTGACATAATATAGTCAATAAATCACGACTTTGTTCGATAAGTCGCTCTATTTAGAACAACCTTGATGTACTTTTGAGTTGTCATCAATAATATTTCTCTTATTCTACGAATGATTTGAGATTTTTACATCCCTATGAAAGCATAAATGGTTCAATGCGTCCAATTCTCAATGGCATAATTATTTTGAGTTCACCACAATTCTGGTGATGTTAACTCATATCCGAAATAAGATCACAAAGACAAAACGAGAGACTCGCGATCCGCCAACTTGGCTGCGATCCGCCAACTTGGCCATTATCCGCCAACTTGGCTGCGATCCGCCAACTTGGCAGCGATCCGCCAACTTGGCTGCGATCCGCCAACTTGGCCGCGATCCGCCAACTTGGCCGCGATCCGCCAACTTGGCCGCGATCCGCCAACTTGGCCGCGATCTGCCAACTTAGCTGCGATCCACCAGGCCTCGCTCGCCATGGCTACTCGCCAACTTGGCCGCGATTCGCCAGGCCTCGCTCTCCATGGCCACTCACCAAGCTTGGCTCAACACCGAATCCGGTTTTTGAAACCAACAATCGATAGCCTATCGAACAAATGCAACTTTTGCATCAATGGCTCGGCAACGATGTGTCTTCGGACTCGCCATGCTTCGGATTTAGCTCAACCATCGCATCGCATTGCCTCAATGCCTGACCGACCCTCACCACTTGCCTTGCTTCGGCTCGGCCTCAGGGTAGCTTCGGCCTTACCACAGCTTCAGCTTTGGCTTGGCCCCGGCCTTTGCCTTGGCTCGGCCACGCCACCTACGACGGTGTCCGGTCTCAATCTCTGACCTAGGCTATGTTAACTCTCAATGTTGGTATTCGGTGATTAAAATAAGGCTTCTCTCTTTGTCTCAAGTTATGTCGTTGCCATGGCTATGTTATTGGCCTTAATGCACTTCATTTTGTGATGATATATTTCTTCAGTACACTTACTTTCAAGTGTTCGCCAAAGTCTAAAGTAGACTATTGATTCAATTTACATTGTTTTTGTAGATGTATCAAGGCGAGATTGAGTGTTTGTTGGACTGCGCAACAACTCACACGATTCTGAGGAATCGGCAATTGTTTTCGGATTTTTCGCCAAGAGAATCATCGTTATCTATAATGACAGGAACTGGACCCGTAATTAAGGGTCGTGGCACTGCTCAATTCTTATTGCCAAATGGCACTGAAATTCGGGTAGAGGACGCCCTATATGCGCCTAAGGCGCCAAGAACCTTGCTAGAGCCATGGTGAAAAATGGCACTGAAATTTGCGCACTCGCATTGTGGAGAAGTGTAAGCGTGTTCGAAATGGCATGTATTTCACAACCATTAGAGCCAATGAATCTCATGTTGTTGTCTTATGCGATTCAGATGCTTACAAGCTTTGGCATGACAGACTCGGTCATCCGGGTCGTGATCTGATGATCCGTATTTTGAAATGCTCCCACGGTCATCCATTTTTCAGATCACAAAAGCACAGAGGGTGCCTCGGCCTCGGTTCGGCCGCCATGTCGTTGATAGCCGCCTCTCGGCTCCAAGGAGAGGTTCGGCCTCCTCCTGCTTCTCATGCTTCTGTAGCAATGTCTAATGCCCATTGTTCGCTTTGCAAAGCTTGTTCACTAGCAAAACTTCAAGCAAGACCATCTTTTGCTATTGATAATAAACAGAATATTTCGTTCCTACAACGAATACAAGGTGATATTTGTGGACCTATAACACCAGAATGCGGACCATTTAGATATTTCATGGTTCTGGTTGATGCGTCAACGCGTTGGTCACACGTAGCGTTGTTGTCCACGAGGAATGCTGCATTTGCTAAACTCCTAGCTCAGATCATTAAGCTTCGGGCTAACCACCCGGACAATCCGATTAAGTCAATCAGACTGGATAATGCTGGAGAGTTTACGTCAAAGTGTTTTGATGACTATTGCATGTCAGTTGGGATTGAAGTTGAACATCCCGTGCCTCACGTTCATTCTCAGAAAGGTCTTGCAGAAGCAGCCATTAAGAGACTACAGCTTGTAGCTAGGTCTCTTGTCATGGCCACAAACTTACCAGTTTCGGCATGGGGATATGCAATATTACATGCAGCTATGCTTATTCGTCTACGACCCACAGATAGCCAACCATTTAGTGCGTACCAATTGGTAACTGGTTACGAGCCTAATATTTCGCATCTGCGTACTTTTGGTAATTGTGCCGTATATGTGCCTATCACGCCTCCATTGCGTACCAAGATGGGTCCACAACGACGATTAGCTATTTATGTTGGATATGAAGCACCAACAATTGTCCGCTACATAGAGCCTATGACAGGTGATCTGTTTACTGCAAGATTTGCAGATTGTCACTTTAATGAGACATCCTTCCCGCCGTTAGGGGGAGATGGGGCCACATCCGTCCCTAATGAACGTCAGGAATTGACGTGGTTCTCTCCCACTATGTCTCATTATGATCCCCGTACGTCTCAGTGTGAGACCGAAATACAACGCATATTGGAACTACAAAAGGTGGCGGATTCGATGCCCGACTCCTTTACTGATATTGCGAAAGTGACAAAATCAACCATACCTGCTGCGAATGTACCTGCAAGGCTCAACATTCCTTGCCATGCGAGAGCACGCGCCGCCGGTCTCGGAGCCGCAGCCCTAGGTGCCATCGGCAGCCTAGGCTCAGCACCTCCAAGTGGAGGGCCGGCGTATACTTCGGATCCTCCTAGAAAGAGGGGGAGACCAATCGGTTCCAAGGACAATGTACCTAGAAAGAAGGTATGTGTTCAGGCACAAAGCGATCCGTTCATCATCGATACTGTGACGCCGTCACACGAGATTGTCTCCGACTATACCTATGTCCAAGAATCAACTCTGAATCATCTGGGGGACGCCTCAGACTCACCGTTGATGTTGGAGAACAAGGAAATCTCACTAAACTACTTATGCATGCACAATCTTATGGAAAGGAATTCCATGTATATCGATGATGTATTCGCCTACGCCGTTGCTCAAGAAGTCATTGACGACGACGATATGGAACCCCGCACTGTTGATGAGTGTCAATGTAGGGTGGATTGGCCGAAGTGGGAAGAAGCAATCCAGGCTGAACTAGACTCTCTAAAGAAAAGGCAAGTATTCGGACCGGTTGTGCCTACACCGCCGAACGTGAAGCCTGTTGGACATAAATGGGTCTTTGTCAGAAAGCGCAATGAGAATGGTGAAGTCCAGCGATATAAAGCTCGACTCGTGGCGCAAGGTTTTTCTCAACGCCCTGGAATTGATTATGAGGAGACGTATTCTCCTGTCATGGATACTATTACCTTCCGATACTTAATCAGTTTGGTAGTCTCAGAGAGACTCAATATGCACCTTATGGATGTTGTAACAGCGTATCTTTATGGGGATCTAGATACGGAGATGTACATGAAAGTGCCAGAAGGACTTTCATTACCCAAGTCAAGTGAGCAAAAACCACGAAGTTCATTTGCTATCAGGTTGAGACGATCTCTATATGGACTCCGACAATCTGGTAGGATGTGGTACACATGGTTAAGTGATTACTTGATTGGGAAATGATACATGAATGATGAGTTGTGCCCTTGTGTGTTCATAAAGAGAACAAGTTCAGGATTTTCCATTATAGCCGTCTATGTTGACGATATGAACATCATTGGAACTCTAAATGAGATCAATGAGACCGCAAGCGACTTGAAATCCGAATTCGAGATGAAAGATCTGGGAAGGACTCGGTTTTGCCTAGGCTTAGAACTAGAGCACCGAAGTGGTGGAATCTTTATACACCAATCTGCATATGTTCGAAAGATGCTCAGGCGTTTTAACATGGACAAAGTTTTGCATCCTATAGGCACTCCCATGGTCGTTAGAAGTCTGGATATCAACAAAGATCCCTTTCGTCCGAAAGGAGATGACGAAGAGGTCTTGGGATCTGAATATCCATATCTTAGTGCAATTGGAGCTTTGTTATACCTAGCTCAGTGTACTAGACCAGACATTGCTTTCTCAGTGAACTTGTTAGCTAGATTTAGCTCTGCGCCAACACAACGTCATTGGGTTGGAATCAAGAACATCTTTCGATACCTCAAAGGAACCCTTGACATGGGCTTGTACTATCGATACACTCATCAGGATTCGACACCTAGTCGATCTCTTGCATCCAACAGCACAAACCGTGGCTCGGATCGCCACCGGTCAGCCGCCAAGACTGGCTCAGCAGCACCCTGCCTCGCCACAACAAGCCGCGGTTCAGCCATCCGCCATCCTGCAGCCATATCCGCCAACATATCCGGACCCGAGGATGCTAAGTCGTGGTCCCGATACGGCTTTGGCGATACCCCCTCCTACTCAGATACACCAAATGATGTGATAGTAGGATTTGCTGATGCTGGATATTTGTCAGATCCACACAAAGGACGTTCCCAAACCGGTTATGTTTTTACCATTGGGAATACGGCGATATCTTGGAGATCAACCAAACAAACCCTTGTTGCTACCTCCTCGAACCATGCTGAGATCATTGCACTACATGAAGCAGTCAAAGAGTGTGTTTGGCTTCGCTCAGTTATATCTCACATTCGAGAGTCTAGTGGACTTGAGTCTACTACGATGGGACCAACTTGCATATTTGAAGATAATGCAGAATGCATTGAGCAGATAAAGTTGGGATACATCAAGGGTGACAATACTAAACACATTTCGCCTAAGTTCTTCTACAATCAGCAGCAGCAAGAGACTTTGAATATCCAAGTGAAGCAAGTCAGCTCAGAAGATAATGCAGCTGATCTATTCACCAAGTCTCTACCTAAATCTACATTTGTGAAACATGTAAAGCGCATTGGTATGTGTCGCTTATCCGAACTCAAAGACTGATTGACTATCAGGGGGAGTTCTCATCTAGACTTCAGGGGGAGTCTAGTTATGCATGTCTCACATACTTGTAGTTGGTGCGTTGTACTCTTTTCCCTTAGACCATGCTTTTATTTTTGCCCAAGAGGTTTTTGTTTGCTGGCAAAGGTTTTAACGAGGCAACATTTCATGCACCATTGAGGACACGACACAAGGGGGAGTGTTCAAGGAAGGTTAATTCCGTAACTTCCGTAGTGTGTCTTGTTCTAATAAGGCTTATAGTCTAGATTCTGTATTAGATAGGGAATCCCTGATTCACATGGATACTTGATGTAATGCCTATATAAAGGCCTCCTTATCAATCAATAAAGAGACAGTTTACTATCAATCTATTTCTCCTAAAACATAAACTAGTTTTTTTAGATAGTGCTAACAGAATATTCTAACGGAATATGCTATACTAATGTTTTCAGATACCAAAATTATATCAGAATAAAAACATCATGTATTGTTTTGATATTTTACAAAATTTAAATACCAAAACTTATAACGACCAAAATTTCAGACACCCTTTGTTCTGTTCTCCCCCTTAAATATTTGGGGATATTCTCAAAACCAAACAAACGCCTCATCATTTCATTTCGGAGCCAATTGGTTCAAAATGGCAACACTTCATCTACACAACCTCCTCCCCAATCCGACGTCGTTCAATTCACGATTCTCAACTCGGCGCCGCTCACGCAAGTCCAACTCGGTCAGGTGCGCCGAGTCAACTCAGCTGAGCAGCAGCACCACCAGCAGCGAGACCAACCGAGTCGTCACAGTGAGTAACGGCAACGATTCGCTGGAAATATGCCGAGTCCTCAATGGAATGTGGCAGACCAGCGGTGCCTGGGGACGTATCGACCGAGACGACGCCGTCGAGGCCATGCTCCGCTACGCCGACGCCGGCCTCTCCACCTTCGACATGGCCGACCACTGTAATTTTCTCAGTTCCCTCATTCTTTAGTTTTTACTTAGCCACGTGACGTGGCCTGTCTCTGCTCTTAAAAACTATATTTAGGTTAATATTTAGGACAAATCAATTTTGAGGATATCGTGTGATCTCGAACATTCTGGCGTTATACATTTTTTATTTTACAATTTTGCCCTGGAAAACTAATAGGACAAAAATCAATGGTGGACAGTTGAGGTTGTGTATCTGTGAAGTAAGCTTAAGATAAGATAAAAATTGCAGCATATAAGAAAGAAGGGGAGCATTGTGTGTGCAAGTGTTTGCGTTGTGTGTGTTTCATTTGGAATGGGAGAGTTGTTGGGCCATCACTCTCTAAACAAGTTCACATTTGGTTCACTGACAAAGGCAAGAGCAAAGAGGACTGTGAGGCACAGTTTGAGGCCGATTGAGTGTGTGGTAACTGAAGATAACCGACGAGTTGTGGTTAAGAATGGGAGGGATTCATTAGACATATGTCGGGTTGTGAATGGGATGTGGCAGACGAGTGGGGGTGGGGTCAGATTGATAGAGACAATGCAGTTGATGCTATGCTTAAATATGCTGATGCTGGACTCACTACGTTTGATATGGCAGATATATGTATAGCACTTGATTTTCAGTAACCGTTGGTGTCTGTGTTTAGATGCATGGATTTCATTGTCATTTTCTCTTTTCTGTCTAAGTTATGTGTAGGTTTCGTGTTGCATAAGTGTTTATATATTATATGCCGTTACACTACTAGTAGTAAGGTTAACACTTGTCAGTGCAACTCAAGTTACTAGAAGTTTTGTTTATGAGTTACCTGAACTAGTCATATCCCGATACTAATCGATTGCAAATGTTCATCACTCATTGATCTAGTTAGACAGTTTTACTCTACTACACTAGTGTTGCTTTGTGATTGTATACCTGCTGTTAATCATTTCCTTTGAAGTTCATTTACATCCTGGAGTTGGTTTGTACTTTATATTGATTGGGTATCTGGATTTTGAAGATGGACCGGCTGAGGATCTCTATGGCATCTTTATCAATCGTGTACGCAAGGAGCGACCACCAGAACTCTTGGAGAAGGTTAGAGGGTAAGTTGCTTCCACTTGATTGAGTGTAAGATTACTGGCTGGCTAATTTTTGGAGTTCTCGATGATTGCATGGAGCTTTCCTTTTTGACCTTTTTCTGCTTAGGTTATAAACTTATTAACTCGCTATATTATACCTGGGTGAGAGTGAATCAACAGTTTCACAGTTTCTTTTCCAACACTATATTGTGATGCAGTCTCACAAAATGGGTGCCGCCACCAGTTAAGATGACGAGCAGTTTTGTGAGGGACAGTATAAATGTTTCAAGAAAGAGAATGGATGTGGCTTCCTTGGACATGCTTCAGTTTCATTGGTACGAGTTATTAAATCATTGCAAAATATTGTGGTAACCATTCTTATGCAGATTTTTCCATGTTTTGAAAAATAATAATTTTGTTCCTGAAATGAGTATTTGTAATGAATGAAAGTAAGAATTTGAGTAAGTTTTGGAGTGATCCGTGTCAGTTTACTGCACTTGTTTTTTGAGGAAAAGGAAAGGTGTAGTTTCCTGTTTTGTTTAGGCACGTCTCATAGTGATGAGACTGACATTTTCAGTCATCACTGCATTACACTTGGAAGTAAGGTGAAGCCATAACCTTTTTTTTTAAAAAAAAAAAAAACATCAATCGGTTAGTTGTTTTTGTATCTCAATGGAAACGTACTCTGGAGTTCTTTCCTTGATTGTTCGACGATCCTTTTCGCTTGGTTTCTTTTTCGGTTAATTATATGAGTTGAAGCTCTATATGACTGCGGCCTGAAGTTCATGACAGGTTCTTTAACTTTAAAAAAAATATGTAATCGAGTAACAAGCTAGCTCCACAATAACTAAGCACCAAATCAAGCACACTAGAGGCTCCAAATCAAGCAAAACTATGTCATTTGCTTTACTCTTGCTTTCTATTGTGTAATCTGTTTAGCTCTTGAAGTACAGAGTAAATTCTTCTGTAATTACCTTTAAATATTATGAAGTGAATGGCTTCTGACAGTAATATTCTCTTTCTTTTTGAGACAGGTGGGATTACGCAAATTCGGGTTACCTTGATGCACTTAAACACCTTACAGATTTGAAAGACGAAGGTTAGTATTGAATCATTGTAGCTTATAGTTAAGATGTTAAACCTGCATTGCAAGGTTTGATTGCATTACTTCAGCTACTGGTTCACAGGTAAAATAAAGACTGTGGCCTTGACAAATTTTGATACTGAGCGACTACAGATAATCCTAGAAAATGAGATTCCTGTTGTAAGCAATCAGGTATGTTTTTGCTCTACGTGCATTGTAATTCTGAAGGAAATATGTTTCACATTTCTTTATGACTTTCTAACAATTCATCTTGCAATGCAATCAGGTCCAACATTCGATTGTTGACATGCGTCCTCAACAGAAAATGGCAGAGCTTTGTGAGCTTACTGGAGTCAAACTTATAACGTCTCTCTCTCTCTCTCTCTCACACACACACACACACACACACAGACTCACACACACACCCCCCCTCGTGCACACACAATGCAATACAAAAGCATACACTACTACAGGATAGCAATGTATTTCCCTTGATAGGTATCCAATTTTTTTTAATACTTTTATTGGCTGCCAATAGGCTTTTAAACGTTTCCAGAACCCTCCTTGTAAGAGTAATAATTTCCTTTGCAGGTATGGGACAGTAATGGGTGGTCTGTTATCTGAAAAGTTCCTTGACACTAACTTGTCCATTCCGTTTGCGGGGCCTCCATTAAACACTCCCTCCCTCCAAAAGTACAAACGGGTATGAAGTCTTGAAGGCATTAGTGCTGATATATTAGTCTTTTAATAATTGTATTAGGATGTACACAAAGTTTCGTTGATATTTGTCAATATGAAAGAAGATGAATGGGACAAGCAATGCATGTCATAAAGCACAGTCTAACTGTCATTTCTAAGAGTCATTTCTTTGAAAGTTTTTTAGAATGCTAAGATGCTGGTGGAAGTAATAGGTGGCCCCTTCTATGAAATTGTAATTCTTGGAATTTCTACATTGTCCGTGTGATGTTTATCTGTTAAGATCTTTATGTTCGGCAGATGGTTGATGCCTGGGGAGGATGGAGTCTGTTTCAAACTCTTCTTCAGACACTCAAAAGAATTGCTACTAAACATGGTGTCACAATCCCCAATGTTGCTGTGAAATACATACTGGATCAGGTACAGTCAGTTCAACTGCTACATAAGAACTTACAGAATAAGTTTCTTTCATAAAAAAATATTCTGCATGAATGTCACATGGATGTCATAGGATGTATAATTTGCTTTTTTTTTGGGTTGCAGCGAGGTGTGGCAGGATCGATGATAGGTGTTAGACTTGGGTTGTCAGAGCATATCCAAGACTCTAATGCTGTGTTTTCACTTGCTCTTGATAAGGATGATATAAGCAGCATAGAAGAAGTCACAAAGAAAGGGAAGAATCTCCTTCGAGTTATTGGTGACTGTGGAGATGAATATAGGCGTTAATATAAAATTTTCTTACGGAGTAAAACAACCGTGTGTCGGTGTTTGATATACCATTCCCAGTGTAGGTATTATCTTCGGCAAGCCAAAAAATTCTTCTCTAGGTTGGGATTCATGTCCTGAACATCTATAATGGAAAAGACAAACTTCAGATTTGTGCAAAATTTTGCCTTTTGGAACTCGAATTCTTTCAATTAGGTTATAGAGTGAAGTCATTGTTATTGTATATTTACATACCGCGATTGAAATTTGTGAGACATTTCATGCTGGTTCCCTGCAGCGCACCACCTTGATATGCTTTGTGTGAGCATTTGATCACACATTTACTCAATCAAACTTCCTTTAAAACTTTCGTAGATGGTTGAAATTTATAATGATTTTCAGTCATCAAGTTTCCCAAAGGAGAACTAAAGTACAGAATTACAGATAAACAAATTTTAGAGCTTGATCTTCTTATAAATATAAACTTGAATGTATTTCAATTTGGTTCACTTCCAACAACTAACTAATGGAGGAAAACTAAAGTAGAGGGTTGTCCACTTGAATTCAATCCATAAAATAACACTCTGGCCACTCAAATGACCATGACGTTGCTCGACGATAGCTGAAGCTCAGGGTTAACTTTGCACTTAACGATACTTGAATTTCGGGGTTAACTTTGTACTTAGATTGCCTATACATTTCAATATATAATCAAAGTTGAACAATAATTTTAATATTTTTTCCTAGCCTTTTGACACAGATATGTATCATATGATCGAATTCCAAGTAACTTTCTTGGTATGAATGACTTGGAAGCAAACCTCTCATCGCCAAACTCAGTGGCATCTTTACCCACAATCTGAAGGAATTTCACAGTAATATGCATGTGATTGAGTTCATGTTAGAATCTGAATCTTTTACTTTGTATTTTGAACAGAATATGATCAAGATCAAACTTGTGTGATCTGGTCAATTTGCAGTAGCAAATGAAATTGAAGAACAATAGATGAATTTAAGCAAATATTGAACTTATGCAGCTTTTACTTTGATCTAGAATTCTTTTAGATTACAACACAAACACTTCCCTTTTATAGGGAGCAAAGCAACCTACAAAATATCTTAAGAGATCAACTTGACAAATTATAGTAATTAGATACTACAAATATCTAGCTGAAAATGTGAGCGGAGAGAACAGTAATGCAGCAGCTGGAAAGCATATCAGCTTTTCTAACAATTTCCTAAACCATCCAGGAAAGCATTAACTTCAACACTCCCTCTTAATGCTTTGCCTCATCATTCCGAGCAGGCTTTTGAGTTATTCAACCCTCTCTCTAGGCAGAGCCTTGGTGAAGATATCAGCAACTTGGTCATCTGTATTGCAGTATACCAAATCGATCTCATTCACTTCTACTGCATTCCTAATGTAATGAAAGTTCAAGGCAATGTGCTTGGCCCTACTATGATAGACAGGGTTCTTGCTCATTGCTATTGCAGACTTGTTATCACTGAGAATGGTGGTTGATGTTCCATTTTTCTCACCAAGGTCTTCAATGACTCTTCTGAGCCATATTGCTTGTGAAGTGGCCATTGAAGCTGCAACATACTCAGCTTCAGCTATAGACAATGCCACTGACTTCTGCTTCTTTGAAGTCCAGGAGAATACTCCAGTTCCTAGTGTGAATGTATATCCAGATGTGCTCTTCAAGTCATCAACACTCCCTCCCCAATCACTATCACAGAAAGCAAAGAGTTTTGGTTCCACATTCCTTTCATACGATATTCCAAAATTCATAGTCCCTTGGATGTATCTTAGAATTCTCTTTGCAGCTCCATAGTGTATCTTGGTAGGATTGTGCATGAATCTGGACATTAAGCTTGCTGCATACATTATGTCTGGTCTTGTTGCAGTCAAGTATAGCAAGCTTCCCACTAAGCTTCTGTATAAATTCTCATCAACAGAACCACTTCCATCTTCCTTGGAGAATTTCTCACTGACTACTAGAGGTATTGCAACTGGATTGCAGCCTAGCATTTGAACTTCTCAAATATAGTCTTTGCATATTTCTTCGGAGTAATGAAGATTCCCTCCACTACTTGAATTATTTCAATTCCCAGAAAATAATGCAGTATTCCCAAATCACTCATTTCATATTTTATCATCATATCAGACTTGAAATATGAAATCTTACTATCACAACTTCCAGTAAATACCAAATCATCAACATATATGGAGACAATAAGGATGTTTGATTTACCTTCAGTCTTGGTGTAGAGGGCAGGTTCATTCTCACTTCTCTGAAAACCCCTCTGAGTGAAATAGGAATCAATCTCACCATACCAAGCTCTTGGAGCTTGCTTCAGGCCATATAGAGCTTTCTTCAGCTTGTAAACTTTCTGCTCTTTGCCTTTGATGATGAAACCTTGTGGTTGTTCCACAAATACTTCTTCTTTCAGCACTCAATTTAGGAATGCAGACTTGACATCAAGCTGGTGTAGATACCAGCCTTTTTGTGCAGCAATTGAAATCAGACCTCTTGTGGTCTCATGTCTTGCCACAGGTGCAAAGGTTTCATTGAAATCAATTCCAAGAATCTGTGAGTATCCCTTTGCCACCAGTCTTGCTTTATTTCTTTGCACAGAACCATCTGCATTCAGCTTGCTTTTGTATATCCACTTCAAACCTATCACATCCTTGTTGTCTGGTTTGTCAACTAGCTCCCATGTGTTGTTCTTGACAATCACATTGATCTCCTCTTGCATTGTAGACTTCCATTCATCTTCCTTCATTACTTCTTCAAATATTTCTTGTTCAAACAAACATGCATTGCAGCTTTCATACACTTCATTCAAGCTTCTCATCCTTACTGGTGTAGAGCTTGGTGTTGATTGAGCATTTGAAGGTGCAGGTGAGGGTGGTTGAGGACTATGAGGTGGAGACTGTTGAGGTGGATTGAGTTCCAGCTCTTCTGGATCCTCTTGTTCATCTTGAACAATATTTTCTTGCATTCATTGCTTCGGGATTGAACCTTGGTTCCAATCCCATGATGAATTCTCACTGAAGAGAACATATTTTCTGATAATTATCTTCTTCTTCTGTAAACTGTAGAGCCTATAGCCCTTTGTGTGAGAATTGTACCCCATAAACACACATTTTTCACTGGTTTCATCCAGCTTATATATTAGCGCTTCAGGGATATGTGCATAGCAGATTGATCCAAACACCCTCAAGTGATTTACACTTGGCTTCCTTCCACTCCAGGCTTCAAATGGAGTCTTTCCTTGCACTGCTACAGTAGGATGTCTGTCCATCAAATACACAGCAGTATTAACTGCTTCTCCCCAATATTCTTGAGGAACTTTCTTGTCATGGAGCATAGACTTGGCCATCTCTATGATTGTTCTATTTTTCCTCTCAGCCACACCATTATGTTGAGGTGTGTAGCTCACAGTGAGCTGCCTTTCCAGACCAAAGTCTGCACAGAACTTTTTGAATTCATTTTATGTGTATTCACCTCCTCTATCTGATCTCAACATTTTCAGCTTAAGATTTGATTGTCTTTCCACCATAGCTTGAAATTTTCTGAATACAGTAAACACATCAGACTTCTGCCTCATAAACCTAAGTCATTCTTATGTAATCATCAATGAAGGTCAGAAAATATCTGTTTCCTCCATCAGTTGTGGTTTTCATTGGACCACAGACATCAGAATGTACCAGCTCCAGCGGTACTTTAGCTCTCCATGCTTTTCCTTTTGGAAATGGGAGAGTGTGTAGCTTCCCCAATGCACATCCTTCACACACTTCATTTACATATGATATTTTTGGCAGACCCTGCACCATTTCCTTCTGATGCAGCAACTTAAGACTTAAAAAATTCAAATGTCCAAGTCTCTTATGCCAGAGTCAGGGATCAACCTTCAGCTTCATTCTTCTTGCACTCTCAGTTGCATACTTGAGAGTCAGAGGAAAACTTATGTTCCTCTTCATCTGGATTTCCACCATCAGGTTCTTGTTGCTCCCTCTTTGATAGATTTTGCAAGTGTCATCACCAAAATGTAGATGATACTTGTGCTCAATAAGTTGTCCAACACTTAGCAGATTAGAATCAAGAGTTGGAACCAGCATTATATCTCTGATGTACATTTTTCCAGTCTTGGTTTTTAACAGCAATGCTTCTTTTGCCTTTTGTATCCACTAACATTTCATTTCCCATCTTCACTCTTGTAATGCTGTTGTAGTCAATGTCATATAAAAGGTTGACATTTATAGTCATATGATTACTGCAAGCACTATCAACAAGCCACACATTCTCCTCTACTGCAAGACTTGCAGCATGAGTAACACAGAACATGTTTGTGTCACTCTCCTCTATGCTGTTAGCTTGTTGATTTCCCTTGTAGTTACAATCCTTCTTGACATGACCAAACTTGTCACAATTCGAGCATTTTGGTTTCCCTTTGAACCAACATTCACATGTATGAAGCTTCTTACAGATAGAACATTTATAATAACCTGAGTTGCTACGTTCTTCATTGTTTCTTTTCATTTGCTTATTTAATTTACCCTCCCACTTCTTTCCTTTTCCTTTCCAGTTCTTTTTCTATTTGGAATTTGAACTCGACTGATCACTTCTATTTGAACGAAGGTTGAGTGTTTGGAAGGCTTTTTCTGTTTCTTCATCATGACTTGTCAACTTATGATCAAAAGCCTTCAATGTTCCCATCAATTCCTGAACACCTAGAGTTTCCAGATCTCTAGTCTCCTCTATAATACTAACTATAGCATCATATTTCCTATTCAATCTCATTAGGATTTTATGTACTACTCTCTTCTCAAGTAATGGTTCATTCTAGGTTCTCATCTGATTAACCATATCAGTTAGTCTAGTGTTGTAATTACCTAGCAACTCAGTTTCATTCATTCTTGTATACTCAAAATCTCTTCTTATAGATTGTACCTTGATAGCTCTGACCTTATTTGAGTCTTTGTACTCAAGGTTGAGTGCATCCCATGCTGCTTTGGCTGTCTTCTCATTTGAGATTCTGGGAAAAATCCCATCTGTGATTGAAGTCTGGAGTATATTAAGAGTTTGCATCTTTCTTAATATTTGACTTAAGCTCAGTCCTTTGAGCAACTGTTAACTCTTCTGCTGCTTCTGGTCTTGTATATCCTTCATCTACTAGACTCCATAGATCTTTTGAGAAGAACATGGTCTCCATCTTGATTATCCAGAAATCAAAGTTATCTCCATTAAAGATAGGAACTCTGCTTTCTGAATCACTTCCTGATGTAGCCATCCCAATAGCAGAAAAACACAAAAACTTGTGTTTGTTTTTTTTTGTTTCTGATCCAACAGATGGTACACCCAGTTGATATTGATCAACATGGCTCTGATAACATATTAGAATCTGAATCTTCTACTATGTATTTTGAATAGAAGATGATCAAGATCAAACTTGTGTGATCTGGTCAATTTGCAGTAGCAAATGAAATTGAAGAACAATAGATGAACTTAAGCAATTACTGAACTTATGCAGCTTTTACTTTGATCTAAAATTCCTTTAGATTACAACACAAACACTTCCATTTTATAGGGAGCAAAGTAACCTACAAAATATCTTAAGTAAGAGATCGACTTGACAAATTATAGTAATTAGATACTACCACTACAAGAAAAAAGGGCTTTGCCGACGAAAAAAAAAACGGCCGACGAAACACTTTTTTCGTCGGCTATTCCCAAGAATGGCCGACGAAAATTTTTGTCGTCGCAAAAAAAAAAATTTCGTCGACTATTCCCATAGAATGGCCGACGATTTTTTATTTCGTCGGTAAAAATTAAAAATTGTCGGCTATTCTACAAGAATGGCCGACGATTTTTTCTTTCGTCGGCTATACCCCTATAATGGCCGACGATTTAAAGTTTTCGTCGGCTATACAAATTTAAGAAGAATGGCCGACGAAGTTGACAATTTCGTCGGCTATAAGTCTTTATATTTTCAGATCTGGATAGAAGCTGCCCATTTAAAAAAAAACGGAAAAAAACGGGAGAAAGAGTGAAAAATCTGTGGGTATTGTTGAAATCCGTCCTCTCTTACATTGTGGAGCTATATATAGGTACGTATATGTGTATATATGTTGATTTTGAGTTTTAGTTGAGTTGATTTTAAGTTTTAGTGATTTTGATATAGTAAGTGATTTTTTGTTTTGTTGTTGTTTTAGTGTTAGAATGTATGTATATATGTTGATTTTGAGTTGTAGTTGAGTTGATTTTCAGTTAGAGTATAATTATGTGTTTTAATTTAATAATGTTATTTTAATTAGTGTTAAAATATATATAAATATGTTAATTAATGGTTGTTGATAGTGTAATGAACTTAAATAATGGTTGTTAATTAATGGTATATATATATATATATATGAGTTGATGTTGATAATAATATATATTGTAATATATATATGTGTTAATTAATTTATTATTAATTAAAGTTACACATATATATTATTATCAGGCTATATATGGATCGAGATAAGAGTTGGATTTCGCTTCCAAGGCATGACTGACGATACACTACAGGAATTGTGGATTTTATGCAGTTCGTCGAGGAAAATGCAAAGGGGAATTACCATTATTGCCCGTGCAAGAAATGTAAGTGTCGCAGTGATATGTGTCGATTTCCGATTAGGACAGTATGGGAGCACCTAAAGAGTAATGGGTTTTGGCCGAAGTACACACGTTGGATATATCACGGTGAGCCATCATTAGATGGATTGCATGATCATGGGCAGTATTTTGAGGCGGGCAGTAGTAGTACATCCAACGATCCAACAATGGCATTCGTCAACGACGTGTTTCCTTTTGAAAGCGGTGTACGTGGAGAACAATATATGCAGGACCCGGTGCAGCCGTTCCCACAAGTTGTCAACACTGCTGCCTTTGACAAGTACAACAAACTGATTGCATTGCAACAGACCCCTGTGTCTTCAAGTTCTGAGAAGACAGTTCTTCAAAGTGTGATGGAGGTAATGAGGATTAAAGTCGAGACAAAAGAGAGCATCAGGCAAGTGGATGAATATCTACAGTACACTTCTTCGTTGTTGGAGGAGGGTCATCGTAATCCTACCAATCACCGTCAGGTCCGAAGTATCCTCAAAGATCTAGGGTTTTCCTACATTAAGATCCATGCATGCGCATTTGACTGCGTTCTCTTCTGGGGTAAAGATGCAGAAGGGAATGACCTTGCTAGCCTTGACGCATGTCCGATATGTCAGTCTGACCGATATAAGTTGACGGGAGCAGGCAATAGGAAACCTGTGAAAGTGCTTCGGTATTTTCCGTTGAGAGATAGGCTTGAGCGGTTGTACATGTCAGAAACCACCGCAAAAGCCATGAGGTGGCACGGTGAGCGGGACGCGGGAGACGCAGATATCATGACACACATCTCTGACGGAGCGGCTTGGAAGCATATAAACAATGAGTTTCCTTATTTTGCGTCAGATGTCAGAAACGTCAGGCTCGGGCTCTCAACCGACGGGTTCAACCCTTTCGGCACCATGAGTCTTTCATACAGTATATGGCCGGTGGTTTTGGTACCTTACAACCTTCCTCCGTGGATGTGCATGAAGAAGGAATATAATATGTTGACGTTGTTGATTCCAGGGCCTGGTTACCTAGGGAAATGTCTCGATGTGTATATGAGACCATTGATTGAAGAGCTTAAGGTATTGTGGGACGTTGGTCATCCCACTTTTGACAAGTACAAGCAGGAGACGTTCCAGATGCATGCCATGGTTATTGGTACCATCAGTGATTTTCCTGCTTATGGGATGTTGTCGGGCAGCGTTGTTAGGGGATACAAGGCTTGTCCAGAGTGCCTCAGCGATTATGGGAGCACCCCTCATTGCAACAAGATATGCCGAATGGGTCATCGTGTGTTCCTTCCGGCGGATCACCACTGGCGTTACGAGTCCGCCGCATTTGATGGAACCGAAGAACACGGCCGTGCTCCCAGAAGATGGACAGGAAGAGAAATTTTAGCAAGACTTAATGAGTACGATTTTGGGCCCCTCAGCAATCATCCCGTTATTATAGCGTAAATACCTGAAAGGCCTGAGGAGTACAAATTCTGGACACATAGGAGCATATTGTGGGAACTCCTGTACTGGTGTGAGTTGCTGATCCGTCACTTCCTAGACGTTATGCACATAGAAAAAAATGTTTCTGAAAGTGTGGTGGGCACAACGCTGAACTTAGAGGGGAAGACGAAAGACGGTCCTAAGGCTCGCACTGATCTGCAAAACATGAATATCAGAAAACCACTATGGTTGAAACAAGGGAAGAGAAAAATGCCTCAAGCTCCTTACACCGTCAAGCCTGAGCATAAATCAGAAATTTTCCATTGGATAAGTCGGGCCAAGTATCCTTCAGGCTTTGCTGGAAATATAGCCAAGTGTGTCAACAAACAATTCAACAATCTGTACGGGTTGAAAAGTCATGACAATCATATCCTGCTACAACGTCTCTTCCCTGTTTTCATTCGACCGTTCCTTCCCCGTCACGTTGTGGAGCCGTTAGTAGCGTTGGCAAGATTTTTCCAGAAGGTATGCACACGGGAAGTGAGAAAATCTGACCTCCGGGAAATGCAACAAGACATCGTTCATATCATGTGTAAATTTGAGATGATATTTCCTCCAAATTTTTTCGACATCATGCCTCACCTCATGATCCATCTTCCTCGGCAGTTGTTGCTTACCGGTCTTGTGCACTTCACTTGGATGTATCCGATGGAAAGGTACGTATTTTACACCTTATGTTAATTTCCTCATCAATATATGTGATATAGTGTTAATGTATTATCATAACACTTTAAAAACTTGATTTATAGCCAACTTGGACAATACGGTGGTTTTGTCCAAAACAGATCCGCACCTGAAGGATGTATAGCTGAAGCATATATTGCGCACGAGTGCGTCACCTACATGAAGCTGTATTTCGGAGCGTTACAGGAAAGCATACAGGAAGATGTACCGTCACAGTTCAATCTTTCCATACTCTCCGACGATGTTGTACTCGGTGGAAACATGCCAGTTTCCTACAAGTTGAAAGATTATGAGGTAGCCATTGCACATTGGTGGGTACTAATCAACTGTCCAGAAGTTCAGTTTTGGAAGGACATACATCTACGCTGTGAAGGAGTAGCAGGTGATCTCGATTACCACAACCAGACATTCGCAGAGTATTTCGGCCGCTGGGTACGTACCTTTAACACTATTCTATACGTGTTCATATAATATTGTGTATATTTATTCATATTTATAGTTGATTCTGATGGTTGCAGATGGACCTTATTGAAAATGATAATCACCCAAATTGGTCGCACGAACTCAGACTTTTAGCGAGGAGGCCGGTCTATTCAAAAGTTTATGCGACGTGCAAGGTGAATGGTGTGTTATTTCGATGTGAAGACAGAGACCTCAGACTGAAAACACAAAATTCAGGGGTTATGGCACATGGTGGGGATGGTGGAGTTGACTATTACGGTGTTCTCCATTCAGTTGTGGAACTGCATTACGGGGAAGGCATGAAAGTGCACCTTTTCAAGTGTAGATGGTTTGACACACGGCCGCAGAGCATGAAAACCGATCAATACGGCATAAGTTCTGTGAACACTAGTACATCATGGTATGAGGACGACCCGTTCGTTTTAGCCACATGGGTGAAACAAGTGTTTTATCTTGATGATCTCGCCAAGGGTGACCGGTGGAAAGTAGTCAACACTATCCACCATCGCAACATTTACCGGGCATCTACACTTGGAGTGGCTGAAGAGAACGAGGAAGGGGGCACCGCGTATCAAGAGCCCAACTCAAACGGTATTCCTGACTCCTCTTTTATTCGCCTAGACACGCCGGTGCGAATTCGACGTGAAGAGCCACTGCTTGTTGATGTTGATCCAAATGAAGAAACTAACGAGGACTCTAGTGGTGAGGAAAGACATAGATTACCCCTATCGAGCAATTCAGAAACCGAAGAAGACTCATCCGATGATTCCGATTACAATCCGACGGATTAAGTAATTTAAATGATGTAATCCTTTCATTTGTAATCAACTCATTTCTAATGAACGGGCGTGGGGATGAGCCTCCCAGCTAGGCTGGGTTCCAAACCCCTTAAACAAAAGTTTGAAATATGTTGACTGTTGGGTTTCTGGTTTTTTATGTTCAATTTTGGTTATATGTGAACAGGACATCGGAATAGGAGAGGTGTAAAACCACTGATTTTTTTGGTTTTTTTTTCAGAGAATAGCCGACGAAAAATGCATTATTTCGTCGGCCATAAGTTTTTTGAAAAATAATTATTTTATTTTTGACCAAAAACGACAAAAGAATAGCCGACGAGTACTAGGTTTGATTTCGTCGGCTATGATTAAAAAAAAAAAAAAAAAAATCAGCTTCCATTTTCTATCACTATCGACAAACCATTGCTTCATCCTTCAAATGCAAATGTGTCGTGAAATAAGATATGACCGAAATATTGAAATACGTCTACGGTTGAAAAATGAGCAGATTCCGATAAAATCTGTGTGCCGAATATTGCGGTTAACTGTTTATTACTGCCGTTTTCCTATGGGTAGCCTGACGGTCGGTAAATATTTTGAGGAAAATTTTTATACGATTAGTTGCGTCTCATCGATCTGAAACTATTCTCTGTTGAAGATCAGGCCAAAAAACATCATTTAGACGGGCCAATTTCCGTTTTAAAGCGTTTAGAGGTTTGACTCACCCGGTTGATCGTCCCGATCGATCCGTTAACGTCGTCAGATGTGGTTGAATTTTTTTTCACACATGTATTTAATCTTAACGGTGATATCTGACGGTTGGAATAGATTTTCCCAACTTTTAGATTCAAAATCGGAACATATGCACTAAGGTTCCTTAACTTGTTTACTAAGTGTTTAAGTGAATGTATAGTTTCAAATAGTTACTATACGTAGACTCTTCAAATACAAATGTGTCGTGAAATAAGATATGACCGAAATATTGAAAAACGTGTACGGTTGAAAAATGAGAAGATTCCGACAAAATCTGTGTGCCGAATGATGCGGTTAGCTGTTTTTTACTTCCGTTTTCCTATGGGTAGCCTGACGGTCGGTAAATATTTTGATGAAAATTTTTATACGATTAGTTGCGTCTCATCGATCTGAAACTATTCTATGTTGAAGGTCAGGCCAAAAAACGTCATTTAGACGGGCCAATTTCCGTTTTAAAGCGTTTAGAAGTTTGACTTTGCAGTTTGACCGTCCCGATCGAGCCTTTAACGTTGTCAGATGTAGTTGGATTTTTTTTCATACATGTTTTTAATCTTAACGGTGATATCTGACGGTTGGAATAGATTTTTCAAACTTTTAGATTCAAAATCGGAACATATGCACTACTGTTCCTTAACTTGTTTACTAAGTATTTAAGTGAATGTATAGTTTCAAATAGTTACTATACGTAGACTCTTCAAATGCAAATGTGTCGTGAAATAAGATATGACCGAAATATTGAAATACGTCTACGGTTGAAAAATGAGCAGATTCCGACAAAATCTGTGTGCCGAATGTTGCGGTTAACTGTTTTTTACTCCCGTTTTCCTATGGGTAGCCTGACGGTCGGTAAATATTTTGAGGAAAATTTTTATACGATTAGTCGCGTCTCATCGATTTGAAACTATTCTCTGTTGAAGATAAGGCCAGAAAACGTCATTTAGACAGGCCAATTTCCGTTTTAATTTATAGGGTTTAGAGGTTTGACTTCGTAGTTTGACCAAACGTTTAGCCGACGAAATACTTTATTTCGTCGGCTAAACTCTTGCGATCCGCTTATTGTCCGCCGTTGGATGGCTCAGATCCAACGGCTGTGATTTTCCAAAGTATAGCCGACGAAATATTTAATTTCGTCGGCTAAACTCTATTGATCCGCGCCTTTTCATTCTCCGCCGTTGGATGGGGGAGATCGGACGGCTGCTGAGCACCTAAACTATAGCCGACGAGTTCATAGATATCGTCGGCTATACTTAAGTATAGCCGACGAATTAAAGCATTTCGTCGGCTATTCTTAAGAATAGCCGACGAAATCTTTTTAATTCGTCGGCTATACTATCGGGTATAAGTTTGTTGCAGCCGAACCCTAGCCTCCATTTGCTGCATATTTCCAAATCCTCCAACCGATCCAGCGCCGCTCGCCTCGTCGTCCTCCTCCCTCTTCCGGCAACCCCCTCCTCCCTCTTGCTCCTCCAATCCGGCAGCCTCCCTCTTCCTCCTCCAATCCGGCCTGTCCCTCCTCCGGCGTGTCCCTCCTCCGGCCCAGCCTCCTCAAATCTGGCCGGCCTCCTCAAATCCGGCCGGCCTCCTCCTCCCTTCCATTTTCAATTCGGCAGTAGGTTTTTTTTTTTTGTTTTTTTTTTTTTTCATTTATGTTAATTAATGTTAATTTAGATATAATTTAGGTATTTATGTTAATTTAGGTATAATTTAGGTATTTATGTTAATTTAGGTATAATTTAGGTATTTATGTTAATTTAGGTATAATTTACGTATTTATGTTAATTTAGGTAAATTTTAGGTATTTATGTTAATTTAGATAAATTTTAGGTATTTATGTTAATTTAGGTAATTGTTTTCAAATTTATTTTAATTGTATAATTTAGGTGTAATTGTATAATTTATACGTATAAATTGGTTTTTTTAATTATATAAATTGATAACTTAATTGTATAATTTAGCTTAATTATATATATAGCTTAATTATATTTAATTAGAATTTGTTATTTAATATAATATAATTTAATATGTTAGTATATAAATTGTTATATTAAAATATGTTAGTATTATTGGTTATTATATTAATTAGAATTTGTTATTTAATATAATATAATTTAATATCAATTAATGTATTAATGCCTCGGGCTTTAGATGGCTGATGCATTAAGAAACCTATTCGGAGGCCATCGTGGCGGCAGATCTAGAGGTTCTAGAAATTCCGGCAGTTCCGCAGACTCCGAGAGGACGGCTAGCCAGCCTGAGAGGACCACCAGCCAGCCGCGGAGGAGTATAGATTCATCCCAGCCGAGGAGGACTGTGGATGCAGACCAGCCGCGACGGAGTGTGAGTTCTCGGCACCAGACCCTTCTCCAGGCGGGGCGGCCGTCGAGCACTTCACTTCCGCATGTCGGTCCCTCCGTGGCTCCGAGGTTTAGTCGGCAGCTATTTCACGAGGAGATAGCTGCCGACGTTCCTCAGGTTCGTATGCCTGAGGTTCATCAGGAGCCAATGCCGAGTCCGACTCAGTCTGCTGCTGACTCGACTGAGGCTCCTACTCTCCCAAACCAGCTCTTCCTCCCGTACAGCATTCCGGCGATACCGGAGGTCGACTATCAGGGTGTGCCCATATGGCCTGATATGCCTCAGTACGTGAGTGCTGCGGAGGCATACCAACAGCAGCCATTTGAGAACCCTGACCACCTTATTTCGGCGAGGAGAAAAGGAAAGTCGACAGACGAGTCATCCACTTCAGGTAACATTTGATTTTATTAATTAAATGTTTTATTAAAATTAACGCACTAATATTTAATTTTATTAACCAATCGTCGTTTTTGTGATAGGGACAGCCGCTAGCAGTTCACGGAGGAATACGAGAGGTGTCATATGTTTTGACACGCTCAGGAGAACTGTTGAGCGCAGCGGCAGGATTCAGATCAACGAACCTCCTAATCAGGAGGTTCCGGGAAAGAAAAAACGCGACTACTCGGGTTGCGTGGGGTCACTGATTAGGGACAGAGTCCCTATGTTGTGGACCCGGTGGGCTGATGTGCCCCAAGAGATCAAGAGGGAGGTGAACAACGCCGCGTCAGTGAGTAATTTAAAAAATTTAATTTATTTATCGTCATATTTATTAATTTTCGGTATTATTACAATTGTAAAACTAATAAAATATTATTTTTCAGACATTCTTCGAGATTGCCGAACACAGGCGGGATTGGGCGGACACCCACCAGAACTCGAGGTACGTTTGTTTTTATGATATTATAATTATCTTATAATTATTAATATTTTATGATATTAATAATATTTCTAATGCACTTTTGTTTTTTTCGTAGGTTCAAAGAGTGGAAGAACGAACTGCGTTCCCACTATAACGAATACGACTACCTTGGTCGTATGGGTACTCCCAGGGAGTTCATGTTCCGGGAGTACGAGTGGCGTTGGTTGAAGACAGTAGACTTCAACAACCCAGTTATGCAGGTAAATACTAAACTTCAGTAAAAATGTTTATTTTGTTAAAATTTTAATTATTAGTTTAATTATTTTATAATTATTACACTAATATTTTTTGATGCATTTTTCTAACATTTTATTATTTGTTTGAAGCAACGTTCTCGGATAAACTCTGAGAACCGCCGCCGGAACACAACCCCCCATCATGCTGGTTCACGGCCGTTTGCACAATATCAGGAGGAGGCGCTCAGAGATCATCCTGATAGCAACCCGTACGTGGAGACGTTCAAGATCGCTTATCCACAAGCGACAAAACAGCTCGTAAGTCGTTCATTACAATTTTAAAATTTTAATTATTAATTTTACTTAATTATATATTTGTTATAATATTAATTTTTTTTTCCCGTCCACTTAGGAGAGGGTCAACCGGGCCGAAGAAGAGGTGTTCCAGCAAGTAGTTCGGGAGACACAACCGAACATTTCAGAGGCAGATCTGGAAGAAGCCATGCGCCATGTCGACCGGTCCAGTGTCCAAACGGCAGCGAGGATGTTCGACGCAGTCTTCCCAAACCGGACAAACAACTTCTACTGCCGGGGTTTGGGAAGTTCTGGATTAGGGCTTCTGAAGACCACTAAGGGAGGTCAAAAGAAGGGAGGCGGGGAGAGCCAGCATATGAGGGGGGAAGTGCAGCGATTGGCCGCAGAATTGGCGACCTCGTCCCAGACAGTACAGGAGCTGCGCCGCAGCACACAGCAGTATCAGGAGGAGATGCGCCGCAGAACACAGCAGTATCAGGACGAGATGCGCCGCAGAACACAGCAGTATCATTTGGATATGGCCGGTTGGCATGCCGAATGCGAAAGAATTCGGCAACAAAACTACGACAACCAACAAGCCTGGTGGTATGAAATGTTCGCGGCACAAAACCAAGGCCTTCCACCCCCGGTCTCGTTTCAGCGGTTAGTGGAACCTCCAATGCCTCAACCTCCCGAGTTCAGTCAGCAGGATGACGAGCCTGATGGAGAGCAGGATGCTGGGGATGACCTGCTGGACTTCAGTAGTTTAGGTGATGATTAGGGTTTAGGGTTTATGTATATTAGAACGAATTTAATAAAAAGGGTATTTAGACGTGTTTCTTGTTGGTGCAAATGCATTGACTGTTTTTGTGATTTGCAGGTTGCTTGGAATGGTAATTTAGAAAATAATTTAATTTTTTTTTCCCCAAATGCAAGAATAGACGACGATTTTGGCATTATTTCGTCGGCTATAATAACTATAGCCGACGAATTTTACCAATTTTCGTCGGCTATAAGTTGTATAGCCAACGAAATTTACATTATTTCGTCGGCTATAACTAATTAATGCCTATTAAATATTAATATATTTCGAGGAAATAGCCGACGAAAATTTATAAAATCATCGGCTATTGTTAACAACCAATAGCCGACGAAAATTTATTAATTCGTCGGCTATACTTAATGAATTTCGTCGGCCATACTCGAAAATACCCGACGAAATTCTTCGGCAATTTCTCCCAGGTTTGGCCGAAGAAAAATATTTTCGTCGGTACAGTCGTCGGCCATACTCTACTATAGCCGACGAATTCGTTTTTTTCGTCGGCCATTAGTATAGCCGACGGGGTTGTTCCGACGACGTATAGCCGACGAAAATTTCGTCGGCAGATGGTATAGCCGACGAAAAATGGTCATAGCCGACGAAATTGTTTTCGTCGGCCATACTTTCGGATCTGGTAGTGTACAAATATCTAGCTGAAAATGTGAGTGGAGAGAACAGTAATGCAGCAGCTGGAAAGCATATCAGCTTTTCCAGTAGTTTTCTAAACCATCCATGAAAGCATTAACTTCAACAGTTCATGCACAAAAGAAAAAACAATGAGAAATGACCATAAGAAACAAAAATCTTGTGCAAAGCCTCCAAAATGATGCTTTGGCCAATTCATGAATCGTCAATTTCTATTGTCGAGTTCGATGGATGTGTTAAGGTTTAGGGTTGAAAATTTGACAGTGAATTAATGTCATGAGGATTGAATACTTCATCAAGTAATTCCATGTATAGAACTATAGATCATGAATTCTCTTGTATATCCTGTTAAACCAATCTCGTGGGATTGGTGGGATTTCAGCCTTTCACTAATTCTCAACCTAGAGCTCAAAACTCGAAAGCAACCCATCAATCCAACAAACACGAAATGAAAATTTTCATTAAAAAATGCGCTCATAATGTGTATCATGTATGCATGCCAAGGTACCATTCCTATCACAATTTTGTCTCCATGCTCTCTACCCTCTTCGATATACTAGAGCTCACGAATTCTGTGAGGACAGTATTGCCTAGTTAAAGTTGAACAAGAACTCCTAATGCGGTATAGTGTTCTTAGTAAAAGTTGAACTAGAACTCCTAGCTAGATTTACATAAGAATTCAATTGTCCTATTCTGCCACGGTCTTCAAAGTATAGATATCGATATATGAAGGCGATGAAGACGAACTAGATCATCAAAAGAAATGGAAGGCGATGACTCTACATGATCGACTTGTCAAGCTCTCTGCTGCGCTCAACCCTTTTAAAGGCAACCTTTTTCTGTGTATGACAAAGCTGGACGTGGAAGCAGCAGAAAAGGATAAGTAGAAACAAGATAACCAATCTACAAACAAATTTTTTCGAGAGCAATCAGTACTCAAGAACATTCATGTACTGGTGGATCTGGCAGGTACACAACTCATGAATATTAAAGCTACAATTCAAAGACATTAGCTTTACTGGAAGCTGGGAACTTGAACGAGGGCGAGGTGGCGTTGCTTGAGATGAGCGATCAGTGCTACTCAAGTTTCTACAAAGGAACAAAAAGTATGAACCTGAAAATCTTGATTTTGAGGTTTCACTTGATGACACGCCAACAAAAGACGACTTTGGTGGACAGATTTTCGGCATTTGTGGAAGGTGAACTCCGGCCTAGAGACCACCAGGTTCATAGTGTTTCAATTAACCAAAAAGAAATTTGGACTTCGATGGGTTGGACTTGGATGGTTACCTGATTCTTGGAACAAGGTTATCTTGAGTGCGAGACTGCGTCGTTCGACAAAGGGATATAACGAGCTCCATCATCATCTGTACTTAGGACACTTATATATGGAAACTTGTTTAGAACTTCACATGCCAGAACTCTTCACTTTATTTGCACTCCCAGTGTCTCAGGTGGGTGTTTCTCTTACTAAGGTAGCTCGGAAAATTACCAATAGATCTTTAAAAAGCGAGCGAGAACAATTAGTAAAGTGAAAGAGTTCATTACACTGAGAGCGTCCATTATTTTACGAAAACTTCATAGTACCAAAATTCTTCTGCTAGAGCAATTGTGAACCAGCTATAGGTATTCCCATGATTTTGTAGTAGTTGACGGAAAATTTTGCAGAGAACGAGACATTACGTACTCTCTTCCTCAAACAGGGAATATGATGAGTCCGCTCATAATTTTCCAACGAACTTCTCATTTCTTCCTCAAACAGGCTGAGATATTATTTAAATACTGTACATCGGCTGAAATTTACTAGTCTTCTGCAGCGCACACTACCTTGATATTCTTTGCGTGAGCATTTGTACGTTGATCACACATTTTCTCAAACAAACTTCCTTCAAAACGCAGATTTCACTCATTATAATTATATGAAGTAAACGATCGTTATTGCCGATGATTATCGCTTCAACTTTGGTAAATGGATAAAAATATTAATAATTCAATGATCAGGACTATTTTTTTTTTTTTTTTTCCTTTCAAGGTCGGCCTTGTGGAGCTTGATTTTTGAGAAATATGAACTTTACTGTATTTCGATTTCATTCAGTTCCTTTCCCACTTCGACATTGTGGTCAACTCCATATTCATATTGGTTAGCTGAAGAAGTTACTGCATGTATATAACCGATTTTTTTTTATATTTTAGACAATTGATTCAACATTAATTCGATAAGGATGAGGTCATGAGTGTAATTGAAAATTTGATATTGTCTTGAGGACTGAATAAAGTATATATGGAATTGTCAACTAAAGCCATATATAGATCAATATATAGGATTGGTGGGATTTCAGCCTTTCACAAAATTAAATATCAATATAGCACAATTACCATCAACCATAACTACTCCATAAGCAAGGCCAAATTAAAACAAAAGCAAAACACTTACAGAACAAAGGCGCCCAACATATTGGCATTGTTTGAAGCAAGAGATGGAGCATGCTGCTCCATACTGTATTCAAGGATGGCAGGATTACTCATGCATTGATAGCTGAAAAAAGAGGAAATGGGCGATTCTTCCCTTATACTTATTATGTACTTCAATATTGTCACAAGAAACTCCATCTTCTCACTACCTGCACCAAGATCTCCCCTGCTAAATGTAGCCAGGACAAGGCCTACAGTTTGGTCTCCTAGATCAACAAAGCTATAGCTAATTGTAGAATATTCTACTATATTTAATTTCCTTACTTGTATAAGTGAAATATTATAGGATATATTTTCCTTGTAAGTATAAATTTGTATCACTATATATATCTCTTTATGGAAAAGAATAATACTGAAGTAAATATTCAACCATTAATTTCTACTTGGCATCAGAACCGGCATAAATCAAAAACTATAAACCCTACATACCATCACATTTTTTCCGCTATAAAATCTCCAACACCCAACAAAACTCAAATCCCACAAAAAGCATAAATCAAAACCCAAAACCTAAATCCCAAAATCACACCACTACAAATCGCTGCATACCAGAATTAATTTCCGAATCCAAATCCCAAATTCTCAAGTAGCAAAACCCAAATCCTTCATACAAAACAACCAACACCCAAAAACAAAAAAAAAATCGGCTCGACTCGCCGATCACAACCCATATCACATCACGTGAAGTGCACCACAGCAGACCTTTTCTGCCACAACAGACAAGTAGCAGACCTTTTCTGCCACAGCAGTAACCCACTTGTTCTTGTCCCACCGAGTCTACCCAGCAGCTCCGAGCCGAGCCACACATACGTCCAAGCCATCATCAAAGTTTCTTCCTTAGTTACCTTATTGAAGAAAATAATCAAAGCTTCGGTGTTATTTCAATGGAGCACAACACCAATCATACCGATTATTTCACTGAAACATTTTACAAATCAAATTTATATGTAAACACAATGTGTCCGCTCTGTAGATATTTTGATCATAAAAAGCAACGGTGTTTTGAAGTAATTGGATACCTAGATTGATGAGATTCCACCAAGAGACCTCGCAAGATCCGAGCAGAAGCTGTCGTCCCTACTACAGAGGAAGAGCAATCATCTAATGCCTCTGCTAATATCGCGCAGTTAGGTATGAATGGTAAGGTTACTTGGAATAACACTTAGATAATTGATACATGTGCATTAGACCACATGACAAATGACCCTAGTCTCTTGACCACAATTAAACATTCCTCTCAAAATGTTGTGTCTACTGCTGATGATACTCCAACTCCGGTTACCGAAGAAGGTTCTATTGTTTTATCTCATACATTAACCCTTGACTCTATTTTAACTGTTCCCTCATTAGCTTATAATCTCCTATCTGTTGGTCAGATCATTCTAGCACTTGCTTGTCTTGTCACCTTTTATCCGTCTTTCTATGCGTTTCAAGACATTCTGACTAGAAGGATTCTTGGTTACGGTGTAAAAAGGGAAAAATTATACTACCTGGATTTGACAGAGACTGGAGAAAAACATAAACATCTGTTGGGACAAGCTAATCAGGTTCATGGAGTCGAAAGTGCAAAGGAAGTTGTGTGGCTGTGGCATCGTCGCCTAGGCCATTCGAACTTTCACTATCTCAAGAAGCTGCAACCTCAATTGTTTTCAGGTGTCAGCAGTTCAGATTTCCATTGTGACATTTGCGAACTGTCCAAGAGTCACCGCATATCATATTCACCAAGTCTTCACAAAAGTCATGTTCCTTTTATGAAGATCCACTCTGATGTTTGAGGCTCTGCAAAAATCCCTTCACTATGTGGCGCTAGATACTTTGTCACTTTTATTGATGACTGTACTCGCATGACCTGGGTGTCCCTATTGAAGAATAAAAGCGAAGTATGTTCCAGGTTCAAAGACTTTCACAAGATGGTGTCTACACAGTATCAACAGACTATTTGTGTTTTTCAATCTGACAATGGTGGCGAATATGTCAATGGTCCTATGCGAGAGTTTGCACAATCTCATGGCATTCGACATCAAACTTCAAATTCCTATACTCCTCAGCAAAATGGATTAGCAGAACGGAAGAATCGACAGTTGCTTGAAGTTGTTCGTGTCTCTTTGTTTGGCATGAATGTACCCCGTGAGTATTGGGGAGAGGTTGTGAAGTCTGCTGCATACCTCATCAATCGTACCCCATCTCGGGTGATTGAGTTTCAAAACCCTCAACAACAACTTCATACGCTTCTTTCAGTTCCCTCCATGCCTAATTTGGAGCCGCGTGTATTTGGCTGCACATTGAATGTTTATATTCCCAAACCTCAATGAAGTAAGCTCGATCATCGTGCAAGAAAGTGTATTTTTATGGGTTATGCAGAGTTTCAAAAGGGTTACAGATGCTATGACCCGCACACTGACACAATCCATACATCTCTTAATGTTTCATTTCGAGAATTCGAACCGTACTTTTTATATGGAGTTTCCGAGTCTTCCCTTCAGGGGGAGAAAGTCAGTAAAGGAAATCCTCAAAATATATTTGACTTTGAAGAATTTGAAGAATTAGAGGCATTAGAATCAAGATTTGGAATTGGAGCAATTAAAAATCAAGAGACAAGTCATACTGTAGCACAAGAGACGGCATGACAAAATACTAATGATTCTGACGAGCCTAGCCAAGCCGAATTGCACAAAGCCAACCCGTCCTGCATCTGAGCCGAGCTGTAATGAGCCGAGCCAAGATGAAGCCAGGCTTGAGTTGTCACATGCTTCTGAATTGAAATCGACATCTTCTGCCAATAGAGAATAAATTGAGGGGCAAGTGGTCCCACTTAACCAAAAGGTGTTTACGGACACAGAAGCAAGTGACACCAATAAGAATCCTTCGTCACATATTGTTCCGACAAGTATTTTTCCCCTCTCTACATCGTCGACTACAAAAGAATCTGTCGCGAATGTTCCGCCTCATGTATCTTTAAATTCAAATGATTCATCTGGGGTAGATAATATTGAAACTAGAATATCACAGAGGGTTACCGAGGGTTACCAAGGGTATTCCTAAGAAACACTATGAACCAGATATTAAAGCCAAAGCAAAATACCCAATAGCCAACTACATGTCTAACCATAGGTTATCTGGGTCACATGCACTTGTTGTTGATCAATTATCTACTGTATCTATTCCTAGTACTGTACATGATGTATTGGCAGATCCCAGGTGGAAACAAGCGATGAATGAAGAACTCGAGGCCTTGCAGAAAAACTCAAATTGGGATATTGTGACTATGCCACCTGGAAAAAAGACTGTTAGATGTCGTTGGGTGTATACATTGAAACTCAAAGCAGATGGGAGTATTGATAGATATAAAGCCAGATTGGTTGCCAAATGATACACCCAGCGCTATGGAATTGATTATGAAGAGACATTTGCACATGTAGCGAAGATCAACACTGTTCGAATCTTGATTTCACTAGCAGCAATTAAAAATTGGCCTCTACGCCAATTCGATGTGAAGAATGCATTCCTCAATGGGAACTTAGAAGAAGAGGTTTATATGGACGTACCACCAGGAGTCAAAAATAAGCCTTGCGATGCAGGCAAGGTTTACAAATTGAAGAAGTCATTATATGGCTTAAAGCAATCACCCAGAGGTTGGTTTGGAAGATTTTCCAAATCAATAAAGGCGTTTGGTTACAGACAGAGCAACTCAGATCATACTTTGTTCATTAAGTGTAATCAGGGTAAGATTACTGCTCTGATAGTATATGTTGATGATATGATTGTCACAGGAGATTACCCGAAAGAGATGGAGGCCCTACAGAAATATCTTTCGAAGGAGTTTGAGATGAAAGACCTTGGGCAATTGAAATACTTTCTTGGTATTGAAGTTGCAAGATCTAAGAAAGGAATTTCTTTGTCCCAGCGTAAGTATGTACTCGACTTGTTAGCTGAGACAGGGATGCTTGATTGCAAACCAGTTGAGATACCGATTGAGATGAATCACAACCTCGCCATTTATCCGTATCAGGTTCCAACAGATAAAAGAAGGTACCAACGTCTAGTAGGGAGACTTATTTATTTTTCTCATACCATACATGATATTTCTTATGATGTGAGTGTGGTTAGTCAATTTATGCATTGTCCCAGTGAAGATCATATGGATGCAGTATATCGTATTTTGAAGTATCTCAAGAAGGCACCTAGAAAAGGCTTGTTGTTTGAAAAGAAAGATGAATTAGAAGTTGTGGGCTACACAAATGCTGAATGAGCAGGTGATAAGACTGATAGAAGATCTACATCTGGGTACTTCACTTTTGTTGGAGGAAATCTCGTAACTTGGCGTAGTAAGAAACAAAAAGTTGTTGCTAGATCAAGTGCAGAAGCAGAGTTTCGAGGTATGGCACATGGCGTGTGTGAGTTGCTATGGATTCGAAATGTATTAAAAGATTTAGGTATCAAACTTAAGAAGCCTATGGACCTGCACTGTGATAACAAATCAGCAATTGAGATTGCTCATAATCCGGTTCAGCATGATCGAACTAAGCATGTGGAGGTGGATCGATTTTATATCAAGGAGAACTTAGACAGGAAAGTCATTCAATTCCCTTTTGTATACTCAAAAGACTAGTTGGCAGATGTTCTTACAAAAGGTGTGTCAAGGAAAGTGTTTGACAACTCAATTGACAAGTTGGGCATGATCGATATCTATGCGCCAACTTGAGGGGGAGCGTAGAATATTCTAGTATATTTACTTTCCTTACTTGTATAGGTGAAATATCGTAGGATATATTTTCCTTGTAAGTATAGATTTGTATCACTATATATATCTCCTTATGGAGAAGAATAATACTCAAGCAAATATTTAACCATTATTTTCTACTCTAATTGAGTAACGAAGGCTAATAGGTAGCTCTATAGTTTCTACAGGGGTCAAACAATCATAATCTTTGGACATGAGGTAAACTGGTACTATTGGAAATCTAGTTGGAGGCAGTTCTTCCTCATAAAACATACGTGGTTCCTCAATACCCATGGCAAAGACTATATAACCACCTCCATGATCGAGGACAATCCTGAACTAGGGTTTTGCCATAAAAGGCTAAGCTAGAACACAAAGGTTTATGTTCAGACCATCCTGTATCCGGCTCAGAACACAAAGGCTTTCCAGAACACAAAGATTTCTGTTTTCAGAACAACATCATGCATCCGGCTTAGAACACAAAGATTTCTGTTTAGACCATCCTGCACCGGCTCGGTGATGTCAAATCAGAACACCGGCGTGATATGCCGATGTGAGATAAGAATGGTGGTGCCTACAATTACAAAACTTGAACCAACGGATCCCTTCTTGTAGTAAGGACTGTCAGGATCCCAAATAGGTGCTGGAGGCAATGATGACCAAATGTTACAGGCCGGGTCGAAATGAGGGGGGTTGCATCATAAATAACAAGGGACGAGCTGTCCCTGCTAGGAGATCCGGAAAGCGCTCCATCGATCTTGAGTTTTGGATCAGTTGTGTCAGCCTCAAAACAAAACATATCTGAAGATGGAGAGAACCACCGGGAATCTGATTATGTCTTCAGCCGCCGATGAGAATTATGGATTTGAATACACTACAACCCGCTCAGAACGGAATGCCGATGCAGATAGCACATGCATGGCTCATTCGAATTCGGTGAACAACCCGCTTTGTGCGTTTGAGCGGTACATGCATATGTAGAGAGACTTACTCTTCAACGCCTCCAACTTCTCCGTTTCTGTGGCCGTTGGGATACAGTCATACGGTTCCTTCTTTTCGATCCATTGATAGTTGCTCTGTCTGTAACCAAACTCCTTTATTGATTTGGAAAATCTCCCAAACCATACTCTAAGAGATTGTTTTAGACCATATAGAGAATTTTTCAATCTACAGACCTTGCCAAGATCACAATGTTTATCTTTCACTCCTGGTGGTATGTCCATGTACACTTCTTCTTCTAAGTTTCCATTGAGGAATGCGCTATTCACATCAAATTGGTGAAGATGCCAATCTCTAGTTGATGTTAATGAGATCAATATTCGGACAGTGTTGATCTTTGCTACAGATATAAATGTCTCTTCATAATCAATTCCATAGTGCTGGGTGTATCTTTTGGCAACCAATCTGGCTTTATATCTGTCAATACTGTCATCTGCTTTGAGTTTCACTGTATACACCCAACGACATCCAACAGTCTTCTTTCCAGGTGGCATAGTCACAATATCCCAAGTTGAATTTTTCTGCAAGATTTCAAGTTCTTCATTCATTGCTTGTTTCCACTTGGGATCTGTCAATGCATCTTGTACACTACTCGGAATAGATACAGAAAATAATTGACCGACAACAAGTGCATGTGACCCAGAAAACCTATGATTAGACATATAATTGGCTATAGGATATTTTTCTTTGGCATTGACGTCTGGTTCATAGTGTTTCTTGGTAACACCTTTGGTAACCCTCTGTGATTTTCTAAGTTCAATGTTATTTGAATTTAAATGTACCTGAGGAGCAAATTCGCAGCAGGTTCTTGAGTCGAAAGTGTAGAATGGGAAAAAGGTTCTGACGGAAGAGGAATTTCAGTTGTTGGATTAGTAACACCAGACATATTCTGCTCCTCAAATTCAGTGGGTCTTTCATAGACAGACACGTGTTGCTTTTCTGCTGTGTAGCAGGGGGGACAACTACACTGGTCCACGTCATCAGAAGGGACAGCTGTTGTCTGCTTTGCAGTAGAAAAGGGGTTCGGCTCGGCTAGGATGGATGGCTCGGCGGCTTGCATGTCAGATGGCTCGGCGGCTTCAACTTCAGTTTGTGGTCCACGTGGACCATGTGATGATGTTGACTAGTCACAAAATTTGTAAAACCCGACCCAAAGCCCGACACCATCGGGCCGAGCCGGGTTTTCGGGCTTTGTCGGGCCCAAAAAAAAATCAGAAGATTTGAACAGCTTACAATGTGAAGTCAGAAGCAAACCATCATATTTGATATTAGAGCACAACAACTTTAGAATATGACCAAAATTGGAAAGAAACATTGACTTTTCAAGATTAATAACCTGAGTAATCTCCCATAGAGAATTAGGATAGCTACAATTCGAAACCGTTCCAGGAACAAGACCCTGCATCTCTCTCTACAAGAACCTCAGCCTCCCATTCAAATCTTGCGCAACCCAAGATCTCTCGCCAGCACTTCTCACAACCTCAGCCGACAAAACAGGTCTCAGAATCCCATAACCCAAATTAGAATAAACCAACCCATAAACCACCACATAAACCAAGCTTAAACCTAGAACCAATTTGGCGTAGGGGCGTAGGGATCAAATTAGGGATTTTAGGGATAGGGGCGTTCGGCTGGTGCACAGGTGAAATTGAACTAACACTTGTATTCCAAAAGAATATGTAAACCGTATTACTAGCCTACCTATCTACCAAACTCACCTGTGCAGCCGAGGCGCCGAGTCAAGAGAGATTCTTTTGAATCAAAACACTTAGGAATTGAATCGGTGGAGGTGGGTATTAGAATCGGAGGAGTTCGAGCTGGAAACTTAGAGAGTTGAAATCCAGGACTCTGGGAGTCTAGGTTACAAACCTAGGACTAGAGGACTATGGGTGGCTGGTGACGCCGCACGGTCGCAGGGAGGAGCTGTGCTGAAGACGGCGACGGAGGATTGCGAGAGTTTGAAGGAGGAGATGTGCTGCTGTGGTGGGCTGGTGGCGGTTAGCAGAGGCCGGATCTGTGGACCTGGTGAGCGGTGGCGCGGTGCCGCAGTGGCAGAGACGAGGAGTCGACTCAGTCAAGGTCTCGAAGATTTCACAGAGAGTCCAGAGAGGCAGAGACAATGAGTCGGGGTGTGGATTTTTCACTTTCACTCTGTAAATATATAGGGCTGGGCCTAGGTGGGCTGGGTGATTTCGGGCCAGGCCGAGCTTTCCGTCCCAAAAAAACAGGGCCCGAGCTCGGACCGACATTCATATTTTCGGACTGGTCCTTAAAAAAATTAGGCTCGGACCGAGCTTTTTTCGGGTTTTTTGGCCGGGCTTTCGGTCCTTTGGGCCAAAACGGCCAGCCCTAGTCATGACCATGTGTTATACTCGGCTCGGCTCGGCTCGAGTGTGACGCATCTCCACTTGCGTTTCAGTTTGTGGTGTTGGCTCAGTGGCTTTACTTAGCCGCTCGAGACAGCTGGGCCCAGCACCAGCTTCTGTGTATTTGTCTGCCTCCCTATGACTTTCTGTCCCTTGTGTTACAGTATGAGTTTTCTCTTGATTTTCAAATTCTCCGACTCCAAACCTCGATTCTAATGCCTCTAATTCTTCAAGTTCTTCGAATTCAAACAAATTTTGAGGATTTCCATAGCTTTCTCCCCCTGAAGGGAAGACACTGAAACTCCCGTTGAGAAATACGGCTCAGATTCACGGAATGCAACATCAAGAGATGTGTGTATCGTGTCAGTGTGCGGGTCATAACATCAGTAGCCCTTCTGAAACTCTGCATATCCCACAAAAATACACTTTCTTCCATGAGGATCGAGCTTGCTTCGTTGAGGTTTGGGAATATGAACATACACAGTGCAACCAAATACTCGGGGCTCCAAATTAGGCATAGAGGGAATTGAAAGAAGTTTGTGAAGTTGTTGTAGAGGGTTTTGAAACGCAATGACCCGAGAAGGAGTACGATTGATGAGATATGCAGCAGACTTCACAACTTCTCCCCAATATTCACGAGGCACATTCATGCTAAACAACGAGGCACGAGTAACTTCAAGTAATTGCCGATTCTTCCGTTCTGCCAATCCATTTTGCTGAGGAGTATAGGAATTTGAAATTTGATGTCGAATTCCATGAGATTGTGTGAACTCTTGCATAAGTCCATTAACATATTCTCCACCATTGTCAGATTGGAAAACATGAATGGTCTGTTGATATTGTGTAGACACCATCTTGTGAAACTCTTTGAACCTGGAACAAACATCGCTTTTGTTCTTCAAGAGAGATACCCAAGTCATTCGGGTGCAGTCATCAATAAAAGTGACGAAATAACGAGCGCCACATAGTGAAGGGATTTTCGCAGAGCCCCATACATCGGAGTGGATCTTCATAAAAAGAACTGGACTTTTATGAAGACTTGGTGAATATGAAACACGGTGACTCTTGGCCAGTTCACAAGTGCCACAATGGAAAACTGAAGCGTTGACACCCGAAAACAACTGAGGTTGCAGCTTGATGAGTGTCATAACCGAGGTACAACACGCTCAATTTGACCCTACAAAAATGCTATCGTAAGTATAGAATAAGTAGTGATCGTTCAGTCCGGGGATTGAAGGGTACTCAATTAAATAAAGCACTAACACACATATCACATGAAATTATATATACATATATACATCATGTCACATATATATACATATATACATACACGAAATTAAATGGGGGAGTTTTGAAAATCGATTATAGTTCCTACGAAAATAAAATGCAAGACATAAAAATAAATCCTAATCTAATATTTACAAGTGATCAACATCTTTCACACAAAGCACTCACACAAAAGTTCACATAACATGTAATAAACGAAAGCAAGGAAATAAGGTAGCAAGTTCAACATATTCTAGACTCAACTTAGTTCCAACCTAACTAGGCCCGTAGCGGTTACCTAATCGATATAGATTTCACGAAAGTACTTAGGACTATCTTAGCGCCTAATCCTAATCTTTAGCTAATCGGTTTACAATCTACATAGACATAGAAATTAAACAAGTACATATATGTACGAAATCTTTAGTCGGAGACATGTTAACAAGTAAGGTGTCACTCTTCTCGCATCGACATGTAAATTCTTTAAACTACTCTATCCCTAAAACAACACAAATCAAGACAACGTAGCTAGCGCTAGACTCGACCTATGTTTATTTTGGCTAATGAGATCGATACCCCATACATTGCAATTGCATAGACCATCAATATTTATGCACACGAATTTAAAGAATAAACCAAGTAAAAGACAAGAAATAAATCGAAACATGCTTCCCTAAGACCTAACTTATAAGTTAAAACAAATTACGTTTACATGCTTGTTTTGTAAAAATCTTTGAATCTGAAACTTGAAATCATGAAGACAAGAATAAGACTCAAAAACGAAACTAACATGCAAAACCAAACATTCAAATCATACATACATAGACATACATATAAATACCTTAAAACATACAACCTACATAGACATAGAATTGTAAAGCTATAAAATTACAAGCCTTAGAGATAGAGGAGTTTGGATCACGCATTCTAGCCACTTGCAATGGTGTCTCTAATGCACAAAAAAGTGGTTGCTCATTTCGAGACTTTAGAACATGGTTCGAGTGGAAGATATTTGAAATGGTGGTGGAGTGAATTTCGGCTTGCTATTCTATATATTTCTAGGGCAAAATATTTGGTAGAGCTAAAGTCTTATGTTTTGGTGTTGGATGTGATGCCTTTCTTCTGTCCATGTCGTGCCTTGATATAGGAGAGAAAGATGCCAGAATCGGCAGGAAGTTCCCTTGTGTAAATCGGCAAGGAAATCCTTTTCCTTGCCAGTTTTGGTTTTGTTTCCTCTTCTTGTTCTTCTAGGATTCTTCTTGCGGACTTTCTCTTGATTAAATTACAGATTTCTGTATTCACTTCTCTTCCATGGATTCAGCAAGGCTTCCCTGCTTGAACTCGGAATGGTTTTCTGGTTGCAACCGACAAAGTTCTCCTTTTCCTAGTCGGACTAGGTTTTCCTTTTCTTGCTAGGATTAGGCAAGTTCTTCTTTCCTATTTCGAAACATTCATCTTTTGCCAACTTTCTTATTCTTTATTGAGCTCAGAAACCTCTGTTTGTTGTGCTAGGGACTTCCCCTTGCTTCCAATTCACTTCTACTTCTCGGCAGACAGTAACTTGTTCTTCTCGGCAGTCTTGACATTCCTGTGTTGCATAGGGCATAACTCTCTCCAGAAAATAGCTATGGTTGCGATTCAAAATGTTATGGAAACTAGACTCCCAGAACTTTCTTATTATATTTCGCACGCCTTCTAGTTCCTCATGAATCGTCCTGGAGAAATTGTTGAAGTTGGATGATATGTCCAGGAAATTACTGGATTTGCGATAGACTTTTCCTTACAATTCCTGGCAGCTTCTCTTGGTCCGATTGGCATAATTCCTTCCATTGCTGAATTATCCAAATGTCTACTGCAAATATGAGAACAAGAAATCGTGAAAGAATATGTGGAAGCTTTACATAATCAACAAGACATTTAAAGACTCTATATTAAGAACTTTGTCGAATTTCTGTAAATTTCCTAAGTTTTGGCACGTTTTCAATGTAGCTCTACCAATTACTCATGACTCTACTAAATGACTCGATCTTACAACAATTAAGGTTAAACAAAGCATAAATGGACGTAGAAACATATTAAAAACATAGCACTTTGTGCTCTTATCAAGCTTCTTGAGATAATGGAAGTTGAGGTGGCCTACGCGACGATGTCAAAGCCATACAGTTTCTCGACCACTCACGACTCTATGAACCTGATTAGCTTGCCCCAAAAGATGTTTATGTTTTTCTCTAGTCTCTGTTAGATCCAGATAGTATAATTTCCCCCTTTGTACACTATAACCAAGAATGTGCCGGGTCAGAATGTCTTGAAACACACAGAATGATGGATAGAAGGTAACAATACATGCAAGGGCTAGGATGATCTGACCAATGTACAGGAGATTATATGCTAGTGATGGAACAACTAAGACAGATTCAAGGGTTAAGGTATCATATAAGACGACAGAACCTTCTCCAATAACTAGAGTTAGGGTACCATCAGCGGTAGACACAACATTTTGAGAGGAAGGTTTAACTCTGGTCAAGAGACTAGGGTCATTTGTCATGTGGTCCAATACCCCTGTATCAATTATCCAAGTATTATTCAAAATAGTTTGACCATTCATACTTGACGATGCTACATTAGTGGAGGCATGAGATAAATGCTTGTCCTCTGTAGTAGACATGACAACTTTTGCTTGATTTTTGCGAGGTTGCTTGGTGAAATACTACTAAGTCGGGTATCCAATTACTTCAAAACACCGTTGTTTGCTATAACCGAAATATCCACAGAGCTGGCACATTGTGTTTACATATGAATTTAGTGTGCAAGATGATGTGGTGAAATAATCGGTATAGTTGATGTTGTGTTTCGTTTGAAATGGAATAATCCAACTTGCTATGTTGTTGTGTTTGAAAAAGAAAAAAGACTGGAAGTGCTGCTTGGAGACCGGACTCGGGGGGTCCACAGACAAGGGGGCAGAGATCAGAGCAGAAAGAAAAAATGGCGGGAAGGGGACACGCTCTGCTTTGCAACAGAAAAAAACAGTGGCTCGGCGCGGCTGGCTTCTGCGCACCCACTTGCTGCACGTGGTGGGGTCCTGTCGGCAGGACTTTCTACTCTTCTCTGCTCCTTTTTTGTGTGTTTGCTTTTGCTGTGGCTATGGGGATTTGTACTTGTGCTTTGCTTTTTGTTCGTGTGGTTTTTGCTCGTGTGGGATTTGAGTTGTATCTTTGCAGCGGAAATTTGTGTAGGATTTGCGATTTTGTTTTGTTTTTCCTTACTTTGTGTTGGCCATCAAGTAGAAAATAAGAATATAATTTGCGTTTAAGATTTTAATAATTTATTTTTCTCTATAGAGGAGATATATATAGGGATATAAGCCTACATCTACAAGTAAAATTACTCCAAAAGTAAAAGTTTATAATTTTCTCAATTCTCTCATTTTTTTGTTTTACAATTTTGCCCTGCAAAACTGATAGGACAAAAATCAATGGTGGACAATTGAGGTTGTGCTCCTGTGAAAAAAGCAGATAAGATAAAATGGTGTAACATAGAAGAAAGAAGGGGGAGCATTGTGTGTTTGCATTGACCACCAGAATTCTTGGAGAAGGTTAGAGGGTAATTTTTGGAGTTCTCAATGATTGCATAGAACTTTCTTTTTCTGACCTTTTTTGGCTTAGTTTATAAACTTATGAACTCGCTATATTATAAATTGGTTGAGAGTGGAACCGACAGTTTCACAGTTTTTTTTCCAACACTATATTGTGATGCAGTCTCACGAAATGGGTGACGCTACCAGTTTCGTTGGTACGAGTTATTTAGCTATTGCAAGATATTGTGGTAACCATTCTTATGCGGATTTTCCATGTTTTGAAAAAGCATAATAATTTTGTTCCTCAAACTTGTATCTGTAATGAATTAAAGTTTGAATTTGAGCAAGTTTTGGATTGATCCATGTCAGTTTACTGCACTTGTTTTTAGAATAAAACGAAAGTTGTAGTCTCCTGATTTGTTTAGGCATGTCTCGAAAAAAAAAAAAATATTCTAGTCTCTAAATTGGGATTCATGTGCTGAACATCACTAATGGAAAAGTACAAACTTCAGATACGTGCAAAATTTGCCATCGGGAACTCGAATCATTTCTTCTAGGTTATGCAGTTTAGTCATTATCATTGTCATTATATTGTGCTTTTACATACCGCAATTTAAATTTTATGTGAGATATATCATACTAGTTCCCTGAAGCGCATGACGCACCACCTTGGTATGCTTTGTGTGAGCATTTGATCACACATTCTCTCATACAAACTTCCTTTAAAATTTGGGCAGATGGTTAAAAATGTATAATTATTATCAATCACCTAGACCTTTTTGTTATTTTTTTTTTATTTACTCTAAGGGGGACTAAGGTTCAGAATTTCAAGATAAACAAATTCTGGAGCTCGATCTTATGAATATGAACTCGAACGTGAGAGCGTTTGTTGTTCACACATTTGCTCAAACAAACTACCTTCAAAACGCAAGATCACTCATCTTAACTACATGATAATCAAATGAAGCAGATGATCATTATTGCCGATGATTATATATAGGGCTTATTTTAGGCTGGAATATTGAAGTTCGGATAAACAACTGTAGAGTTTGATCTTTTTCATAAATATCTTGATGTGATATTGGAGGAAAATTAAAGTAGAGTTGTCCACTCAAAATTCTTATTGGAGGAAAATGCTTTTGAAATTCATTTGTCAAAAGTCCTGTTTCCATCCCTCACCAAGTTAAAGGTGAAATTGTTTTTTTTTTTCTAAGCCGTCTTTGAATTTTTTAGAATCATTTGAAACCACGTCTGTAACTGAGGGAGGATTCATTCCTATAAATCTTCTTAAAAGCAGTTACAATGTATTTGACACTAGCGTATCTGTTGAACGAATTTTTTTTTGTAGGACTTGATGTATGCTATGAAGGTCTATTTCTTCTGTTCTGGTAGTCTGTATTTTCCAAGATACTCAAGACAATATTTACTTTGGTTCAGATGTTGTGATTTTAACTATGAATGTCCATTTTAACTATATGGATGCCTTTAATTGTTTAAGTCTCTATCTCTTCCTCCCTTCCTCCGCTTCCAGCCTTCTCGATCTGGTTCGGATTACCTGCTGGTTCACAAAAAAGACCTTCCTTCTATAAAAAGGTCTAATACACGACTCAATGCTGTACTGTTCACGGTACTGTTCATCAGAAATTGCCCCCTTTTTTGAGTTATTTTCCGCCTTGTCATTCACTTAGATATAAAAGCCTATGTTGGTCGACACGCGTCATTTTTCTCCTCCTCCGCTCGCTCTCCCTCCACCCCCTCGTGCTCTTTCTTGAAGCTTCCAGTAGTTGAAATAGTCAATGATCACTTTCCAATAGCAAAACCTGTTTCTCTGTTGGCGCGATTGGGGAACGGAAAGAGAGCGAGGCTCGGCAGAAGGAGGAGCAGTACTGGCGCGAAGCCGAGGGCTGCAAACGACGCTCCGCCAAGAAGAGGGAGGAGGAGGAGGCCGAGAAGCGAGTCGAGGCCGCCGCGATGGAGAAGAAGTCTGAGGAGTCGAAGAAGAAGCAGACGCGAACGGCGGCGGAGGAGGAGTACGAGAGGATGGTGCTGGTGTCGAACACGAATCGCGATGAGTCGGTTATTGAGGCGAGGTTGGTGGAGGAGGCGATTGCTTAGATGGCGGTGGTGGATCGCCACCCCGAGAGGAGGCTCAAGGCTTCGTTTAAGGTGCATTTTCGGCATTGGTTTTGTTTAAAATTATGGTTAATTGATGCTTTACGTGGTTTAATTGCATTGATTTTATTGGCTATAGTTTTGGTAGACTTACAATTTTATTCTCTATCTAGCCGATCTTCTTCTCAACTTGTTTCACAGAAAGCTCCCAAAGCCAGCATAAGATCGTTGTACTCGAGCTCGGCGATTGGGTGCAATTTAACATCGGTCAAAATGGAAGTAAGTCTCCCACCTCTATGGCATTGGGTTCGTCAAACTTATCAATAAAGCGTCAAAATTTTGACCGCAAGTACTGTTGTTATATCGGATTTTTGGCAGTGAGTTGTGGCTGTTTGAGTGTTGTGTTTCAAATTTGCACTTCTGGGTTTTGGTATTGGGAGAAAACTACTTTGCTTTCTGAATTTGAGACCGACATGGATAATTGGGTTAGGAATTGTAATTTTTCCAATAAAAAAAAGGCATTTACTTAATTTCATATTGATTCTGGGCACGTCACATTTGATTGAGTTTACTGAGTTTCTTCAGACTTTTTTTTTATCTTTTGACCGTTTGTTTTTTGCTCTTGCATGTTATCATTCCAGAGAAGCTAACAGAAAACTTGGATTATATGTGTGGGCAGAAAACTGAAAGCAGATCAGGAAATTGACGTGTTTGGGTATGTTTGAGTTTTTCTAAATTGAAGGAGTTTAATGATTTATATTTAAGGTTGCTAAGGTAGTTAATCATGCTTTGTTTTGGTTTATAATTTGGAATCTGGCTGTTTGTTTTCTGTATTGTGATTTTCTTTTTGCCTCTACAGCCTTACACTCTCAAGCATACACATAGAACCAACAGTTCAACACTACTAGCTTTTCTTTCTAGCTTTTGTTTCATCAGGTACAAAAGTATTCCCTGATTTCTCTATTTTGAAAGCAAAAACCTATTTCATGTTAGTTACTCGCTTGCTGATTACATCTGTATAGAATATTTTATTTTAGAATAATTTATATCTACTTCAATACCAAACAAACAGTTATTTGATATATTTCCTTCTTAAATTGTCAATTTCTATATCAATGTACTTGACTAATCATTGTTATTGAATCTTTTGATCTCAAGCAGAGCCCATTTGGGGAACTGTAAGCTGTTGTTGAGATTCAATTGGTGGTTTTTTGAGGTATGCAATGTTCATGTTAGTTTAGGATTAACTATCTTTGTGCTGGGGAGAATTTAGAATCATAGAAAAAGTAAATAAGTAGTTCCACTCCTGTGTGTTTTAATTTTTTTAATGAAGGGGCTGCTATTCATAGGTTTTGTAGCAGTGATGTATACATAAGTCATATTACATCATATACTTTTCCATGTTTCTGTACTTTCACTCTTTCAGTATTATCATGATAATTGATATAACAGGCTGTGATCATGGATTAGTTGCTTTTGTGGTAAGAAGTCCGGTCTTAATTTTGGAAACTGATTTATGTGGGAATTGTGTATTAATTACACATTTTACTTTAAGTTTGTTTAAATACATCTCTGGTGAAATGTACAAATATATATGGTGTGGTAACCTCACTGTGCTCAAGCCCTATTCCTATCGTTCAACAAGAAAGTGACATAAACAGCTTAAGGATCTTTCGAATTTTATGTGCAGAGCACCTTCACAGCAATGGCTTTTATTGTCAATATTGCTCCATGTGGTCAATGAAGTAACCCAGGTAATTTTAGTTTTTAAATTTTTTTTTTTGTCGTCTTTTCTTATGTAGTTTTGTATTTTTTCCAATTAATTTGCTATTGGTTTATGTCCAAGTGAAACCATGATTATAATACCTATCTTCCATTTTGTCAGCTTGGAAGACAAATTGATTGTATTATTCTCTGACAGTCTTAAGCTGTGCTAATTTGAGGAGCAATTAGCTTTCAAGCACATGACTTTTCTGTTAGGCAGAGCACATTTTGAGGGGCTATAAGCTACTGTATACTGCAAGCGGCTTAGAATAAGGTATATGACTATTGCATTTTTTTTTTGGCAGTAGGCTTTCATCTTAAATGTTTCATTTAAAGGTGCATCACTTTTTGGTTAATTACTTGATTTACTTCTCATTTGTGATGATATCTTACTTTGAGTTCATATTGACTGTGGAGTAGATTCATACAGCTCTATTTGGCTTCTCAATTTTGTTCTCAGTTTTGTACTGTTGCGTTGATAGTGATGAGGGCATAGATTAGGATCAATCATATAAAATTAAACATTAAAGTCAAAGTCAAAGTAGTTAAGTTCTAAGTATTCAGTGGATTAACATTCAATATATTCCACTTACAGATTTCATCTGATCTTTAGGTTCATTTGGTGGGGAAAATTATCAGCAAAGTTGTGTTATCTTATTGCCTTAGGTATTGTTTTTCCTTCTGTTTCTAGCTTTTATTTTAAACTGATGATATTGCGATCATAAGTTTCTCCATAATGTGCTTGATGAAATCAATTCTATATTCTCCTTTTGTTTTTTTAATCGTTTATTTCCATTATGATTCATGTTTTTACAGGTTTCGTTTACTTTTTGTGAGAGCCAGTTTTTCATCAAAGTCTGCAGTTCTACAACTAGGCTACCCTATAGTAGTGATACAGGTTTGTCATTTCTTTGTTTTTTCTGTTCAATTTGTGTTTCGATGGTTGTGGAGACAATGTAATTGATTTCAGGTTTGTCAGAAATCAATTGAATTGAATTGGAGTTTAACTCATTTCCATCATTTATTTGTTGTTTTTATTTTATAAGTTTTTCCAGTCATCCCCATATGCTTCTTCACTTCAACTTGCAGATGTACCAAGAACACTGTCTTTTTTGAACAATAGAAATATTACCTATCTATGTTAATGAACCTGTGTTAATGTATATAACACAGTTTCTGTAGTTATATTTTAATTTCAATGACTGCCACTCCTTTCTATTAGCAAAGAAAAGTACAACAATGAACAAAGCTGCCTCCCTGTACAAAACTGTTACTTTGTTCAATACATTAGTCTTGTAATTTACTTCTTCACAAGTATTTCTTTTTCATCCACAGAGCCGCCGCAAAGCGCGGCCCTATTAACTAGTATGATACATCTGTTCATCTTGATTTAGCATATAATCAATACTAAATTTTAAGGGTGTAGCTATTGCCAGTCTACCATATAATTTGGTCACCCTACTTACATGAAAAAACAGAAGTTAAATATTCTCATCTTATCCTCGATCAAACTGTAAAAAGAAAAAAAGAAAAGAAAAAACAAAAAAACAAAACAAAAGATCAATATTTGCACTTCCCTTTTCGGCGGTCCTTGCGTCCATTGCCGCCACCGTCATCAACACCCAACTATGCCCTCATTCTTTTAAGAGAGAGTAATGCTAGATGGTTTACATTTTGAGAGTTCCCCTGCAACATGAAAGCGTAATGCTAGGTAGTTCACATTTTGAGAGTTCCCCTGCAACATGAAAGCATCAGAGCAATGCCCAAAAACCCATATACGTTTATGCTCCAAACCATAGAAGGACGCATAAATTTCAATTTGTGGTGAAATACCATGATATTAACAACAGATATGGTCGTGCGGCGTTGATCAATCTCTACAGCGTTGGGTGGCAATAGCCGCAGCCAATCTTAACCAGGTAGCACTGTGGGAATGTTTCCTTATAGTTAAACAAGCATATTATTCAAAGTTTCTTGTACACTGATTCCTGAGCTTGGCTCTAAAGATTGAAGACAAGTAGACAACTAACCAACTCAAATGGGTATAGCTCATTAATTACAATATGTATGTCCAGTCTGTTTTTTTTTTTTAATTGAACGTCATTTATCGATAAAAACAAAAAATTAGTACAAAGGCCGGAGGACTATACCAAAATCAGGCTTGGAAAAAGAATGAGACATAAACACAAAGGCTAATTACAATACAGCAAGGAAAAAATAAAAATTCCAAACGAAGAGACACTTAGGCAAATCTGTAGTAGGGACGTCCACATAAATCACTGACAAAATGAGAGTGCAAGAATTGAGACAAAGTCTCCCACCAAACAAAATTATCATGCAAGCCTCCATGATTAGCCGGTCTATCTGCAACTAAGTTCCCTTCCCTGAAGATGTGAGAAAAATGAATAGACATATGAGTAGACAAGTGAAAACAATTCTTCCACTGTGTCCGAAGGCGCCAAGAAACACTTAAAGGATCCTTAAAATAAGTAAGCAAGACCAAACAATCGACCTCAATCTAAAGATGCCACCAACCTTTGGATCTGGCAAGGGTGACTTGTAAGTTCTATAAACCATGAAATTATACTATGACAGATTAAGATTAGATGTTAAACAATAGATACTAACTTGTTTGTTTTCCTGTTGATTCCATATGACTAATCTTCTTCTAGTTTCACTTATGTATTTCTCGGATTTGCTTGATGGGGCAAATGAAAACAGAATGAGAATCATTTATATAGTGAACTAGAAGGGATCAGAATTGGTTAAGTCTTGCAGCCTTTGTAACTGCTGTTTGTCAGTTAAATCACAGTTCCTTCCATCAAGGAAACTGCCATTTAACTTGCTGTCATAATCCAAGTATCCTAATGATCTATACTTTGAACTTTGTCTTAACAGACTAACTACTGCATATATCTTTATTCAATATTTTATGTATATATATGTACTGCAGTTCACTCAAACATACAAGCTATAAGTCCATAGTTTCTTACAAAGAGTTATGTATCTTATATAAGTCTAGTTTTTCATCATGATCTGATCTTACAATCTCCCACTGAACTAGAATTATATAAAACTTAGAAACTTTGTAAACAAACCATTCTTAATCGCGCATCATGAACTTAATGTATTATCTGTTTTCAAAATCCTGTCAAATTTAATCCTACTGAGACAAACCATAAAAGAACATGACAAATTGAAAAAAATATCAGTCCTCTATAATCACATCACAGCAAATCAAAATACATGGATTACCACAAGTATGATCATGCTTGTCAAAATAATCAAATTTACAAGCATAAATGATCCAGATGGAAACTTCAGACTGCATAAAATTGCTGATATGAAACCAGTTACTACAAGTATACTACTTAATAAAATTATGCAACAACTTAATATGAACAAATAAATTCATTCATTATTTTATGAAGTTCTTGATGAATACTGATATAAATGATAACAATAGCAAACACTTAGACATATCATATCATAAGTTTTAACTATACAATGCATTGTCAATCATCAAAGCTACTTAAAATACCCATGTTTTTAACATGATCAGTGAACACTGAAACTGGTAAAGCTTTGGTCAATGGATCTGCCAACTGCTCCCTTGTACCAATCTTGGTCACTTCAATCTCATTATCTCTTACACTTTCTCTCACTGAAAAATACTTCACATCAATATTTCTTGAAGCTGAAGTCCTTTTGTTATTCTTTGAGAAAAATACTGCTGCTGCATTGTCACAAAACACCACTAATGGTTTTTTTTTTATAGAATCCACAACCTTCATTCTAAAAATAAAATTTCTCATCCATAGAGCATGTGTTGTTGCTTCAAATATGGCAATATATTCTGCTTGAAATGTTGAAGTAGCAGTTAAGCTTTGCTTTGTAGTCTTCCATGAAATTGCTCCTCCAGCCAACATGAATATATAACCAGAAGTTGATTTTAAATCATCCAAATCCTGTTTATATGAGGCATCCGTATAACACTCTACTTCCAGTTCTTGATCTTCAATATGCTTCTACACCAACATATGAGCTCTTGTGCCTCTTAAATACATCAACACCTTTTTACCAGCCACCCAATGTTCTTGTCCTGCATTTGATTGGTATCTAGATAACATATTCATTGCAAAACTAATGTCTGGCCTTGTGCACACTTGAGCATACATCAAGCTTCCTATTAATCTTGCATAAGGCACATTCTCCATGCTTTTCCTTTCCAGATAGTTTTGTGGACACTGACCCTTGTGCAATTTATCTCCTTTAGAAATAGGTGCCTTCTGTGATATGCATATCTCCATACCAAACCTCTGCAGAATTTTGTCTATGTAGTTGTTCTGTGATAATCCAAGCATTCTCCTACTTCTGTTTCTACATATCTCAATGCCAAACACATAATGAGTTTCCCCCATATCTTTCATATCAAAATTCTTCATCAAAAATTCTTTTGTAACTTTCAACAGATCAACACTACTACTAGCCAATAAGATATCATCCACATATAAAATTAAAAATATGAAATGACTCCCACTGACCTTGTAGTATACACATTCATCCAACTTGTTCTCTTCAAATCCAAAACTAGTAATAACTGCATCAAATTTCAGATACCATTGCCTGGAAGCCTGCTTTAATCCATAAATCGACTTGTTAAGTTTGCAGACCTTTTTATCATCCTCCACATAGCCTTCTGGTTGAAGCATGTAGATGTCTTCCTCCAAATCACCATTTAAGAATGTTGTTTTAACATCCATTTGGTGTAACTCAAGATCAAAGTGAGCAACCAAAGTCATCAAAACTCTAAAAGCATCTTTAGTTGAAACATGTGAAAATGTCTCATTATAGTCTATTCCTTCCTTCTGATTGTACCCTTTAGCCACAAGTCGTGCTTTGTATCTCTCAATCTTGCCATCTGCATCTCTTTTTGTTTTGTAAACCCACTTGCATCCAATCGGCTTCATATCTTCGGTTCTTTCAACTAATGTCCAGACTTTGTTTTGTGCCATACTCATCAGTTCATCCTCCATTGCAAGTGTCCACTTGTCACTGGTTTCAGATTGCATTAATGCTTGCTTTAATGTCATGGGATCATTTTCCCCCAAATTAAATTCAACAGCAGTGAGGTATAAATGATAATCATCATATATAGCTGATTTTCTTGCTCTTTCAGACCTTCTTAGAACAATTTGTTCATCAACAACTACTTCTGGCACAATTTCCTCTTGCAAAATTGCATCGTTTTGCTCCTGGTTCTGATCTTCTTTATCTTCAACTACTGGAACTGCATGCATTTCATTTTCTTCTGCAACCGCTGGAATTTGATTTTCCATGACTGCAACTGGAATATTCACTGTTTCTTCAAAATGTTCAGGATTAGCAACTGTGGCTGTAACTACTTCTTGCAAAAATTCTGGATAAACAAACCATACTTCCATATTAAAATACTGACTTTCCACTTCACTGTTTTCCATCAAACTTTCATTGTGATCAAATACCTCATCAAAGAATGTGGCTCTGTGTGTCTCAAAAATTCTGTTATATTTGCCTTTAATGTAGAATTTGTAGCCTTTTGACTTCTCACAATATCCAACAAAATATGCACTATGGATCTTGACTCCAATTTATCTCTATCATTGTTATACACCCTTGCTTCTGCTTGACATCCCCAAACATGTAAATGATTAACACTCAGTTTATATCCACACCAATGCTCAAATGGAGTTAAATCCACTGCCTTACTTGGAGTTCTATTGCTAATGTAATTAGCTGTTTCTAAGGCTTCTCCCCATAAAAACCTTGGCAAACCTGACCTGCAGAACATGCTTCTCACCATTCCCATAAGAGTTCTATTTCTTCTTTCATAAACTCCATTTTGTTGTGGTGTATAAGGGGTAGTATATTGAGCAACAATGCCACATTGTTCAAGATACATGGCAAATGGTCCTTTATGCTGCCCTTTCTCTGAATATTTTACATAGTACTCACCACCTTGTTCTGATCTAACAACCTTAATGAGTCTTTTAGTCTGTCTTTCAACTTCAGTTTTAAAAACTTTGAAAATATCCAACACACTAGATTTTTCAGATATAAGATAGACATAACAATACCTTGAAAAATCATCTATAAATGTAACAAAAGATGTATTTCCACAAATAGTTTCTACTAGAAAAGGACCACAAACATCTGTATGAATTAAGTCAAGTAAACCAGATGCTCCTTTTGATGAAAATTTTCTTTGATTTGTCCTTTTCCCTTTCATGCAGTCTATACATGACTCAAAATCCTCAAAATTTAATTTTGGAAGAATACCTTGTTTGACAAGTTCATGCAATCTAGATTTTGAGATATGTCCTAAGCGTTTATGCCATAAAAATGATGAGTTGAGTTGTGAAAATTTTCTTTTTGTTCCAACAGAATGAGAAATATTGAAAACAAGATTTTTTTCAGCCTTATTTATGCAATTAACATGCCAATAACCTTCAACAAGATCAGCTTCACCAAAACAAACAGAATTTTTAAACAAACACATAATTTTATTATCACACGAAAAACTATAATCATCATTCAATACAAATTGAGAACCAGATATTAGGTTTCTCTTTATTGAAGGAATACAATACACATTATTAAGTACTAACACAAACTTATTCCTAAACACCAGATTCACAGTTCCTACAGCTTGAACTGCCACCCTTTGTCCATTTGCTGCACAGACTTTTGTTTCATCCTTGTTTGGGATTGTTTGGCTTGATAATCCCTGTAAGGAATTAACTACATGTATGGGCGAACCAGTATCAAACCACCATGAATTTGTATCAATATAAGAATGAGACTCAAAATTAAAAATTGGTTTTGATAAAAATGTACCTTTCTTATTCAGCCAATTTTTAAAACCCTCACAGTCCTTCTTAAAATGACCAGGCTTCTTGCAAAAGAAGCACTTCATTGGACCATGATGCTTCACAGACTTTCCCTTATTCAGATCATGTTTCACCCCAGAACTTGATGCACCATTCTTAATGCCAAAATGCTTGTTTCCAGCAAATTTCTTTGGCTTATTAATGTAATTGATGCTCACAGCCTTTCCCCTCTTAATCCTATCATCTTCTTCCTGTACACAAATAGAGATCAATTTGTTAAGGCTCCAGTTCTCTTCCTGTGTGTTATAGAGGCTCTTGAGATGACTGTATTGGTCAGGGAACGAGTTTAGAAGTAGTGTCACTAGAAATGATTATTCAATATTCATTTTCAGGCCCCTTAGTTTCTCAGCAATATTTGCTCCATGCATGATGTACTCTCTTATGCTTCCAGTTCCATTGTATCTCATGTCTGTCAGTTTGTTCATCAGCCTACTTTGTTCAGCCTTGTCAGATGTCTTATATTTTTCAGCAATCGAATTGTAATAATCCTTGGCAAATTTAGAATCTGGTATTCCTCCTTTAACAACATCATTCATGCTCTTCTTGATACAGATCAATGCCATCTTGTTATGTTTCAGCCATGTCATATAGTTGTCCTTCACCTCCTTAGTTGCATTCTCAGCAGGTGCATTTGGTGGTTCTTGTTTCAGTACTTGATCAATGTCCAGCATCACCAAGTTAAGTTCAATGTCAGACTTCCACTTCTGATAATTCTGTCCATTGAGCATTTGGTACTGACTGATATTCAGAGGGAAATTCATGGCTGTACTGAATTTAACTTGAGTCAGTTATTCATGAAATCTTTAGTTGCACATACTGTATATACATATTTATGTACTGTATTCAAGTTCCACTGCATACAAGAAAATATATATACATGTATATGCTTATCCCAGAATGTTAATTCAGTTTGAAAAACATTTAATGTAGAACATATAATCAGATAAGTAAGCATATATCATTCTAAGAGATTGACATCATTTGTGATGCACGTATCTTTGATGAATAGCATACTAAAGCCATCTGCGATATATGAAAAACATGAAAATCTCAGTTCATAAATTTAACCGATTTGGAAGTCAAATTTTATTTCCAGATATTCAAGTCCTCTTTCATTCTCTGAATGTATTTCTCATGCATCTATATTCAACTAATTTGTTAGTATAAAATATATATGCACAGAATACCTTTAAATTTCACTAAATTGATCTATTGCATATTTATATGAAAACATGGCTACTTTGATAGCATCTTGTTTATACAAAATATGCAGTAGTATGAAAATTACATTACTATTCAATAATCATACATGAAACTAATATCAGTTGTATATAGTATACATGTTAGACAAGAAATGCATAGAAAAACTAAATCAAAACATCAGAATATATTGATCTTCATACATATATGCATATCAGGTCCCAAGATATCAATTCTAATAAGTATAAGTAAATATTCATCAATCGAAATCTGAGCATAGACTGCTCTGATACCAACTGTAAGTTCTATAAACCATGAAATTATACTATGACAGATTAAGATTAGATGTTAAACAATAGATACTAACTTGTTTGTTTTCCTGTTGATTCCATATGACTAATCTTCTTCTAGTTTCACTTATGTATTTCTCGGATTTGCTTGATGGGGCAAATGAAAACAGAATGAGAATCATTTATACAATGAACTAGAAGGGATCAGTATTGGTTAAGTCTTGCAGCCTTTGTAACTGTTGTTTGTCCGTTAAATGACAGTTCCTTCCATCAAGGAAACTGGCATTTAACTTGCTGTCATAATCCAAGTATCCTAATGATCTATACTTTGAACTTTGTTCTTAACAGACTCTAACTACTGCATATATCTTTATTCGATATTTTCTGTATATATATGTACTGCAGTTCACCCAAACATACAAGCTATAAGTCCATAGTTTCTTACAAAGAGTTCTGTATCTTATATAAGTCTAGTTCTTCATCATGATCTGATCTTACATGACTGCCTCAATAACTAACAGTAATTCAACATCCAGAGCCCATGATGCACACTTTTTTAGTAAAGGCACCCAAGAAGGACGCATCACTATTTCTGAAAATACCCCTAAAACCTGCGGCCTGGTGATCATGGAAAGAGCCATCTGTATTCACTTTAATCCAAGAGATAGGATTCCTTAACTGAGAATAACACTTTTTGGTGGAACTGTACCAGATCTAAAAAACCCCAACATGCTTTATACTATTCCTTTCAGTCCATATACACTAGAGAATATTGCAGACAGATAAGAACCACAACAGCTTAGAGGAGGGAGAGAGAGCAGACAATAAGTTATGATGAAAAAACTCACCCACTTGCAGGTCCGGATTGAACTGAAGTCTAAAGAGTGGTTGAAACCAACCCCATAAATCAGCCATAGGCGCTCAACTCACAAAGAGATGGTGCAAGGATTATGTCGCCGCAAAACATATAACAACGAGAGCAGAGAACCCTACCATACCGCTGAAATCGATCCTCAGTTGGAATTCTGTTTAATAAAACTTTCCATACCACTAGACTTTTACGAGGTTGAATAGCACGGTGCCAAATATATTTAACCCAAAAAGGCTTGGTTTGCTGCTCAGAAAGAAAAACATAAGCTGCCTTAGATGTAAGAATACCAGAGCTTTCAACTGACCAAACTAGTCTATCCTCAAGCTCCTCCATTGGAATTGACACTCGTTGAATGGAACCGGCCACCTCTGGAAAGGAGTGCTAAAAGCTCCAAGGGATCTGGCAATTTTTATTTTCAATAAAATCACACACTTTGTCATTGAGAAAAGGGTGAAACAATCTTTCATAATCAACATAGTGTAAGAGCACATCCCCCAACCAATTGTCTTTCCAGAACCGCACTGATTTACCATCCCCAATAACCCACTGCAGATTATGAAAAAGAAGAGGCCATAACTTCTTGAGTCCGAGCCAAATGGAGGATTTTTTGTAGGAGGAGATGCATTGAAGCCCCACAGTAAGGAATCTGTCATGGAGCATTTTTGTAGATAGAGAAGCGCACTCAATTACCTCCCAACACCACTTTAGCAGGAGCGACCTATTGAGAGTAAAAAGATTCTTCAACCCCAGACCACCTTCATCCTTTGACAGGCAACAAGACTGCCAGGAAACTAAAGCAACACCATCCTTCAAGGGGTCGCCGTTCCAGAAAAAATTACGGGTCCAACGCTGTACTTTTAATAAGAGCTCCTTTGGCCATTCATAAATCTGAAAACTATATATAATAAGACTCTGGATAATAGAATTAATAAGCGGCAGTCTACCAGCCTGAGATAACTGCTTCCCCTTCCAAGAACTCAATTTGCATCTTATCATGTCTCCTATAGGGAGGAAATATTCACATTTAGGCCTTCCAACAAAAATAGGCACCACCCAGATAAGTAAACGGAAGGCTGCCCACCTTAACACCTAAAATTCTTTTAATACGGCGCCTCCATGGAAAGGTATAAGTTCCAAGGTAAACACTGGATTTCATCTTGTTTACTACCTGACCTGAATTCCTAGCATACTCCTCCATAAAGGACATTAAGTTGCGCAAGTGGCTTGGAATACCCTGCAGAAATACCATCACATCATCGGCAAAGAGCACATGAGAGGGGGAAGTGACGCCCAAAGGCGTTGAGATTCTCTTGATTTTAATACTGTCAACCAGAGAGCTAAGACCCTTGCTTAGGACCTCTTCTGCAAAGGCAAAAAAGGAGAGGCGAAAGAGGATCACCTTGCTGGACACCCCTTCAACAAGTGAAGAAACCCCCGGTTCTGCCATTAACACTTAAAGAGAGAAAACCTGACAGCAAAATATTATGAATGTACCCAGTAAAAGTAGCATTGAACTCAAATGCCCTCAAAACTCTTAATAAGAAGCACCAATCCAGGGTATCAGAGGCCTTCCGAATATCAAATTTAATAGCCACATTCCCATACCTGCACTTTCGATCAAGAAGGTTGATGCATTCTGAAACCGAAACCTTAATTAGGGTTTGGTAAAATTAAAAAAAAAAAAAGTCCATTTAGTACAAATTTGGCCCCCTCATTACCCATTTCAATGATCACCCTGATTTCTTCCTCTATTAAAAATAAGGTAACAACTCTTATTGCCCATTTCAACAAATCTTTCAACTTTAATATAGTTTTAATATTTTTTTCCAACAGATTTTTGAATTATAACGTGCTGAATAAATGGAAGATGGAGAAGACTTTGCCGGAAGGTCACCAAACTCCACCGGCGTCCAATGGCCGGTCGCCGGATATTTTTTGCCGGAATATTATTTTTCCAATATTAAATTACTAACTCTGACTTTAAGCATGTTACTGACTCTCAGTAATCAGGTTACTGACCCCCAGTAACTCGATTACTGACCCCTAGTAACTCGATTACTAACCTCTAGTAACCACTAATAATAAATCACTAACCATCAATAACTCGATTACTGACCTCCAGTAACCACTAATAATAAATTACTGACCATCAGTAACTCCAATTATTAGACCCCAATTCAATTCAACCCACAACCCTAAAAAAACTCCAATTTTCCGATTCGATCACAACCTTCTTGAGACCATCGAGTGATGGTGAGGTGGCAGCCTTTGATTGGATGAGGAGGGGAGAGGGAGAAAGGGAGGGGGGTCGAGGATTGGGGGTCGAGGATGGAGTGGACGGTGAGGCCACGCGCGTCGAGGGAGAGTGGGCCGGAGTGGGGGGAGGGGAGGGTGACGAGAGCAGAGGCGTGGATGGTGGAGGAGGAGAAGTCGAAGAAGAGAGAGAGGGAAATGTGGGTGGCGAGTGGCGAGTGGGTGAGTCGAATCGGTGAACGAGTGAGGGTCGATCAGGCCGTGGAAGAAGTCGGAGTCGTCGATCGGCATGGGGCCAGAGGCTGCGAAAGTGGGCGGCGGTGGCGGAGGAGCTCGGCCTGGGGCGAGAGGCGGAAGAGTCGAGAGAGGTGATGCGGGCGGAGGACGAGCAAGAGGCAGTGAGCGTGGTGGCTTCAGAGCCGGAGCTTGTGCTGTGTTTGGATTCGGTGGCCACAGTTGCGGTTGTGGTTATGGAGGTGAAGCTTATGATCTGGAGGTCGTCGGCTAAGTCGTCGACCCAGGGCTCCATTGGAGAGAGAGAGAGAGAGAGAGAGAGAGAGAGAGAGAGAGAGAGAGAGAGAGAGAGAGAGAGAGAGAGAGAGAGAGAGAGAGAGAGAGAGAGAGAGAGAGAGAGAGAGAGAGAGAGAGATGTGGTTTTAGTATAGGGTAGTTATGTATTTTTGCCAAGATTCATTGGATTGGGATATGAACATTAGACTGGGCAAAAAAAACCATGTTTTTGACTAATTGGTCTTTTTCCCATAAAAAAAAGGGTTTGGTCAGGTCTATCCAATTTTTGTTATGTTTTTTCTGGAGAGAAAGATAGGGAGAAAGACAGTGAAGAAAAAAAGAAAAAAAGGGAGTAAGAAGGTTTCGATTTCAATAAAATGACTTCATTTGCTCTTTCTGTGGGACCCACGTCAATAAATTAACTGTACTGTTACTAAAAATGGACGGGGGCATCTTACTGATGGTAAAACACAAATTCAGGTATCAATTTGATAAATTTTAAAGGTCGGGTATCAAACTGACCGAGTCACAAGAGTTGAGACACTATTGGAGAATTTTTCTCTAATAATAACCATCATCTAAAACTATAGAACCTTTCGTTGAGATCTCGAAGGTCCTATTTCTTTTCCTTCTTCTCCTTTTTCCATGTTTAGGTGATAAGATCGTATGATAACAAGGAATAAACAACACAGATAAACCCCTCTCTTTGTGTTCTAGTTGATCTTCTTCTTTGCGGAGAAACAAGACATACAAGTAAGAGTTATGTAGACCAAGCGCCCTAATATTTACCAGATTAAGATCAACATGGTACCTGACAAACCAGCCAGAGTAATCTCTTGCCATTCCCATCACATCAAATTTAGTCTCACTGTACCTATGTATGTCAATCAAGTACAAATGGCCACTAGACTCTCCAAAATATCTACAAATGTACTGTGGAAATGAGTCCCGACTATCACAGGTTAAAATGTGACCAGCCACTCCCATACATTCTTCACTCATGTCATAGTAGTGTAACAAATGCTCGTTGTTTCCACCTATAGAGCTGATTCTCGACTTTGATGTGTCTTTTATCCAATGAATTGCGCCATTACAATATACTCCCAGTTTTCCATGGTACGACTAATGCCAAAGCGGAACAGGTCGGGATAGTTGCTTGAGGCAAAAGAAATCTCTAGGAGCCTCCAAGTTCGAGTCTCAGATGAATATATCTCTATATGGTAGTGACTAAGGCAGACCACCTTGTAATGACTTGATTTGGAAGGATCAAAAGCCAAAGCATAACGTACAAAGTATTCGACCCTGCCCTTCGGAGAAGAAAGAGCCAAGAATTGAAGTTCGGATAAACAACTGTAGAGTTTAATATTTTTCATAAATATCTTGATGTGATATTGGAGGAAAATTAAAGTAGAGTTGTCCACTCCAAATTTTGGAGCAAAATGCTTTTGAAATTCATTTGTCAAAAGTCATGTTCCATCCCTCACCAAGTTAGCTCGAGAAAGGAGAAAATAATATTGCCTCACTATTTGAAACTACAACCAAGTGAGCTAGAGAAGTTAGATATTAATTTGAAAGTAGCAAACAAAGTGGGAAGTGTGTTGCTCTCACTATGTTAGAGAAATCAAGATAGTTAATGTTGATCTTCTTGATTTTCTGTCAGTCCATCAACCAGAAATCTTATATCACTAAATCAAATAATGTTGCGTCTCTTATTTTATTTATAATATTTATTTTTAGCAAGTTTTTTTTTTCAATTAATGAAAATAAAATTACAAACAAAAACCACGATTACAGACAAAGAGTAAAAAAAAAGAGCATCAAGCGCAATAAAGGGCACATAATTCAACCGACAGTCTATTCCAATTTGGTGTCCATAATTTGCCAAAGAGTCTATTACTCTAAACATGCTCGAATTGTTGCGCCAGAATAAGAATGTCATAGACCAACACAACTATCAATATGGGAAAACATGTGTAGTTATTGTTTGGGCCTAAATTAACATTTATCCGAGACTATGGGCCGAAGCCCAAAGGGTCACCCATTAGTGGGTAATCCGATATATTTTAAATCAGATTCCTTCTAGGAGTAGATTTGGAGTCCTGTTAGGAATCCGAATTGGAGGTGGTTTAAGGTAATACAATCCTATTCGATATCAGAATCCATTATGCTTGATACACAAGTATTTTGGGTTTTGAGATCTCTATATAAAGAACTCTAGGACGACGTAGAAAGGGTTCACAACCATCTAACAACAAGCTTTTGCCTCGCAAATCTTGCAAGTCTCTCTGGAGCAATCTCTCGCGAACTGCCTTCCACCAACTGTAAACGACCACTCTTCCAACCTAGCCGCAAACCTACGCCCACCGTCGGTCGCCGTACACCTGCCGCTATTGTCGAAAGTGCCTTGCGTTCGTGTCGAAGCATCGCTGAGACATATCGAGTCTAGTCGTCACGCCTTGTGACAAATCGAGTCGTTACCCCGGTAACAGTCTTTCCCAATCTGTCAAAGGTTGGACGAACATACTCCGCGGTCTTGATTTAAAGCTCTGCTTTGCATCCCAGGATCGAAGTAAGATTATCTCAATCTACAAAAGGTTGAGTAGAAAATCCTAGTAATCATTTACTTAGATCTTGTTCGAGCCCTTTACGCCGGCCTGTCAACACCCGCGTACAGTCGCTTGATCGAAAAGTCAGGTAGAAGGGAGCAGACGAGTACGTTCGCCAGAGTCATCCGCTCACCAAGGGTGATTCATTCGCCAGACGTCGACCGCCACCAAGGTTGTACCTAACCCAAAGGTACTGGCACGCTCGCACCAGGACTGAAATCTACTTCCGCCACCCCCACGTGTTGACAGTTCGACAGGTGTCAAAACCGACCCGAACATTTTTGGCACGCCCAGTGGGACACCAGTGTCAAGATTGCGGAAGCCAATATCTACAAACGACCAATGTCGTCGTGCAAGAAACCAGAACATCAGCTGTTGAAACAGCACAACTCAGCTGCATGTAGAGGTCTGTCTGAATCTCAATTGCAAGCCAAGTTTGGAGACGGCAGACCTGAGATTGAGGATCTGAATGAGGTCCTTGAGGGAGATAACCATACTCCCGATAATTTGGAGGGTATCGCTGATCGCCAGCAGGTAGTCGATATCCCAAATACCGCGATGGCTCTATCAGTTTCTGCAACCAATGATGGAGATGGAATTCTCCAAACTCGGACACCATCTCCTGCGGAGATAGTAGAATCTTTTGGCCATGTAATATCTAAGTCTCAGGCCACTGATGTTATTCTAGAAAAAATAGAAGCTACTCTGAAGGAGTTGAAGACTGAACAGATAGGGCATATGACAAACAGTAATGCTTTGGCAATGCAACAACAGGCGAATGCTGGACATATTACTTCTCTCACTAAAAGTCTTGATAGATTAGTAAGGGGGCATCAAGCTGAGTTCAGCGAGCAACTCCAACAACAGCAGGCGGAGTTCAGAGCACAGATGTTGCAACAGCAAGATCAGCTAGAAAAGACCAATGCCGCTGTCGAACGATTGGCGCAGATGGTGCAATTAGGGTTTGATGCTGAGATTTCTGAACAAAGAGAGCTAACTCCTCCAGTAAAGCCTGGAGGACAATGGAGAAAGGTCCAGCTAAAGCAGCTAAGCCTCGTAATAAGGGGTTTGAAACTGCTGCTCCGCCAAGACAACAGAAGAAAGGTGGACGGATGATAGATCCGCCATCTGACGAAGAAGGAGAAGATCAAGAGGAAGACGTAGAGGGCTTTATAACTCGCAACGACATACAGAAGGTGTTTTTGGAACAATTAAGGATCATGCAAGGTTTACCGGATCCTAGTATAACCTATACCAATCCATTAACACGAATTGTGAACCTAACGCCATGGCCCGCGAATTTTAAGCATATAAGGTTTACCCCTTTCTCGGGCGAATCTTTTGAAGATGCGGAGACCCACATAACTCGTTTTCACAACGAATATGGCCCCTATGCCCAGGACCCTGTTCTCAAGTTGAAATTGTTTGGAACTTCCCTAACGGGATCAGCCTTAGTTTGGTACAGAGATCTAACACCAAGCTCTATTTCGGATTGGCAATCCATGGAGGGTCTCTTTAGGACCATGTTTGGGGTTGTCGAGGCTAAGGTAACCATCAAGATTCTGGCGGATACTAACCAGGAGCCTGATGAATCCGCCATCGACTATTTGAAGCGCTTTAAACTCCTGCGAGCTAAATGCAAAGATAGGCTAGCAGAAGATACCATTGTCGAGTTGGCGATTGCAGGACTCGAGCCGGAGATACAAGCTCACTTTCAGCAAGTGTACGTCTCGAATATGGCAGACTTAACCAATAGGTTAGCCAAGCATCAACGTTTCCTCGACCAGACGAGGGTTCAGGCCAGCAAGAAGAAAGGCGTCCCACTATCGTATTATCCGGGTACTCTGAAGCCTAAGACGAGTGTCCCTCCTATTTCTAAGACGATGGCGACTATAGAAGCTGATCCTTCGCCAACGGTCACTTGGGTTGAAGATGCTGAAGACGAAGACAACGTAGTGGTTGTAGAAGTGTTGGGTCGCCAGCCACTACAACCGAAGAACTTAAGGTTCGCCACGGAACCTGTTAAGATTATGACTTCTTTGCCTCTGAAGTCCGCCTTTGAGAAGTATACATATAATGCTCATCAAGCTCCAGAGATCCTCGCCGAATTATTCAAGCAAGGGCGGCTCCAACACGAAGGTGGTTTCGTTCCTAAGTCAGACTATATGGCGAGCAAGAAGTATTGCAGTTTTCATAACATGAATAACCATTATACTAAGGACTGCGTCAAGCTCAAAGACTAGATCTAAACGTGGATCAATGAGGGGGTCATGGAGATAGAGACTGCTAAGGAACCTACTTGGACGGAGACTCGACCCTTTCCAGGAGTGAACATGATTACTCTGGTTCCCAACAAATGCCATGAACTGGAACCTCGTCAACAGGGTTCTAGATTCCAAACCTATACCTACAACTCGCACTAGGCGCAGGAGATTTGGCGACTCTTGATCAAGAAGGGAATGACTGCTCCTGAATACATGCCAGAGCAGCACCAAAGCATTGGGTTAGACGGATCCTATTGTTCTTTCCACCATTCAAATAATCATTGCACGTCTGCATGCATAGAATTGAAGGATCAAATCCAAGAATGGTTGAATAAGGGAATCCTGCAATTTGATAATGACACGGTGGCATCCATTCAACACTTTTGGGTGAATGCCATCGGCCAAGATGGACCCAATGACGCCTCGCGAGCGGACAAGCCAGTGAATCCGCCAGTCAGGGAAGAGATGGTGACGGTACCTAGGGCTCAATTATGTCTTAACTGTAAGATAGATTGTCGTGTACCTCTTACACACGAAGAGCTAATGAAGGCTCTTCAGGAGTCGACAGAAAAGGCTCTTGAGATGGCCAAACGGACCCATCCGTGGCCGGAACGCTCTAGGTCTAGTGATCCCAAGCGGGCAAAATATCATCACCAGGAGAAAGCAGCTTATGCTACTCCAGTAAGGTCCCGGCAAGACCCCGGACCTTCAGGAACCAAACCAGGAGTAGAGGGACCAACCCCTCCAACTAGGAATATTCAAAAGCGATACGGCAAGGCTAGAAGAACTTTAGACGCTTTGAACCAGGGGAAGGTGACTCCTGATGAACTCTCCATGCCCGTGGAGCACATACGTGACGCCTATAAACGTTACAAATCCAAAACTTATATAGACTCTCGTCGGGTATGGAAGGAGGAAAAATCATCACCTCGAAGAAGGAATGTTCATGAAAGGATTTCACATCCTACATCAGCAGATGGTGCACCTCAGAGAGCTCCGCGGAGGAGATTAGTATACTCTCCAGAAAAAACACCCCTCCGCTCAGCTGTTGAGATCCCACCAAAGCCCAAGTCTATCCATATAACCTCTGACAAAACAGATAGGGTAGATTCTATCATTTTGAAATGGAAGCCTAAGGGGATGACGACGGTTTCCACACCAACAACTACTAAGGTCCCTGAGATACAGTCAGATACTCAGGAATATGCTCCGATCCTTAGCGGGTCATCGGCTCAGCTGGTTTCGGTTCTCACTGGTCAGAAGTCTGTAAGTCAACAATGTGACCAGCCCTTTCCTCAGTTCGTAGCGCAGCAGTTGAAGACTGATTTTTCTGTGAAGCAAGCAGAAGCTGCTCTTATATCGTCACAACCTAGGGTGAATACGAACTTATCACAGGTAGATAGGGACATGCCTGACGCGGACGACGAGATGCTGGAGGATGAAAAGGGTTATACAAACGATGAGGAGCCAGTTCTAGACTGTAATATGGCTTTCATATTATCCTCTAGTTATGCTTTGTCTGTGCCAATCCCAACTGTTTATTTCATACAAGAGGAGGCGGCGGACAAACCAGTATGTCTTATCCAAGCGTCAGACAATGAAGAGCTTCCCGCCAATGGGGATTTGCTTTCCTCACCAGGACGCAATGACCATTATGGGGTCACTGATCTTCACAGCTCACACATGGTTTTTCCTAAGCCTACGTTTACAATGACTCAACATCTTAAACCTCTCTACGTTACAGCAGAGGTTGAGGGTGTCCAGGTGAACAGGATACTCATCGATACAGGAGCGGCGGTAAGTGTTATAACACTTAGTACTATGGAACGGCTTCAGATTCCAAGAGAGAAGATCCAGAACTCTACTATAAAGGTTAGAGGGTTTGCTGGTGTTGTTGCTCAAACGGCTGGCTTCCTAGTGCTCAAGGTTAAACTTGGACCCTCTAACGCTTGTAGGTCTTGGTCATCTTGGAGGCGGATAGGCAGAACACGAACTTGTTTAGCCAAAAGTCGAGGAAGGCTATTCCTCCGATATCATCTGTCATCGGGCTAAACTCATCAATCCACGTTTGATAGCTCATGTTGTGGAGAGCAGGCAGAGGGGTGGATGGCACATCGCTCTACGGGTAGTCATCTTGATCAAAGGGTTTCGTGCCCATCGGAAATCCTAGCCCGGCGTAGAGATCCAGAAGGGTGACGCTGGCTTGCCCGAACTTGAAGTCGAAGGCGTTTGCGGATGGATTCCAGAAACATGCCAAGGACATAAACATGCAGCGATTTCCTCCCTTGGGATTGAGACTAAAGCAAAGGTCGAGGACCTCTTCTATCCCGGCATACCGTCACCTTCGGGCGTCTATCTTTTTCCTCTTGACATACCAATCCACCATGGTCCGAGTTGGTAGAGGCCAGCAGCCAGGGGTGATAGGAACCTCAAAATGGTTCACGGATTTCCATTCTCCACAGTTGATGTTATGACCGCGAAACGCCACCGGCGGCGGACGGCGCTGATCCACAATGGAGGATAGGGCTTGGGTGTTGCACTCTTGTTGCTTGGGACCTAGCCCGGCACGGCCGTAGTCATCAGATGGGAGAAGGGAGGTCTGAAATGGGCTTCCGACCTCAAGGACGGAGTCAATGATTCTCTTCTTTCCTCGGAGAGCTTCTGGTAGTAAATTTCTGAGGCCATGGTTGAGAGGGGAAGAAAGGTTTGAGATTTCGGGTTGGTATTGGCGTTTCTTGATTAAGGCTTTATAGAATCTGAAAAGAGGTTCTGTGAATTTCTGGGGCGGTGTGTTTGGAAACGATTTAGGGTTTCGTGAACAGTCTTCTGAGCTCGAATTGGTAAAGTTGCATTGGTTAGAGGGAACGACGCATTCTTCAGGTTTTTAAATAGGTCCGGATTGGGCTTTCTCAACCTTCTTCAATTTCAATGGGCTTTTACTTTCGAAGGCTGGGGAGCAATGTTTGGGCCTAAATTAACATTTATCCGAGACTATGGGCCGAAGCCCAAAGGGTCACCCATTAGTGGGTAATCCGATATATTTTAAATCAGATTCCTTCTAGGAGTAGATTTAGAGTCCTGTTAGGAATCCGAATTGGAGGTGGTTTAAGGTAATACAATCCTATTCGATATCAGAATCCATTATGCTTGATACACAAGTATTTGAGGTTTTGAGATCTCTATATAAAGAACTCTAGGACAACGTAGAAAGGGTTCACAACCATCTAACAACAAGCTTTTGCCTCGCAAATCTTGCAAGCCTCTCCGAAGCAATCTCTCGCGAACTGCCTTCCACCAACTGCAAACGACCACTCTTCCAACCTAGCCGCAAACCTACGCCCACCGTCGGTCGCCGTACACCTGCCGCTGTTGTCGAAAGTGCCTTGCGTTCGTGTCGAAGCATTGCTGAGACATATCGAGTCTAGTCGTCACGCCTTGTGACAAATCGAGTCGTTACCCCGGTAACAGTCTTTCCCAATCTGCCAAAGGTTGGACGAACATACTCTGCGGTCTTGATTTAAAGCTCTGCTTTGCATCCCAGGATCGAAGTAAGATTATCTCAATCTACAAAAGGTTGAGTAGAAAATCCTAGTAATCATTTACTTAGGTCTTGTTCGAGCCCTTTAAGCCGGCCTGTCAACGCCGCGTACAGTCGCTTGATCGAAAAGTCAGGTAGAAGGGAGCAGACGAGTACGTTCGCCAGAGTCATCCGCTCGCCAAGGGTGATTCATTCGCCAGACGTCGTCCGCCACCAAGGTTGTACCTAGCCCAAAGGTACTGGCACGCTCGCACCAGGACTGAAATCTACGTCCGCCACCCCCACGTGTTGACAGTTCGACGGGTGTCAAAACCGACGCGAACAGTTATTTCTTAGGGATTGAAAAGAAATAACAATTCTTAAATAAATAGCGTCGTTTTTTTATTTGCTTACAAGGCGAACTGTCAGAATCTCACTTCCTCACTTGAGCTCCACTCTAGCAGTCACTAAGTTAAGCTTTCTCGTATAAACCGAAGCCCAACCGCTCTCCTTTCCTTTGGTTTTCGTCATCAATTCATATCACCAGGTAACACCCAATATTTTCCATATTTTATCTCCAAGAATTCCCTCATTATCATGTTTATGTTTATGTTTACAAACTCTCTCTGATTTACTTTGTTTACTGTTGATCATGGAATATGATTTTGAGTTATGCTGAGACCGTTAGAACAGCTCAGAGTTAAATAATCGGTGCTTTTAAATAGTGCCCACCAGGTGTTTGATGAAATGCCTCAAAGGAAACATCCAAGCTGAACTGCTCTATTACTTTTGATCCTAAACTATTTACATATGGTTTCATACAACGCTCATTGTTAATATTCTACAAGATACTGATATCTTTGAAACTAACTTTACTTCAGACTTGGTATTTCTGCTATGCCCGTGTTGTTAAAAAGTGAAATGTCTATACAGCTATTGGGTTAGGATAGTTCTCTCAATGTGTTCGATAAGATAATGCCGCAATCGACAGTATTCTGTGCCCATTGTTTCAGTTATCTTATATTTGTTTTTCTTTTATGATCTACAGGCCACTGAAGGACACGTTTTGGCCACCACTGCTTTTGGTTGTGGAAGGTTAACAAGAAAGCAACCATGGATGGTATGTGCAAAGTTATATGCTTTGATGTTTATTATGCTTTGGTGTAATGGTCTTGTGTTCACCAAATTATCTCACCATCTTTACAATCATCATGATTTCAATCGCATTACCTTGTAGCTCTACTTTGGTTTCCATGAGTTATTTGATGATGCTAAACGATTTTGTTCAAGCCACCAGAAAAAAATAAAATGAAAATGAGTTCATCTAAATGGCCTCTTCCGTAAATTAATCTATTGATTATCAGTTAGGCAGTTATGATTTTTTGGGCTCGTTCCAGAATATTAAATTTCTGTGTTACAATTTTTGATAGTATCTGATTTCAATTGTTGCCTCCATAATATGTAACAAGCTGCACCTTTCGACAGCCAATCCCAACTTTTCTCCCTTGTTCAATGTTCCATTAGAATTTCGAAAAATTATTTAGCCCAGAGGACATTTGTTTGACTTGTAACTGTTTTATAATCAAGATTTTGATGCTACCTTTTTTGGGCTTCAGTTGATTCACAAGCAACTATGGAGGAAACCATTTTGGTGGGTGATGATCTAATGACGGGCCCGCCATCACCAATCATTCCACCAGAAATTGCTTCTCATGTCATTGAAGGTGTTGATTTGTGTGATGGGATTTTGAAGAATCTATTTCTATGTAAGCTCTGTACTTGTAGTCGTAGAATGAATTTTACTCATGTCCATACAATCTATATTTGTGTGTGTATTCTTCTTATTTTAATACAGGAGAAACTATTTTAGATGAGCATAGACTGTATCGGCCTCTCTTAGCTAAATTAATGGAATAACAGGAAATGGGGTAATCCATAGTAATCGTAAATAAGCCCAACGTTATAAATACGTAGTTTCTCTTGTCAAAGTACACCTTCACATCGACATGCTAAAAAAGTTGACGTGGATACATATTTGTTGTCTCCCTAAAGAACAGAAACCACAAAATAATGATAATTAGAAAAGAACCTGACCATCTTCCTTACCATTTGAGAATGATCTGAGTGGTTTGCGTAATTATGTAGGAGTTTGTAGTTTAAATAACCTCTCACTATGTACAGTTGGTTTCTTGATGTGTTGGACCAGAGCTTTTGCTAGTAGGAATTGTTTTAACTGAAGTCATTATATTTCAGGTCTGCAAATCAATGATATTGAGCCGTTCTGTCAAGATGAGCTTGTTATGTATAAACAGTGTGCTGAAAAAAGGGTGAGACATTTACTATGGATTTTGTTTTAAGCCTCTCATCAATGTTTATGTTTTGTACTGGAGTCTGATGCTTTGTTCTTGTTTGCATCATATTGTAAGGATCGGGAACTGAGGAAACGACTTCTAGACAGTGAACAGAAATTGGGGTTGTCGATGCCTTTAAATGATGCAAAGGAAAGAGCTTCTCAGCTTGAAAAAGAGGTCACATCATTAGATAGGTACGTTCTGAAATTGGTCCAAGTGATGGAAGTAGCTATGCATTACCTAAGGCGCTTTGCTTGATTTTTGAACTGTCATGTCAGATGTTAATTCATTGCATCCTAACTTCTTATACCAAGTTTACACTGCATGCATGAGGGCATCTTCCAATCCTTGGGTCTTAAAACCAGATTATACGCCTTATTTAATGTGTTTGTTGCCCGCTGATCGGTAAAATAAAAAAGTAGTAATGCCTGATTTTAGGGGGAAGTTCCCTACACTTCATGGATTTTGACTTTCTTCAGAGTATAGAGCCAGTTCCTGCTTTGTTTTCTCCAAGTCTTGATTTTTTTTTTTTGCTAGCGATTGTCTTTTGTTTGTTGCGTTTCTGTTGCACCTGTATTTTTATATATTGTCGAAATTGCAGTGCAGCTGTTGTTTAGCTTCTTGAAATTGTGGTTCGTTTGGTTCTCTGTGTAGCTCTTGTCTTTGTTGTTGGTGGCTCTGTAAGTTTAGTTGATTTCATTTCCTTTGCACTGCAATTTTTTCATATATAAGAGAGGATAACAGTTGTTTTGAATAAAAAGAATTTGTCTGCCCAAGCTATACCTTATTCATGTTTATGATGACCTGAATTAAATCTGAATCTCAGGGGGAATAGAGTGTTGGTGATTGTTCTGATTCATGCCTAGAACCATCCTTGCTTTGCACCTTACTTTCGTACCATGTATATGGTGGTCAATATCATTTAAATTTCTTTTATTGTGCTTATGTAGGCGGTTCATTCTTGCTAGTGGACTTGAGGGCATAGAAGGCTTTCGCCAGAGATGGAGTTTACATGGTCGCCTTACAGACACCAAGTAGGTTTTATACATATAATATTATAATCCAATATCTGATGTAGCAAGGTGTTGATTCGTTATCCATTTGTCTTTTTATTCCACCTTAACCATGGAATATGTATCTTCCCTAGCACAGATGATCTGAGTTTCATCCATTTCTTGCAGGAAAAGGTTGGAGTCCTTGAAGCAGGGAATGGAGAACAGGAAAAGGGAGTAAGAAGAGTATATGTCTTTGTGAATCCACTTTCCTTCAACGAAGCATATGTAATTTTGGTTAAATATACCTCAACTATGCTTGACAACATGCAATGTAACTGTGGTAATAATTGGAAATTTTATTTGTTGTGGATGATTTCATGAATAGCGTTTGAGTCTGCCATGCAGTGGCGGATCCGGGATTACAACTTGATGCTTAATAACGTATAATCTAACTCTAATAAAAAAGAGAAAACTAGCTTCATAAAGCATAGGGAAAAATCCAGACTTTTTTTTTGAACTAAGATGCGGCAACAATCAAAAAGGCTGAACTTGTTTTGAGAATCTCCTAATCAACTCACTCAAAATTTTCCCCAGATTGAATGTAATATACCATATACTTAGAAATTACAATTTCAGATTTCATAAGAGGAAGAAGAAAACATGAAATATTAACACACACCTATCCTAGTCGCTAGACAAGGACACGGCAACAATGCACAGCCACGGAACCTATATAAAAAAACTTAATCAGTTAATGGTAACCAAAGACCAAACCTCATCGAACTCCGTCATCGCAATCATCTGAGAGAAAAAGAAAAACTCAATCTCCGACCACCACCCAACCAACCAACCGAACACATTATGCTTTAGTTGTTCCAGCAACTCGATATTTAAGGTAAATCAATGTTTCTTTGATGTTGTCTGCTGAAACTAAATAGTTCAATTTGCGTGCTACACTTGTTTTAGCTCCAAACATGGGTTCTGTTATCACTTCTCAATTCATATATTGTTTCCTATCAAGTTTGAAAATTTGTAGAGGTACTAAAGAAATTTTGAAATGTGATTCAATACAATGAAAACCTCTTCCCTTTGAATAAAGATTTGGTAATGTGTTTTATGATATTCAGAATTTCAGATTAGGTTGTCAACATCTTATGCATTTTGGATTTCAGTTGTTGTTGAGCTGGTTTCTTATGCCATGTATATCTGTGATTTGATCAGATTCATATTCAGTAATGCTTTCAATTGTTATCTTGAATTACATTCGACTTATGCCACTGGGAATCGTTTGAAAGTTTCGCTTTTCTCCAAGTTGTGAATATGTGGGTTGCTTGTTAACTCTGTCTCTACATCATTCTAATTTACTTTTGAAAGTTTCAGGCTTCTCCTGAGTGGATGTCCCAAATTAGAGCTATAGTATTGCACTATCATTCCTGATGCAAAATATCAAACCGATCGCCAAAGTTCATGTGGTTTCTCCTTACACTCCAAAGAAAACTCAAACACATCACCTCCCTCCCATTTCACTTCTCTCCTAATAGCTACCATTCCCTCCCTTTAAACCACATTTTACAGTCTTGCTCCACTCTTTCAGACCTTAAATGCATCCATGCTAAAATCATTGAAAATGGGTACTACCGAAACCTCCCCCTTATAACAAAGCTTGCCACTTTGGCTTCCTCCATGGCCCCTACCATGGATTATGCAAGGAACCTGTTTGATGCCATGCCAGAAAGAGATGTGTTTCTTTGGAACACCTTGATCAGAGGTTATGCTGATCACGGTCCTTGTCATGAAGCCATAGTTTTGTACAGAGAAATGCATCAAAGTTGTTTTTCACCGGATAGATATACTTTTCCTTTTGTAGTTCGGTCTTGTGCGGTGGAGTCGGCTTTCAGAGAAGGGAAACAAGTGCATTGTAGCATAATTAAAAATGGTTTTCGTTCTGATGTATTTGTGCAGACCTCCTTGGTGAGTATGTATGCACAGAATGGTGAAACATTGAATTCTGAGCTTGTTTTTGATGAGATGGTTGTGAAGAACATAGTTTCCTGGACTGCAATGGTAGCAGGCTATGTGAAAAATGGGTTCCATGAAGAAGGGTTGAGAGTTTTGCAAGACATGGTGGCTTCAGGTTTCCAACCAAATGTAGTTACACTGGTCAGCATCCTACCTGCTTGTGCTAGCTTAGCATATTTGGATTTAGGAAAAGTGATTCATTGTCATGGAGTTAAAGTTGGAGTTTACTCAGATATGTCATTCATGAATGCTTTGATTGCATTTTATGGCAAGTGTGGGAATCTTGAAACAGCAAGATCTTTATTTGATGGGATGCTAGTAAGAAACCTGGTCACGTGGAATGCAATGATTGCTGCTTATGAACAGAATAATGCAGGAGCAGACGCAATAAAGCTCTTTTATAGGATGCAAAATGAAAATGTGGAGTATGACTATATCACAATAGTCGGTGTTATTTCAGCCTGTGCTAGCTTGGGTGCATTGAACATCGGGAAATGTTTGCATGAGGTTGTCAAAAGGAAGGGCTTTGGAACCAATGTTTCAATCACAAATGCACTCATTGACATGTATGCAAAGTGTGGGAATATTGATCTGGCCAAGGATGTTTTTCAGAAATTTCCTCATAAAAGTGTTGTGTCCTGGACATCTCTGATAGGGGCTTGTGCATCTCATGGTCATGGAGAAGATGCTCTCAAGCTTTTCTCAATGATGAAAGAAAAGGGTATAAAACCAAATAGTTTCACTTTTACAGCTGTTTTGACCGCGTGTAGGCACTCAGGTCTAGTTGATGAAGGGAGAATGCATTTTGAGGGCATGATTAAAGACTACTCCCTTGTCCCTGGTGTAGAGCACTATGCCTGTATGGTTGATCTTCTTGGTCGAGCTGGTTGTTTGTTGGAAGCTTATAAGTTTATTGAGAGGATGCCAGTTGAGCCGGAAGTTGGTGTTTGGGGAGCTTTACTTGGTGCATGCAGGACATATGGCAATGTTGAGCTTGCTGAACACGTGGCAGCCCATTTGTCTGAACTGGATCCTCAAAATACTACTCCGTATGTTCTTATGTTAATAATATATGCGGAAGCTGGTAGGTGGGAAGATGAAGCTAGGTTGAGAAACTTGATGAGACAGAAGGAGTTGAAAAAACTACCTGGGCAAAGTTTTGTTGAGGTCGATCAAAGATTGTATACATTTTTATCAGATTCAAGATCCCAACTAGAACTCCAACCCATACTGGCTTCAGGCTAAATACATCTGTGCCCTCTATCGTCCAGATTACTCTTCACATCAGTCTTATTTGCTACCCCTGCTATTCTTGCTCAAAGATCACAAGTATGATCAGCTGCACATGATACTGATATTTGTGAGACCCAGCCAAGGACATCATGACATAACAGATGCTCTAAAAGAGGTAAGTTCTTCATTTGTTGATTTTTACGAGTTTCTTCTGTTACTGTAACAGTTATGACTTTTTTAGTCAGCAGATTGCCTCTAATTATTTTGTTTCTATTTTTTTAATATCTTTTCAAGAGTTAAGATTGATATATAATTATTGCCCCTACAGCTGTATTGTCTCAGGCATATGACAGAGTGGCAGTAGTGATGGCTTTAGTTGTTGGGTTATCTTTGGGATTCAACCGGGTGAACATGTATTCCTTGTTCTTTATATTCTGAAAGCAAAATCCTATTCAAGTGAACAAATCAACTATTCACTTATTCTGTAATGCTCTCATTCTCCAGCCCTGCGCTGTCTTGGGCTTAACACAGAGTGGCAGTTGTGTCTTTTTTGCTGTTGGTTTCCTTGGGATTAAACCAGGTGAACAAACTATTTTTTTTTTTTTTTTATTTGAATGCCTACATATGTTTACAAACCCAAATGGAATTCATGTTTCCCAGATTTATAATGTTGCATTATCATGCTTCTAGTGGCTGTGTTTCGGTCTTTGTGTTTTGTTAATTTGTTCTAGCTGGTATTTTATACTTGTCATATCATTGCCTCATTGGTGCCAATTAGTTCATAACTTTCTTGATTTATGCAGCTAATTATAGTGCTTTATCTAATTCTTCAAAGAATTTTATTAGAATAGAAGTAAGTGGCAGAAAAGAGAAAACAGTCTACTTAATCCATGGTATGTAATATATTGACTACTTTAGAATTTTGGAAAGATGTATACTTGATTTGAATGGGAAAACAGTAGCTTTTTAGGAGGTATTTCACATAATCATAGTTCTTTATGGATGTATGTCATTCTGTCACTTGGTGGCCTCAAGGCCACAGCTAGTCTATATGTTACAATGATTGGGGATGGTGGTAGGAATTAATCAGTATCACTATCACCAGAAAAATTGGTCATGTATTGCTCCTTTTGTAATTTTTATGTGAATATGAGTGTTTAGTTATATATACAGTTAAACCTCGATAAATGAATGTTTGATAAATTAATAACTTCGATTAAATAATAATTTTCTCCGGTCCCGATTCGGGACCAATGTATATTACTAGGAAAGATAATAAGTTACCATTTTGGAAGTTGCATAATTACACAGACATCTAATTGTATCAAAATTGGAAAGTAAATAAATTTAATAGGATTAGGAATCTAGATATAGAAATATACGACAGAGTCAAACTGAATTAAGGTATGTAATTCAACTAGAAATAACAATAAAACTCTATATAAAGTAATATCTATTCATTTATCGATAAATGAATAAATTATTCATTTATCGATAATATAATAACCTCTCTAAAGTAATAATTTTCCATAGTGTTCCTTATTGTGATAGAATAGTGAACAATGTCCCATGCAGACTTACAGCTTGAGACTTAATATTGGCTTATTGCTGTTTATTTGCATCCTGCATTGTCAAGCTTTAGCTTGTATATGTTAAGTTGGAACTGATACTATTTCCCCGGTGAAGCATCAATTTACAAATATGAAGTTTAGCAACCAAGTAAATTAGTTCTTTTTGTGCTACATATACATGCGGGAGGGAAACTCTACATTTACTAAGAACCTTTACAATAAAGTAGACTACCATTTGTATTTCATTTCATTGTAAACCATCTGGTTATGCCAGTTATCTATTGACCAAATTGAATTATGATAACAAAATATTGTCTTTACAGATGTGGACATGCCGCGGACTGAGGCGAGCTCTTCATCATATACTGGGGTTACAAGACCAGACGAGGTAGCTTTGTTTTAAATCTGCACCCATGCAATCCATATTTGTAAGCTTCTGAAAAAGTTGCCATCAGATGCGAAGTTAATATATATGGTCCTCCCTTCTGGAAAAAGATGGTTGCAGCGTCTTACATATAAGATTTTGCAAATTACTCGATGGATCTCAACAAACTTTTATGCAAGATTTGTTGTATATTTTTTTTACACTTCAAATTATTTCTGGTTAGAGTTGCATTGATGGAATAATAGATGATGTTTCAGCTTTTGGTACGGACCAAGTGATGGTCCAATTTATACTGTTGGTTACGCCTGATTTTGAATGCTTTAGGGCATCAAATTCAGGCTCATATCAGCTCTTTTATTGGTTTCACTAGACCTAAGCCAACGAACCTACAAGATCTGAAAATGGTATCATTCACTATTACATTGGAGTTCGATATTTCAAGAGCCTGCACGACTATGTCAAGTCATCGTACAATAGTTCGAATCTCCCTTAACCAATGCCAGAGACCCAGAATCGTGGAGCGCTAGGAAATTTCGGTGTAAACGAAACCCCATAGCATGCAGCCCTGCAAGCAAAAACCTACAATTAGATCATAATTTTCTCCTCACTCTCCTTATTCTTACCATTAGAGTGAGGAGGTATGGTGGAGAGGGTCTTGTGATTCGAAACTCTACACTGGTGTCTTTTTTGACAAGTTGAATTGTGCGCCATTCATGAAGATCCTAAGTGGGTTGCCTCGTGTTAGTCCAGGCTATCAATAATGTAACTGATGATCTCTCACGACGTAGTGAGAGATTCGAAGCAAACTTTGTTCATTGCGGGTGTGAAGCTCTCTTGCGCCCAGAACGTGTTGCACATAGACTAGCTAGCTATGCTTATGAAACACCCACATGAAACTTGAAAAATCTTGCGATCTAATTATGAAAAGAACGTCACCCCATTCAGTACTTTAATAAAAAAAAGGGGAAAAAAAAGAAGAGGATGTTAGATTGGGCATGTAAAGCTCCGAAGCTGCATGTTGTCGACGTTTCGTGACTTTCTTCATGGTCACTTGATTCTCTCCTCCAAGTTTGCTCGCACCGTAGTGCCATCCGGTGTCTCCCGGAGTTCCAGTGATTTAAGAAGTCTAAACACAGGGAGCTCGACTCTCTTTCGTTGCACTCCTAGACCCCCATATGGGTTGGAGACTAAACTCACTGATTTCAAATCAGAAAAGTGACAATTAAAATACAATTTATAAGTGGGTGGACTGAGACATTTTGTGATTAAAACCCAACACTTTTAAGGTGGTTAAGTTGGGACTGTATCGGTACAGTTGATTCACGGGCCACGCTTGTTATCGTTTGACATGGTATCAGAACGGGTCCCTCTCCAATTGAGTCTCTAATATTTCGTGGGCCCGAATATGAGTTCCTTATGTATTTCGCCCGGGCTTCTTATATTCCGCCCGTTGTAGGCCTTTCATATTTCTCCCGTTATAGACTTTTCAAATATTTCACCTGCTTGGACTTGTTATCTTACCATCGGAAAATTTCTCGATTGGTTGTCAATTCATTCCACGTGTTTACCTAGAGCAAACGGGCCACACTTGTCACTGTTTGACAATTTGTGTAGGTTGCTTCTCAAGTCGTCAACATCTCATACAACAATGGATCGGTATATTCCTATGATAGCATTGAAATTGATTTTGAAAAGCACTAGAGAAATGGTTCTTCACGAGAAAAAACACTTCAAAAATCTGAATAAAAATTTTATCTATCATATAAGCAATCACAAACAAGCCATAAACTAACGTGGTTAAGAGATATAATGAGTCAAAATTGTAACTATGTCCAACATTATTTACACTATTTACACAGCTTACACCAAGCAGAAGGGGGAAACATTGGGGCCTATCATGTACAAGTATATGAACTAACGAGGACAAATTTTTGGAATATGACCTCGGAATAATAGCTTTAAACCTCAATGAATGTGTTTCATCTTCACGTTTTGGCTGCCATTCTAACTAAGTTGAACAGACCAATTCAATCTCTCTCAACTTCTAAAATCCACTCAGTGCACTCTTGTAGAAGTTGAAATTTCTGATGAATAGCAATTTTCAAGATTAACTGCATCTTTTCACAAAACTCATCTGCGTTTTCCTTACAGCTAAAAGAGCCTGCACATCCACATTGTTCTGCTAAATGTGCAGCTTTGACTTGGTTACACCGAAGACACACCAGATCCTGTAGATGGTAGAGACGCTCTCTCTGCTGTACAATCTGCAGAAGGGTATTCTCCATCAGCTCTCTATCATAAGGCTGCCCGCATTGGGGCACAGCACAGCGCCACTCCCCACCGAGTAGAGCTGAATCACGGCATATGTCTAGGTCTCTACAGTCATTGCAGTAGCTGTCAATCAAGAACAAAAAAAAAGAGAGTAAGGAGCAGGCAAGTTGAAATTTCTGATAATGGAAAAGATGATGGCTTCCCAAAACACAAGATTAAAGACACTGAATTAGTAGAGAAACAAACTTAGATTAGGAGTTCAGATATAAAGCTCATACGCAATCCAAAAAGTCACCGCGTGTAAAACAAAAGACCAACACCCAATTAGTGAACGTTGCGAAGACCACAGGTTAACCTCTTGAAACCCTAAACCCTAAGGAGAAAATGTAATAAAAAATTATTCTTTCTGTGACCCCAAAAAGTTCTATTTCACGCTCTTCACTACTAAATGTTTCACTGTCCTGAACAGTGTGTGGGTGAGCACACACACAATGGAATAATGTAGTGGAAATTCATAAGAATGAGTAGCTTTTATACTTCAAAACAAAATTATTAGGAAAGAGCCCTTGCAAGGACAAATTTATGAACCTCCATATAATCACATGCCTTCCATAGAATAATGTCATCCATTATCAGTTTACTTATTAAGACATTATGTTCATTTCTTCATGTCTAGGAAATGTACGAGTCCTATCAGAAAACCATTCTAAAAGTGAAATATCTATAATGTATTGGGAAATTAACAGTGTACCTGCAAATGATATTTCGTAAGAACAGAGATGGGCAGGGATCGGAAAATTGAGCTTCAGGAGCAGACTCCCTCACATGCATATATTTTAATAGATTACTTCTCATAACCTGTAGAATCAGGACACAGGTATAAAACATTAAGTAACTGATAGGAACAAATATGATGCTACTCTTTCGGTAATGTTCACTAAATTAAGTAAATACCATAACGTCATGCTCAACATTTTGATCAATGAGCAAAACACCGCAGACATTCTTAATGAACTCAAGCGCCGCATCTCCTTTGTGGATATTACCAGCAAGTTGTGGCAGCCCAGGAGATGTCCGATAGTCATTCTCAGACTTGTTCAGTTCCTTCATATGAAGTATTGTATCACGAACAATTCCCAGAAGCTTTTCAGTAAAGTATGAGCTGATCTGTTGAGCATAAACCAGAACTATTTAAACAAGATCCAGAACCAACTTCAAACAAGAAGCCAGAAAGCTGTACTATCTTTTGCAAATATTATTTAACATTTAAACCTGTCCTTTAAGAAAATCGGTCATGTGAGATTCCAAAGTCTCAGCAGCTGCAACTGTAATTGATGGTGTGCAACTGCTGCCATCCTGTAAATTTGCTCTAACAGCCGACTGTTTCTGTGCATAATTCCAGGGAATATAGAGAAACTGGGAAACAATAAAAATAAAATGGTCCTGCAAAATGCCAGAAAAGAATTGAAACATAACAAATTTAGAAGCCTGAAGAGTATCTTTTTTCTACGATCTCATGATTTACTGCTTAAAACAACATCTATAGCAGGTTTGGACCAACACATTCCTTTATCGCGCATATGGCGAAGCTTTTATCCTCGGTAACTAACCTGAATTTTCTTGGGCAAGTATTCAGCAATGTTCCAGCTCGATACAATATCCACTTGTGATTCACAGGAAATGCTTTCATCAGCTCTGACCGGAATTCCACCATAGTTATACTACCATGGAAAATTATACTGACTCAGATAAAAATTATGATGAAGAAAGGTATGATGACTACAAAATGATCCAAAGCTATTACCAGAACTTATCAGTTATTACTTGAATCATTAAATGTACATAATAAAGCTATCTAGGGAACTATGGACAAAGCTAGCTATAGTAAAAGCTTCCAGATAAAGCTCTCTCGTAGCACAAAACCTGAGGGGTTAAAAATTTGGTGGAGATAGAGAAATCAGCATACCCTCGAATAATTGATATTCTTAGATGAACACAAGTATCCTATCAGGCTATCACTAATGATCGAAAAGGAAAGATATGCTTAAGCCTATGATTCATATATGCCTGTTCTAATTATCATAGGTTTATATTTTACTTTCATTTCAATTATAACTTAAAAAAATAATAAGTCAGAGAGGTATTAATCAACCTGATCCATGAACAGCAAAGAATGCCAGAACTGCAATGGTTCAAGTTCTATCCACTCAAATAGTTCTCTGCAGATGAAAGACATGGAATTACAACAAGAATTATTCAAGTTTCATTTGCAGGAATTTCCAAAGAGCTATCAAATTCTAACCTTTTCTGGAGAGTTTTAAGCACGCTATCACAATAAGCTTTGGCTGCTGATATGTCAAATTTTCCCGTGTCTATAATAACCTTGTAGAAATTTGCAAATATGATATTTGCACCCAATTTGCGGAACTCATCCAATAAAATCAAGAGCACCTTTTTCATGAGCTAAAAAAATTAACAAGACAAGAAACCATAAGACTGGTGAAATTTAAATAGTGCACTCAACAAAGAAAAAATAATAAAAAAGACTGGTTATCTGCTTGTCTGCAGAAAGCAATGTTACAAATTACAGCATTTACCTTGTGAAGTAGGTGTTGAAGTGCTGGATCATGAAGTTTAGACAGGGGGCTGCATCATCAAGGAACTGGTAAGTGTATGAGTCAAACTATTGGTCCATGAAAATAACAGGCAACTAGAAATTATACAGGTCCAAACAAGAAAGTATATCTAGTAAACTTTAGAGCAACAAGCATGAGATAAAATAGGATACATAGTAAACAAGAGATCACAACCTGCAAAGCCATCGATACAGATGTTGCAGTAATGCATCAGCATACACATTTCCAGATGTATGTGCATCTGCAAGACACCGGTGGATGAACTGTTTCAAAACTCGGAATGCAGGTGCAGATGATGTAGCTTCATCAAAGGAAGTCTGCGTATTAAACGTATGTGATCCGGCATTCATATCTGTTTCAAATCCTAGCAAAGCACCTCCTTCCATTTCATTAACTTGGTTGCTTTTCAGAAGAGCATCTACAGCCAGATGATGTATCTACATAAAATCATGACACATCTTTTAATACATCTGAAATAAAAAGAAAACTGGGAAACATGTGGTTGAAAATGTTTCAAAACCTTTAGCTCCACAGTGACTTTTCTATATGCTCCCGGTTTAGTGATTACGAATGGTTGATGGACCTGTTTCATGAAGTAAGTAATTACGGAAAAGCATGGTATAAAGTATTTGCACTACGATTAGCAAATAAAACCTAAATACTATTTGGTCAGTAGAGAAAATCCCTATTTCCTTTTATACCTACATGATTACACATCCACACATACACACATCCATCAGTTTGAGACTAACCTCATCTGCAAAAAATCCAACTTCTTCATTAATGCCTCCTAGATCTGGAATACCATCATCAGATATCCAAAGTACCTGTAAGAATCAACATTCAATAAGGCAAGTGTGACAAAAGTTACAAACCAACTGAACAGTTCAAAGACACTGCATCATATATCCCAAAACTTTCACTAACAAGTGTTGGACACCCATTGGAGTCATAACAAACTCATGCTACCGGGGAATAATCCATAACAAGCTAACAGGTATCCTCACATCCGGTACCCTACATCCTACATAACAGGTGTCAGGAATGTGGATAGAAGATATCAAATCCAGAACCCCCTTACATACTGGATCCCAAAAGATGAAGTTATTTGGGAAGGGATCAACAATGAAGCTAACGAACAGCGCAGATTTCAACCCTTTTTCTTATATTGGTCATCAGTCATGACTACATTACACTACTGCATAGAACCCCTTAAAAGATGGATGCCAAAAATTAAATTATTGGGAATGTACCAAGAACATATATCTCCTATATTGGTCATGACTACACTACACTACAACACATAAATATTAATTAGGACTTATATTATGTTAAAGGGCATCAGTTCTGCAAAACCATTTATTTCTGAAATCATAAAGATAATATGCAAGATATTGGGTCATAGAAAACCTGCTGGCTATCACGTAATGCTCTTGAGAAGAAGATATCAGCTGTATGCATAAGGGAGTCAACTTCGAAATTGCCCAATGGCACCTGCCCCAAAATTTGACAAATTGTATTATCATTAACTGCTCAAAATAACAGGAAAACATTGCTCGTATGAAAAAAAACAAAAAATAAAAATTATTACATGTGCATATCTTGAGAGAGAAATTCTATCAATCAACCACTGTGATGATGCAGCACATCGTTGCATGCCAATTTTTGCAGCCATTTGTTGCCACCCAAGTACCTGTATGAAGCAGAAAAATACATACAATTAGGTGCAAAGCAAGACAATCATGTGAAGAGTGAAGATCTATGAAGTCCTAATAAACTACCTGATATTGACTATCTCGAGCATTATACGGAATGCTCGCACAAGGAAAATCATCAAGAGCACGTATACCTGACTTCATTAATTGAACATTTGGGCACTCAATAACAGCAATTGCAGGTCCATGATGTTCATGTCTGTTAGACATAAAATTCATATAGGTGATTAACCAACGTCCAAACACATAGATGAGCATTACAGTGCAACACATTTATAACCTACCTAGTCAAACATCACACTGATAAGGTTCAAAGTGGAACTTTTGAAAATCAACTTTTAAAATAGTTGGTGAAAGATAATTAATAAATGCTCCCAATAGGTGACAAAAATTGAAAAGACATTCTCTGGAGAATAGAATAATCTCTTAATCAAAGTGATAAAAGTTGGAAATAAAGTTAACAAGTGATTTGGGGAAGAAGTCCTCACAGCAACACAAACGACATTTTAGGAAATATTACTGGGCAACATTCAGTTAGTTAAGATAGATAGATATATTTCTGTGGAAGCTGTCCTTATGAATCTGATAGAAACTCAGACACGTGGTTGTTAACTCGGAGCACAAATATGACTTCGCCATTTTAGGGAAGAACCAATGTATGGTCAAACCTGTGCTCATTAATTGCTTGCTGCAAAATCTTCTCAGCATCCTTTACAGTTCCAACATAGTCTACCTAAAATTAGTACAATCACATAAAATAAATTAGGAGAAAGATAAGATCGACTAAAAGTAGAGGAAACGACCAGAAAATCCTTCACCCGAATAAACAGACTAGTTTACCTTGACAATGATTCCGTTCCTAGGAGGTAGCTCAAGTGATAATGCCTGGCAAGCTTCCCGGAATTGTTTCTCGAGAAAAGATGGAGACAAATCTTTGTTTTGATATGGATTTACCACCAGAACAGTTATTGTTTTTGATGCAGGAAAATAAGCAACAAATATTGCACGCCCTTCAGATCCTTCAGCGATGCTGACATTAATAACATAACATTACAAGTGATAATATGTTTCATGTCAATAGAAGAAGTACACAACATAAATGATTCTAGAAAAATGAATGATGATTTGAAACAAAAGGTAATAAATCATATTTCCTCACTGTCAAGAATCATTCCCAGCCCCAACACACACATACACAAGAAAAGTGGAATTGGAAAGATAACACACACAGAGGGATGCATAAAAATTCTTCCTAGGCCAAAGTTGAAGAGGCAAATAGTGGTTAATTTAATAAAGCTGGGAAAAAGTACTATAAATTACCTGTGATACAAGTAAAAGAAAGCTACGGATTGGGCCAGATAAGAGCACTCTGTTGTATTCTTCATGTCCAGTGCACTAATGCTCCAGCCATTTTTGGCATCTCCCTGAGATTTTTTGTCTAGTTTACAGACACAACCAATCTGTGTGATTACATTAAACTCTGAAGGCACCTTTGTCTCATATATTCCCTGAACAAAGAATTGAATCGAATCAAGCTGAAATATATCGAGTGATATCACTACAAAACCTTGCTATAATATTTAACCATGTATTTCCTTTGATTGCCAACAAGAATAGATTGAGAACTGCAGCAATGAAATCTTAACAAACGGTTAAATGACGTAAAAAAATTATAACTTAATAGTACCGAATTAAGATTAAGTCTATGGACAGAGTAAATAATTATCACTATCAAGAATCATTTGAATTTGTGACAGAAAACCCAGAGTGGTTATTAGTATGTACTCACCTCAATATCTGGATCAGCGATAAGAGCCGCAAGCTTTTTCCTCACTGTCCTATACCTCTTTTCATCAACTGAAACCTATTTTCAACCATACAAATAAGATAGATGTTGAACCTTACGCCTCACAGGCAAGAAAAATGGTTATGAACAAAATTAATGCTTGAGAAATTAACAACAGTAGTACCTCGTATAGGTGATAGCTATGTCTTCCGTGTGGAAGAGTCTTGTTGACATACTTCCCTGGTAATTCTTCTTTCATTTCAACTTTTATAGGTGATGTAGAATTGATGTAAATATTTCTTTGAACATTTAGAGGAATCTTCAGCATCATTCCTTCAACAACAACCCAAGCCAAAATTTGGCCACTCTCAGAACTCGGAACTAGTTGTAATATCTGAATCATTAAGTCAATGTTAAGAAATCATACAGTAATTATTCCAAGCATTTCAGCAAAATGAAAAAATTGAAGGAGGAAGACCTTACCTGCCAATGACAGCGAATTAGGGCTTCTTCATGACTCCTAAAATATGAATTCACACTTGTTTTCCCCTGAGCTCCTTTGAGATTTCTTCTACCACCAAGCAGCTTGTCATTAGCATATTGAGCAGACCTTGCATTATTCAATCTGTCCAATTGGATGGCAATGCCTAAGAATTAGTTAATCAACTCCATTTAACAGACCAAGGTCACACGGAAAAGAAAAGAAAAACTTAAGCTTGCAGGGGTGTTTTCAATTGGGATATCTGCGGGCTAAAAGATGTTTGAAGTTACTTTAAAAGAAAATCAAAGTGAATGAATTTTTATGAATTTAAGATGAGCATAATTGTGCAACTCCAGTGCGTCACCACTCCACCCAATTATGAATTTAAGCAAACCAATATTTAATGGACAGCCCCTCAAAACCAAATATCCTTTTGCTGGCTGCCCGCTGAACAATTGGTTAGTGTTAAACTGTTAATCATCACTCAAGAGTTCTTCAGTTATGATAAAAAGAAGAAAGTACCGTTGTTTCTTCCTATGGAAGAAGTTGTGATGTGGTTGATTTCTTATGGAAGAAGTTGTTTAGGGAGGCAAGAGTTGATTGGACAACTCCATTAGAGAGGAATGACTTGCTAAACGAAAATCACTCAGCTTTTGGTAAAGGGAAAAAGGCCAGAATTTTTTGGGGTTGTGGGGTGCCAGCTGTAGTGCAGGTGGTATGGATGGAAAGTAAAAGGCTGTTTGAATCCTATGGTGGGGTGGAGAAGGAAGATCTGTGGGAGAGAGTTAAGTTCTGGGCATTGTTATGGGTTTCTCTAAGGAGTTTAGGGATTATAACATTTCTTCCATCATTCTTAACTGGCAAGCAGTTGTAGTTTAAGCCCAAAAGCCTTAGTTTTAAGTTAGCTTATTGGTTTTGGCTGATTAGCCTCTGTTCTTTGTTGTGTTTTTAGCTTTCTAAGGCGCTAGTAGTCCGCCTCCTTGTTCCTTGCTTTTTGTTTTTATAAAAAGCTGTTTCTATTAAAAAATATATAAAAAAAAGTAAATAAATAAAGTAAGAAAGTACCGTTGTTTCTTCCTCTTGTCAAGTGTATCTTTCCATTTCCTTTTCTTCATTGCAAGCCATCCTTGATAATCTACATTTTTGTCAATTTCTTCCAAAGTGACAGCATTTTGCTCTTGCTCATTTTCTATATGATTTGTTTGTTGTAGCAGTTGATCTCTTTCACTTCTTGCCTTGGCTGATTTTTTCTTGTTATTAACTTCATAACAATGAACAATCGGTCTCGGTTTACTAATGGAACTGCTTTTGCTTTTGAAGTCCTCCAAATCTTCAACCATATCGTCATCTACCACATGATTAGAGCCAATAGCATCATTGCTTTCCACCAACTGATCCTTGTTCACTGACCTGAAGATATCAACCAATTTTCGTTGTCGAAATTTATCGTCCTTCTCACGAACCTTCTTATGTAGCCAATCAGGATGAACTACCCTAGGGACAGGATTTGCAACCTGTAGAAAACTTAAGTGATTTCAAGTACAGCTAAATAGAATTTGAAAAAACAGAATACAGGGCGCATTATATATATAGAGAGAGATGACAAAGGAAGAATAATATGAACTAGAACCTTTTGCATTGCAGCGGGAATGGTGACAATTTTCTGAATTGCTGAACCTAGACGTTGTTTGTAATAGGACCAGTCTATAATGGATCTGATGTCAATATCCGAGACCTTGCACCACTTTCGTACGTAAAACTTCATAATTTCTGATAAGTTGAAATGCAAATGTTTTTCATAGTAAAGTTAAATAAATAAATAAGAAAACGGAATAGAAGAAAGAAATAACAGCAGAACTTTACCAGCATCTGTTTCAAATATTGCGACTGGCACAGCACGCTCACTGACAGGTGTTCCCTATTCATTAATATCCGGAAAAAAAAAACAGTCAGATTTGCATGATCCTGACTCCTGAGTTGAGAGGAAATTCAAACACCACTAGACTGGTGATACCACGGTCCTTTTTAAGTTACTCGAGTGATCCTGTCTAAGACAACACGGCAAGACCATGACAGGACAGATAACCAAATTGCAAAGAAAGATGCTTAGCTTCCAATAATGGAAATATAAGTATAACTTAATGGAGAAGCACTTCAATTGAGTAGAACCAACAATCAAGCATAACGATTTTATTACCAAAACACTCGCTCATAGGGAATTGAATATCTAATTTGTCCCAGTTGTGTTTACCTTCAGGATCTTCTACCTTGTGACTCAACATTTTTTATTTATTTGTTTCCACAATAAAGGGCCAAAGCCAAAATTGCACGTAGCTACAAGGCAATAGCTTTCTACTAGCCCCAACGCCCAAAAAGCCCCCACCCGAGTAAGAGAATTAGTGAAATGGCCAAAACCTACAGGAAATAAGAAATGTTTGACATACACCAAATTTTATAAGTAGGAGTGGTTCGAAAATATTGGGATCAACATTCTTGCCCAAATATTGGAAAAAAACATGGGCCAATAGGAGTTAATGAAGCACAATACAATTACTAATTTCTCATTGAACCACCATTTCGCCAACCAGAAGAAAACTTTTGACTTTAGTAGGTTCATCAGTCTTCCAAACCATCTCTTTCTATGGTGTTAGAGAACATGGAAGCTTCAACTCTCTAGACACAGTGGAAAAAGAATATAAACGAAAAGAGCCTAGACCACTTCACAGTCCAAAGTTCTACTGGAAGGATGAGACTTAATCCAAGATGACAAAGATGAACACTTTATAATGTCCTTACCACTTACCCCTTCAAAAGATTAACTTCTCAGAAATAAGCCAAGAAACTAAGGAATTTAGGGACAAAATGACGATTTTCTGATTCAATTGTTCTCTTTTTTTAATCTTTATTATTATTATTATATTTTTGCTTTAATCACTACTTTAAACAAAACAGTACGCTAATGCATTTCTAGTCTAGTTACTTTAAATTTCATAACGATGACAATCCAAAACTTCTGTACCTTTGGTTCACATGCAACTATATACTGGCAACGCAGTCCTTTATCTTTGACCATTGTATCACCAAGAAAATCAGCAAGACGCCGTGCAGTGGTTACTGCACATGACTTTTGGCTTCCATATTCTGCCAAAGACTTGCTCATGGTACTTGATTCTGATATATAATCAAGCAACTCACTGTCTGCAATATCATTTCCTTGATTCTGAAAGGAGGAAGCAAAAACAATGAGACTTTAGAAGAACTTTCACCCTTGATTTGACTGTTCAACAAGTAACATCCTTTAATAATACAAAACGGAAAAGAAGAATCCCTTCAGAAACATACAATAAAAAGCAATCTTGATAATATAAGCCAGGAAACTGTTACATACATCAAGAAGATCAAGCCAGCGGTTGGCAACTGAAGCAACGGCTGAATAGCATTCTTCTAATGTAGAACCGTGAAGAAACTTATTGAAAAGCTCAGCCTACAGAAAAAGGTATCCAACAAATTATAAGACAACTATTTTCTTGTAATTACAAATAAAATCAATGCATAAATTTTAATTGAGTGATACTGATAAGCAAAAGCAAATGACTCATTAACTTTCTTTTTTATTATTTGAAGTTTCCACTCCAAAAATACAACCTCCACCAAGGAGCCATTCAGATAATAACTAAGAAATTGAGGCTCTACTGTATGGCTCAGTTCGAGACTTCTCTAAACTCTATATAACAGTCATTTTCGTTGTTCTTCTTTTTATATATTTAATTTTATTTTTTTACTTTACCGCTGTTGATTGTCCTTCTATAACAGGTAAAAGAAGATACCTGGAAAACTTTGATGAGCTTCAGCTCACCTCTACGTTTGATCTCAAAACCTTTAAGTTCAGCAAGGGTCCCATCGTCATTAAAGACAGCATAGCGCTTCTTAATTAGAATTCCTTCTTCCTTAGAAGCAGGAATAATCATTGCCTAAATCAAATACTAGGTTACTATGACATTACATTAAAAAGAGTTGGAATAAAAAAATAAATAGATAAAATACTAGTCTGTCTTACCTTGTATGGTCCATCCACTTCAAATTCAATTGAACATTCACTATGAGTTGCATAAGTTTTCTCGATCGGATCTGTAAGAGTCTGATAAATATGGTGGTAAGAACTTGGCATGATAGTTGCAAAATCATAAACAAGCAAAACCAAATTTTCCTATATAGAGAGAAAAAAAAATTTAAATTGCAGAGGCATATGAAATAACAATATTAGACAAATATTTCAAACTCACCTGGTATTGATCGTTTGTATTGTTTCTGGCCACATCAACATTAAGCATGACACATGGATATGAGATAGTTAGCTTCTTCTTCAAGTCTCTGTTAAAGCACAACAGATGGATATGAGATAGTGAGATAGCCAGTGCAGATATATTACAAACTATTATAGAAACTAGCATGAGTAGCATGTCCTACCGGATGAATCAAATTGATTGCGCAGACAATTGCTGTCCATGTACAAATCAATTGTTCAGTCATGTAAATAGGGATATGATGTAAAATGGTTGGGACACAGCCAGTTATGGGTATATAAAGATCAAGTCAAAGTCCTTGGACACAAAGCAGGAACAAGCAAATTTTGCCCTTTGTCATGAACTACTTGTAGGCAATGGCAAAACAGCGGGAAGATTTGTGGTTAGAGGATCAACCCTTGAAAGTCTACTTTCCAAGGTTGTTCAGACTATCAAGACACACTAATTGTTCGGTGGAAAGATTAGCTATTCATCTCATTTTTCCGGTATGTTGGGACTTCGGGTTCAGAAGAAACTTAAAGGACCAAGAGCTTGCGGAGTTTGCCTCGCTGATGGTTAACATAGACAGTGTCCGATTAGTGGAGTCCAAACCAGATAGAAAGAGATGCAAGCTTCGGCATAATGGGAACTTCTCTTGCAAATCTTTCCGTAGGTTCTTAATCAGAGGTTGTTCAGATCCAATCTTTCCTCCTGCAAAGTTTATTTGGAATGTCAAGGCCCCCACTAAGGTGCAGATTTTGGGATGGCTTGTGGCACACGGGAAGACAAATACATGTGATATTCATTAAAGGAGAAGACCAGGATGTTGGTTTTCTCCTCAATGGTGCACTTTATTGATCATGTCTTTGGCACTTTGAAGTGGCTAACTTCTTATGGAAGAAGTTATTGAGAGAGGCAAGAGTGATCTGGATAACTCCATTAGAGAGGAGTGACTTGCTAAAAGAAAATTATTCATCTTTAGGTAAAGGGAAAAAGGCCAGAATCCTTAAGGGTTGTGGGGTGCTAGAAGTAGTCTGAGTGGTTTGGGATGGATAGAAATTAAACACTTTTTTTAATTAATAAATTCAAAAAACACTGTTTGAAACCTATGGTGGGGTGGAGAGGGAAGACCATTGGGGGAGAGTCAAGTTTTGAGCATCCTTATGGGCTGCTATGTCTAAGGCTTTTAAGAATTACAATCTTTCCCATTATTCTCAACTATGAAGCCGTCGTAGTATACGCCTTAAAGCTCAGATTTAGCATTATCTTTTTGCTTAACAGAAATTTTAACCCTAGCTGTCCTCTTTATATATTTAAAGTGGACTCCTTGTACTTTGCTTTATGTTTCAATAGAAAGCAGTTTATTTTTAAATATAAAAAAAAAAAAAAAAAAAAAAGTAACATCAAGAACACCAAGGTAGCTGCCACAGTTGTATACTGTAAAAATAACTTCAGCAAAGTGAAATATTAAAAGAAAAACCATACTTTGTTTTGAGTGTAAAGTTCTCTGGAAATGATCCAGGAAGCACGCACCAGATACCATCTGTATCTAACTCGAGAGGTTTTCCAATTTTTTCAACTAGCAACCGAGCATTCTGAATAATTTTAGCTCCAGTATATGTAACTACTCCAGCCATTTCCATTGAATACCACCTTGCGCCCCTGGATTACCATGTAAAAGTTCACTAAACTGTGGCAGAGCATAAAAGCCATATTAACAACACAATTAATAATAATGTGATCTCAGTTAAACTCACTTGCGCATGACGTATCCATAAAAGGAGTTAAGTATACACTTATGTGCAAGTTGGAGGGAATCATAAAGCACCACCATATTCTGGCACAATGAATAAGTATCAACAGCAGTAGAGTGGGTTAGTGAGAAACAGTATCATAAGTAAAAGTCAAGATTGTTCGACAAGCTTATTCACTAAATGAACACTTAAATAGGAGAGAGAGGGATCATAAATGCTTTCATACTTGTGCTTCCTGGATCTTCATAGAATTTTTACTAGCCTTTGCTTCAGACAACTTGCCCTTCCAAACCTTGTTAAGCCCTTTATACTCGTATCTCCTATCTCGAAAGCTTAAAGTAGATGAAAAAAAAAATTATATGGGTCAGAGAAAAACGAATAAAAGGCATAAGCTGGTACTCAGCAGAAGACATTTATGATAAAAATTCATATTAACGACATCCTTTTTCATATCCTGATGAAAATAATTTCAATAACCAAAATCTAAACCCTCACCTGCGAACTGTGTCAACATAGAATGAATTTTCCCTCATGCAAATCCCTGCTTCCCGAAGTTCAGTGACTGGCTTGTCTACTACTCGTTTATACGCCTATCAAAGTGACTGAGAATTAGTGTAGGTAGTACTTAAGCAAACATTTCAAACAAAGTCTTTAAAAAATATACCTTCTGACAGTATTTTTTCAGACGCTCTTTGAGCCTAGTTTGTTGTTCCATTTTAGGCAATTCAAGAAAAGACTGTGTCTGCTTGGAATTGGCACCGTCGACAAACTCGGATTCAATTTGCTTCTTCAAATGATAATAGTCGCTGAAGTTGTTCAACAGATATTCATGAATGGACAATTATTAGACCGCTGAAATTAAAACCAGAGAAAGTATACAAAGATGGGGAAGGAAGAAAAGCAAAATTAACTGGTTATAAAATACCTTCTTTTTGCCATGAATATTTCTCCACGCCAAACCCATTCCAGCTTTCGTAGACATGTTTTTCCTGGACGGTTGAAATCACAAGCAGTGCAGACCTCATCTGTAACTATTGATGGGGGCTGAAAATAAACAAACATTGTTACAATGTATATTATAGAATTTCTTCACACAACCAGAATAGAGAAAACAACAATATAAGAATGCAAATTAGTATAGTCATGCCAACAGTATCAGAATGATAATCAGTTCATGAAAGCTGGACTATAGCAAAACTATTGACATGATTCTAAAATAAACAAGATCACCAGAAGCATCATTTATCAACTAGAACAACTCTGTTTAACTGAAATCTTTCTTCAACCTAAAACGCATATTTCAATTTAACCTAAGAAAAGAATTTACACGAATCATATGCAGCTGTCAACTGCACAGATGAGAGTAATTATTAGCAAGCACACCTGAAGCCTGTTTGTTAAAATAATGTTGGGATACATTGCAGCTACATCCAGGTGATAAATTAGTGGGCATTCTTCTCTTATTGGTTCATCTCGCAACTTCACAAGCTGCAATTGAAGATAGGGAGTAGTTAATGAGAAACAGTTATACTGAAGACGAAATGCGACAAATTTACAACTCAAATGAATAAAATAGGAAAGCTTTTGAGACAGCACAATCAGAGGGGTTTCAACTTCAGGCAACTTTTGTCGCAAGATAAATCAGATAAATAAAAGTAAACTTGGACATGTATCCGACAATCAGCTTATATAATAGAACCAAACATAGGTGTGAATGAAAGAATATTAGCGGCACCTTTTCCAGAATAGAACTCTTCACTTCATCATAATTGGACACAGATTCCAAGTCCATCTTTCCCTCAACTCTGATAGCATATTGAAGATCTCGATCAAGATTGTTAATCAATTGCTGGAAATCAAAATTTCAGAAGTTCAATATATCATTATTTGGCAACTCCGGACCTCCAGTTGAGTAGCATACTAAGGTCCAGAGGAGACAATATTACAATAATATGACTATCAGAGAAATAACAAACAGAAATTGATCAAATTTAAGAGAATTAGCCTACGGATATCTACAGATATGTAAAGAAGCAAAATAATCTCAACACCTGATATATTTTGTGAGCAATTAGTTAGAATTCAGTCGATTATAGACCGAATAGTTCCTAAATTAAGGCTTTTATGTAAGGAACAAATACTTTGTCACTTAGCTAGTTTGCACCATGCCTCTGCTGACCAACTATCTTACATCGTAAATGGTGTTTTACATCAAAAAATTCATAGACAACCTACCTACAACTTATTATGTTCTCACCATAAAAGTTGAATCTTATAGATCCAACTACTAACTTAGACTACGGCAGGAGAAATGTAAATATTTTACATGTAATAAATATATACACAGATATGAACTACCTGTTTCCTAGAGGGGAAAAAGGCAACAGTTCTTGAAAAGACATGTATTTTGATCTTTATCATCTGTAAAGCATCTGATATGACATGATTTACAACCAGCTTTTGCCTAATGGGTATTGGGGTATTTCCTGATGGTGTATTATCTTTCACACAAATTGGGTACAGAGTCTCAGTATGTCAAATGGCTACAGATGTCATATAGAGTACAAACATTAAATGTATTTACTTCTGCTCGTGCAATTCATGGACCGTGTGTGTGTGTGTGGTTACTCTATGTAATAACTGATGTCAGAAAAACCATGGTCCACAATCACTGACAGATTCAGAATGGTAAACCAATAATGAAAAGTTGTACGCGGTAGAAGCATTACTATGAAGAATGAATTTTAGACATACCTCATAAGCAGCTGCATCAAGCCTAAAAGTAGTTGGAAGATCAGATCTGAAAACACCACTTTCAAGGCATTCCACATGGCCACCTATGTAAGTCTCACTTTCCAAAAGGTGATTTTTATAGAACTTTTCCGGGTCAGATTGGTGTTTGTTAGGACAGATGACATTTGCCTTGTATGCCTGTATAAAATGCAAATCCATTGTGGAATAAGAAGAGACAATTTCTTGAAAATCAAAATGAAAGATTTTATCTGGTAGTCATGGAAATTGCTTTAAAAGAAGCATCAGCAGATAAGTGCAAACAAACTACCTCAACCATTAAAAGCATTTCACAAAGGGTTCCACTACCCTTGCGCAAAACCTCATCCGGAGACATTGGAATAATAGTTGCAAGAGAGAAGATAAATGGATGAACGTAAGTCATGTACAAATAATAGGTTGCAACAGCATCTGAAACCGAATAGGATGCCATCCTCTGCAATATGACCACATAGAAAAAATTATCAGAATGTTCATGTGAAATAATGCTACCAAAAGAAAAGATCTACAATTGAGAATACATGTGGACGCCCACTAGCATGTACTGGATAAGAAACATGCATATGAACCAAAAAGTAAAATGTGTTTAATCAAAAACGAACAACTCAAGCTGGTTCTGTGTATGGCACCAAGGTACCATTACATTTGCAGTCAAGCAACATGGAAATTCATAATATAATAACCAGAACCTAAGATGAATTCCATACAGAAAATGACATGTAAATTTAATTCAACACGAAGGTGGTGCTGTTGATGGTCATAGATTAATCAAGCTACTAAGGTTTAGTAATTTAGTTAACTGTTTGGCGTTTAACTTAAAGGTTAGTAATGAATTCAAAAACCCCTACTCAGATATTTGCAATTCACTCTATTAATGTAGGTGGCCGCAGTTGAATTTATACATCTTCTACTCAATTCTGTACATAATAGATTAAGTATGGTTCACATGTTAATCTCAATCGAGTCTGTCTCTGTTGTACGCCAACTGAAGGGACAAAATTTACAAACAGACAAAGGAGAACAATGTTGAAAGGAGCTTAATGAACTTGTCACCTCATAAAATTTGAATCACATATTCCTCTTTCATGCCCGTTGAGAACAAATGCATGCAAGTTGTAGTCAGCAAATTATATAGTAGTTCATGTGGTTTTCAGTACATATATCAAATTTTCATTACCAATTATCAAGATTATCAATTTCAATTTCAGATACACCATGCAGAAGAGATTCTTTCAAACAATAGAATTATTATTTTAGCCATTCACACCTGAGGTTCCTCTTTTGCAAAGCGAACCATATCCTCAGGATTCACCTCTATTGGATCATAACCCAACTTTGCCTTCGTAACAGCCTGAAATAAGATTATAAAATATGGATGATTATCTGGTAAAAACATGAATTAGCATAGTTATTGTTTGAATTTGATACATAATTCCAGAATTAGCAACCCTGCAATATCAAGCTAATGTAGATACTATATAAATATGTTTTTGAAGCGAAGGGCGACAAATTATAAAAACCAAATTTCTCTTTTCATTCAGAGTTTGATTCAACTGCAAGTATAAATAAATGTGAAGTTATGAACCAACACAAACGGTCAACCATAATTTTTATATTTTGGTATTTGAAGCATTCAAATAAATGTTTTTTCTTGTATTTTGACTATGTTTTCAGGTTCTTTTTTCAGGGTCACGACTCCTTATCCACCATTTATAGTTTATAGATATTACCTTGTTAGAACAAATATTGTTTCTCCTGAAGTTTATAGATGAAGTTCCTATTATACTAATAGGTAAAAGATGTAAGCAGTCAATAATGGCAATAAACTTGTTAGCAAACCTCATTACGAGACAGATTTAAGGGACTTCAGCTAAAGCAGTCACCAAAGACCTTGAATACTTACTATACAATGTGAATTACCAATTGTGAAGTAGTAACTAAAAAAAAACAATTAAAACCGAACAGGTTGACCATGAGAAGCTGTAGGCAAGAAAATGAATTTACGAAAAGCAACAACAGCAAACACCACTTAAACTACATGAAGGGAAAAATAAAATCGAATTGGAAAATCTAACCTTAAGGCCCTGGCTCCCCTGAGGTAGATAACTATCACGTTTGACCCAGGCAAAGCAATCAAGATGACAAGCAAATTTAGATCTACATTCCCCCTGATTCTTGTCACATAAAAATCCAACCTCCTGCAGCGAGAGAGAAAAGGGGATCTCTGAGGACCAGTGGAATAGAAGAATATCTCCGAGAACATGAAGGAGCAAGTACAATTATGTTCTGTAATTTGAACATATAAAAGTCATAAAACCAATTTCCCACAAATCCCTTGTGTTGCACAGAAAATTGAACGGGAAAGAACTAAGAAAAATATATTCCTTATTCTGTAGAAATAAATTCTAAAGTAATAAGAATTGTGTGATGACTCAATCATATATATTTTAATTAATTATCTGTGAAATTGTGGATGCAGAGAGACAAATAACATTTTTACAGAGAACTTATTATAAATTGCACATGATCATGGTTAAAAGTAATAAGCAGAATGCTTAATATACAATTTAGAAATGTAGATTGATAAAGATACATAATCAATCTGACAGACTTGTTCATAAGTTTTCTGATTGGTTAACATAGGTAACCCTAAATCAATGGCTAGAGTGTAATTTACTATAAATATTCAGATCCCATTTGCGTTAATTAATATTAATGAGCAGATAACATAACATGAATATACGTGGAATTAGATTATAAGCAGCTTCTAGAGACCTTCAGGATGATAGCATTTAAGTTGTAGTCTTCCTGGTAGTTATGAAAGACTCACAAGCTAAAGTCTAGGCTCATATTGCTGCTTAAGTAAATGTGACTCATGAAAAGATAAAAACATACATCATTCATTTTTAAGCCATGATGTTCAGCTCTCGTCTCCAGGAAAGGCCAATCGAAAAAATCACCATTGTAGGTGACATAAATTCCAGGCTTCACCTCCCGCATATGGGCAAACCACTGTTTTAGAAGCTCTCTCTGCAACAATGACAATATCATTTGCAAAGTTGGCAAGTCTCATCATTCTAATAGACCCCTCATGTAATTAAACTAATTCAAATATCTTTCACGAGGTAGGGCAGGGATGATCTATGGTATTGTTACCTCATTTTTCACATTTGTCACCTGGAAATGCCCAACAAATTCTTCTTTTGGAGTGTACTCCAAATACTCTATATCAGCTCCAACACACTGAAGTTAACAAAAACAATAAGCTTCGCAATGCATACTTCTAACTTTTTCTTACTCATACGAAATGGAAAATAGGAAATGTAAAAGCATATCAAGTTCTAACTTAATTTTTTTAAGACATAAAACTAGCAATGATTACTGATGCATACCTTAACGAGACGCTCACAAAAAAAAATAAACCCACAAAAACTAAAAACTAAAAACTAAAAAATAAAACAAAAACAAAAGAAAAGAAAAAATATGAAAACCAAAACAGAGGAAAAAAGAAAGCAACTAAAAATTATGACAATAAAGAAGAAGATCTGAAAGACAAGACCTTTGCGGCATCCTTCCTAAATGAGAACATAAACTGTAAATGGGATAATGACCCAAAATATGTCCCAAATACCAAAAAGAACAAAAAAACTTGAGCATTAAAATAACTAAATGGATCAGCTAAAAGTTTTAATAACAAAGCTCTTTTATTTGGCCACAGGAAACAAACATCAAATACCTAACATAAACAAGCAAAGATACATTCAAGAAAAACAAAGGGTGAATCTGACCTCTCTATTAATAATCAGGTACCCTTGTCCATCAACCATGTATGAAATCATCATTATTTGATCATATTCAGCATCTGGAAATTTTAAAGGTAGCTTAGTTGTCTCAATATCAAAGGCACAAACATGAACTTCAGCATGCTGCAGAAGATCTGTCCTCCTCTCGAGTGTAACACCTGTACTGGATACACTAACATTGTACCACTGGCCACAACGAACATCTGAGTAACAAGAAATTTTGAAAGGGGATGAACTTCAACTGCTAAGAAAAAAAATTAAGAAAATAAATAAAAAGCCTCTAGGGAGTATCAAAATGTAACGATAAATTACCATTGTCAATAGCAAAGCGAACATGGTAGGGAACATCATATTCACGAAGATCAACAATACAATCTAGAAAATCTTGAGGCCTTTGTTCTCTACAAATCAATCACCAAAAGAGAATCAAGAAAAGCAACTACGAGTTACAAGTTCAATGCAACAGCAAGCCAAGAAATACAAACAGAAAACAGAAAGCACCTTTTATCATAATGAACTGTCTTCTCTACTTTTGAGGCCAAACATTGGAGCTCAATACAACAGAAACAAGAATCAAGACAAAGCAAGCTTACCGTTTCCCTAGCAGTATTGACTCATAAGCTTCAGCAGCATCAAATTTTGTGCGGTTTCTTTCAACTACTTGCAGTAGTTCACTCTTGACATTCATTAATTGTTGAACAGTATCAAATGATAGTTTCAAATAGGACTTGTGTAGGCCAGACAAATGGTTTTTCTGTCAAATAATGAATAATTAAACATCAAAATCTTTATAATATCATAAAATATAAGAGAAATGCACATATGGGGAGAAATCTAACATCTAGGATACGGCAACTCCACCCTCAAGTGAAGTTGCTAGAATAAGGGGAACCTGTGCATATCAAGCATAGGCACAGTCCCACCATCCTCAAGTTGAGATCAACCAAAACACTGGACTTTAAATAGTAAAAGATGTGTATTAATGAATAATTAGCAAGTGTCAGCATCATAAGAAACAAAAAACAACTTAAATGGAGAAGAATGGGCCAACATCAAGCAACTAAACAAAACAAAAAAAAATTAAAAGAAAATGCAGAAACTTCTCATGGACAGAATATTGCAATACATAGATATGCTGGACTAAGTTACTAAGAAAATGTTTTCTCGGCTTTTGGATCTGAAGAAAGCATGTCTTGAGGCTGAACAAGGCGTTGATTAAATATAAGTGTATAAGTCAGTACTGTCTGCATTTCAAACGAAATAAGGTACAACAATATTAAGTTGGTGATATCGGAAGTTGCTTACAAGATCAAGGTCTTCTTTCCCCACTATTTCTACATCAGCAATACGACCTTCATAACGCCGTCTCAAATACGCTTCAACATCCATTTCCATTTTTTCCTGTAAGTAAATTCACTTCGTAAAAATCAATGCTCCGGAGAGAAAATTTTGCAGTAACAGCACATAAAGAAAGTGGGGCACCTTTGTGGTTGCATAGAAATAAGGCCGAAACTTGTACTTAGACTTAAAAGCGGACCCATCCTGCAAGTAAAATAGTTATAACAACTGCCGAAACTACCACCCAACCATAAAACAAAGCCAATTGTATTAGAACTTGTTATCAGTGTGTACCTGTGTAACGAAATACAGATCAACGCAGCTATACACTTTACGGGTGTCTTCATCTTCCCAAGATGACTGCACCAAGCAACCAACACTTATTGAGTAACTTAAACCAAATTTCAATTTTTCACCCTACATTGTCTTTGTTTCATTGAAATTGTTCACAGTACAAGACTATCCGATATCAACGCGAAAATCGTCCCTCACTAATTCAACTAGAAAACCATAAATTTATATCTAAACCTCTCCAAAACGCAATTCACACATTCGAATCCAAATTACCAATTTCTCCATAGCTTTACAAAATCACCAGAAGCAATTGAAACACAGACACGGCGGAAATGGAAGGGCAATTAGGGAAGTCGAGAATCAAACTTACCGAAGCGAAAGTGAGCAACCAGCCGAGCCGAGTTTCGCCCTCGGAGAACAGATCGAAGCCGAGCTTTGACTCGAGGTCTTCGTCGGCAGTGCGGGCGAGCTTCTGCTGCTTCTTGGAGCTCCACGCGTCTCGCCGGTCCCGTTTCCGGCTCTCGTAGCCACTCATCGGTTTAGGGTTTTCAGTGGAAAAATGAGCTCTGCGAATTTTGGGTTCAGATCGTGAAAGCGGCAGTGGGGAGCTCTCAGGTCTGGACCTAATAAGCGAGGGATAAAAGCTATTATTTTCCCGCGCTTGTGTTTACAACTAAAATGACCATCTAGTTTAGAAAAATAACAATTTGTGCCACTCTTAATACTCCTTTTACTTAACTATTAACCAAATTCCATTTAACAGTGTAGAGTAAATTTCTCAAAATATTTTAGGGCTGTGATCGAATAAGGAGGGCTATGGAGTTAACAGACCGAAAGGAAGGAATAATTAAGAAGAAAGAACCTCTAAACTTTAGAATTTGTAGCTTTCTATCGGTATACTAATGTGAGATGTTTTCTGACCGTTGTTCTAACAATATTTTTTTAAATTACAAAAAAAAAAAAATCAACATTCAAGTAAGAACGTCACTCATATATAATATTTTAGAAGATCTCATGAATGATATCAACTGCTTGCGCAAATAGACCCGAATCATAGATTTAACAATTATAACTCATCTCCACGTATTAAAAAGTATTCTTTAAGAATCAAAAAGGTGTTTTAAGTTTGTAACGGGGTTAAGTCTTAAGGTTTTTTTTCGACAAGTTAAGCCTTAAGATTAAAAAGGGCTAAATAAGCAAGAGGAAAAAAATTAAAATGGTATCTTGACTATTGCGAAAGGTATATTTTGGTACCTAAAATTTTTTAAAATGACCATCTCACTTTGATAATTGAAAATATATATTAGGTAATTGATAAAAAAAAAAAAAGTATTATTAAAATGGCAATAGTCCTTTTTGATAATTTAGGGCTTTCAAAGATCCAAAATGTTAAAAAAGGTCTGTAATTTGGCATGTTGCTAAAAAAAGCTGTTCCTAAACAATTACCCATAAAACACGAAATAATTACAAAAAATACCACTGTTGAAACGGTTTTGGGTTGAAAACGGGGTGGTTACGTACGGGGGTGATTGGTGTCCGTTATGGGTGGTTACAGAACATTAATACTGTGAGAAACGTCTCTCTCTCTCTCCACTATTCTCCTTCAGTCCTTCTCTGACTCCACTACTCTTCCTTCTAGGTCTCAACTTCTATTCTTTCTCGGACTCCACTACTCTTCCTTCTAGGTCTCAACTTCTATTCCTTCTCTCCTTCTCTAAATTCAATCATCTTTATAAGTCTCCACTTCTCTCCTTCTCTCATTCTCTGTCAAACGTCGAATCTCCACCGTTTGCCTCACTCTCCGACAGTACAACGCTGCTTCTCCACCACTCTCCGGCAGTACAACGCACGCTGCTTCTCCAGCTCGCCGTACCAGAGATCGCAACTGCTTATAGGTAACAAAACTTTCACATTCTTTTTCTAGAGTATTGATGAGATCTGATTGAGCAAATAGAGATTCAAATAAAGTATTGAATTTCTGTAGTTTGAAATCAGATTGAGCAAATAGAGATTCAATTTGGTGATATTGTAACTGAAATTTAAACATGTCCTTTAATTTTCTGAGAATAGAGAAGTGGAAAGTGATGCATGACATGAGATGATTCAGTATTTAATGAAAAAGAGGCTGAGAAATCTGAGATGTTTACACTGAATTGCAAGGAGGGGAAGGGAAAGAGGGTGGAGACTGCAGAGGAGGATTTAGGGGGATTAGATGATACCTTGGAAGTTGATTTTAGGTTTAATACATCAATACTGTGTTTATACCTTGGAAATATCAAAGTAACTATTATGTAAAATGATCTTTTTTTGAATTTGCTTGAGCAGTTGAAATTATGAGTGTTTGTGTGAGTGTGAATGGATGAAACTGTGTTATATGCATGGAACTATAACAGCAACTATCATAGTAACTATAACAGTATCTATCAAAGTATTCCATAACTGTCTTAGTAACTATTTTGGTGATGCATATATGTGAACTATTAAACTATTTGAGTTTATGGTCGTATCGGGTTATAATAACTTTTTTCCCTCACATATGCAGAAATATAAAAAGAAAATGGCACCAAAGCCCATAAGTAGTCAGGAACAAGAGTTCAATAGCAGTGATGACGACGAAAAACACAAGCTGCGAATAAAGAGAAAGCAAGATAACAAAAAGACTGCTAAAGCAAAAGAGCGAAAGGTAACTATCTTTGTAACTGAATTTTTTATAAGTAAGTAACTATCATAGTAACTGTATTTCTTATAAGTAACTATCTTAGTAACTATGTTTGATGTAGAGCACATGGCGGAGGAGATTGAGGAGTTGATTAATCGCAGCAAAGGGAAATCGAGTTTGTTGCAAATATGGCGATCAGTGGCAGAACCGTAATTAAAGTTGCGGTTTGGAAAGTTACATATTTGGCATTCGGTGTCCGATTGATGATTGTTATACCTTTTCGGAAAGAGAACGACGCCAGGAGTCAAACACATAGCTTTGCCACGACGTGTGGGCTTTTTTGGGCTTTCGAGTTCATTTAGGGCCTCAAAACAGCAGTTTTAAATGTTTTCAGAATTTATGTTTTCTAGTTTGTTTTAGATTTGTTTTATTTATTTCCTTGGGCTTTAGGGTTTTGTTGTTAGTTGCCCTAGGGTTTGTTTAGTAGTATTTATACATCCTTAAACGGGTGTGAACGAATTATCTCATTATATTTCAATCAAACAAGAGTTTTCTCTTATTCTCTTGTGGATTCCAGAATTTATACGTAGGGTTCTTCGCTTGAGAACCCTTGTTACTAATTAGGTTTATCGCTTGTAAACCTACCATTCTTCTACTGTGTCAATGTTACAATTGAAAAACTGTCTTAGTAACTGTGTTTATAAAATGTGCAGATAAGCAGTAAGTAATTGTCATAGTAACTGTGTTTCTTTTGAGTAACTATCTTAGTAACTTTGCTACAATTGAAAAACTGTCTTAATAACTGTTCTTATCAAATGTGCAGATAAGGACAGAAACGGGAGCTAGACAAAGCAAAAGAAAACGACAACAGGATGATGAAAGTGATTATGACAATGGGAGTGAATCTGATAAATCTGTTGGTGAATCTGATGATGATAATAATGATGTAAAGAAGCTGGCCATGATAGGAAAGGAAAAACAACTACAACTGAGTAATCTTGTAAGTAACTATCTGAATAACTATTTAAGTAACTATCCAATTAACAATTCTTGTTTCTTCAAAATTGAAAACTATCTAAGTAACTATCTGAGTAACAAGTAACTATCTGAGTAACTATCCAAGTAACAGTTCTTGTTTGTCCAAAAACCTTGAACTATATAAGTAACTATCCAAGTAACAGTGTTAGTCACTGACATAGTAACTATTATTCTAGTTATTAATTGTCTTAGTAATTGTGTTTTATTTGTGTTTTAAAATGAGCAGATAGAGAAGAAAAAGGCACAAAAAATTTAGTTCAGAAGCACCATACCGATTTTCGGTGAGCATGGACGTCAAATACCCCAAGGAGTACTAGATCTGATGGAGAGGACTCCATTTGTAAAGCTATTTCAAGCATTCCGCCAGAACCTAATTAACGAATCAAAATCAAACAACCAGGTGGGGATGGTGCTGGAAGCTTATGATCACGTCAGAGACGTGTTTCAGTTTGCTGGGAAGAGGTTCAAAATAAAAACATCAGATGTTTCACAAATTCTAGGGCTGAACAAGACAAGAATTTATATTCAAAAAAAGGACACAGCCATTTCTGATTTTGTGACATCGTTTTTTGGAAAAGTGAAGGAAGTGGATAAGAAGATGGTGCATAAAGCCATTGTAGCTTAACTGAACAACAATCCTCAAAGTGATGAGGAAAGAGCAAGCAGAGATGAAAATATCACAAGGCTGATAATCATCGACATATTAATCAAGCTTATGTTCCCAAATGCAAAATGAACGCTTCATATAGACATGGTTAGAGCTGTGGAGGATCTAGATGAGTCTACAAACTATGCATGGGCGAAAGAAGTGAATATTTTCATGAAAAGATGTCTAACTAAATACAATAAATCGGACCGTGCATCAAAGAATACAGGAGGATGTATTCATGTCATTATGGTAAGCGCGCGAGTTTCATCTTCCTTTAATCTTTTTTGTTATATTATTTCTTCTTAAAAACTAAAATTCCTTTTGCAACCAGTATTGGGTGTGCATTAAGACAGATATAGTGGAACCGATTCAAGGGAGGGAGAATGAGGAGCACCTCATTAGAAAATGGGACCTCGACCAGTTGAAGAAAAAGCTGTTGAAGTATCAGCTCAAAGACTTGTCAGTAAGTATCATCTTAGTAACTATCTTAGTATCTATCTTAGTAACTATCTTACTAACTATCTGAGTAACTATCATCTGAGCAACTATCTTAGTAACGATCATCTGAGTAACTATCATCTTTGTAACTATCATCTTTGTAACTATCATTTGAGTAACTATAATCTGAGTAACTATCTGAGTAACTCTTGCAGTAACTGTGTTAGGAACTGTAGCTATATGGTAACTGTGTCAATAATTGTTCTTTTATTTGTTTCAGAAAAATTTCTCAAAAACAGCGAAGAAGACCAGGAGGGGAGCAGTGAGGATGAAGATGAACCTCAACCAGCCGAGTAGACGGAAACAGAACAAATGCAACCTGAAATGCTCAGCTAGGAAATTTCAGAAAAGCTCAGGCAAAAGGAGATGAAGATTGAGGATTTACAAAGACAATTAAAGGAAAAAGGGAGCAAACTGGTAAAGATGTCAGAAGAATTAGAAGCTGCACAACTGGAAAATGTGGTGCTTAATCAGACAAAAACGGCACAAGAATAAGAAAACGTGAAATTAAAGGCTGAGTTGGAGAGCCAAAAGAAAATTGTTGTCGCACTGACTCAATTCTCCGACACAACGGAGATGACACCACCAGAAGCTGATTTAGCTGGCCTGGAAAACTTGGCAAATGAAGCAGAAAAACAAGGTCAGAAAGTTGAAGTGGACGAAACTAGTGGAAAGAGTGCAGAAGAGGAAGAGCTGGAAGCAGATCAGCTGAACGCCTTAAGAACAGTGGAGGAGGAAATGGAAAGAAATCGTAAGCTGGCTGCACAAAGAGCAGAGGAAGAAGAAGCTGAGAAACAACGAAGAGAGCAAGAAAAACTCAAAGGTAATTATAATATGTTTCAATTTCCAGGTAGTTTTGCTAGTAATTGTTTAGGTAACTATCTTAGTAACTATCATCTGAGTAACTAGCTTACTAACTATCATCTGAATAACTATCATTGTAACTATCTTAGTAACTATCATCTAAATAACTATCTTAGTAATTATCTTAGTAACTATTATATGAATAACTATCTTAGTAACTATCATCTGAATAACTATCTTAGTAACTATAATCTGAGTAACTATCTGAGTAACTGTTGTAGTAACTATATTAGTAACTCTCTTAGTAACTACTATCTGAGTAACTATCATCTGAGTAACTATCTTAGTAGCTATCATCTGAATAGCTATCTTATAAACTATCATCTGAGTAACTATCTGAGAATCTATCTTAGTAACTATCTAAATAACTGTCATCTGAGTAACTATCTTAGTAACTATTATCTGAGTATCTGTATTAGTAACTATAACAGTAACTGTTATCTTACAAAGTTTTCCAATCACGCAGGTGACAAGAAAAAACATCGAAAAATATGTCGGACAATCCCGAAAGAAGCGAGGTGGTCACGAAGACACCAGTAACAGACATGCCTTCTTTCAACCTCTTGCCGGGGATTATATCTCCTTGGGGAGGTTACAACACTCCGACTTAATCACCGCAACAACAAATTGAAATCCCAGCATAAAATATGAGGACTTCACCTCCACCACAAGTCAGATCACCAACTCTCAGTGAGATGGAAGCAGAACCTCACAAATTCCAAATCATAGAGTCACCGGTTCCCATGAGTCTTCTCAATCAAACTGCGGCCAAAACAAAGAAGAAAGTGCATTTCCAATCAAACAAGAATGTGGCAAAATTTAAGATTGATGAAATGAACTCTGGAAATTCAGCCACATCGCTGGGGATATATTCATATGTTGTCCGCATAAAGAACAGAACAAGGATGTCAAAGAAGGACAACATCTACTGGTGGAGCGATGTAAAAGCTGAAAGGGAAAACAGAAGAAAGAGGCAAGAAGAGAACAGAAAAAAAAAAAAAAAAGGGAAGAAGAGAACTGAAAAAAGAGAAGAAAGTCAGAAAAATGAGGTGGATACAAACAAGGTGGAGGAATCTGTTCCGACGTCAATTGATAACATAGTTGGGTTGACAGAGGATGGGGATCCCATATACAACGTTGCTGATATAGAGGAAGAATATCAGCCTAGCCAAAGAGAGGTGATTAACTGGGATGACAAGAAAGTTTACACAGAATATACGGACGACAATACAAAGATCAGGCTGCAAGACTACTGGAACAAGGCACCGAGCGGGTAAGCATAAAATTAATTTACATTGAAGTTGAAAATGAGTAACTGTTTAGGTATCCGTCTGAGTAACTTACCAAGTAACTATCTGTGTAGAGTGTTTTTCCGGGAGAGCAGGGATGTTGGAACAAAAATAACAAAGCATGAAATTGAATAGGTTGTGTTTGGAAATGAAGTGGCGAACAACATGATAGATGCATTCACAGCTCTGTTGCATGGTGAAATGATCAACAAGCACGATCAAAATGCACCTAAAATAGAAATCATACTGACTCACTCTTGGGTAAGATACTAATTAACAGAAGAAAAAAAAAATTGAATGAAAAAATATATTTTCGTAAAAAACCATAAAGATAACTAATCCTATGTTTTGTTTGAAATAGATGTCAACGGAAGATCTCGAAGCCAAACCAATGCATCAGTTCCTGTGTGAACCACTGTATAAAAAACTTGGTAAAGCAGACATCATATTGTTCCCACTGACACACAAGAAAACTTTCACCACACTCTGCTTGTTTTTGAGAAGGAGGAGTACAAATTTGTACACTACGATTCGATGAGAGCCAGAAGAAAAGATACTGGGTAAAGTTTGAAGATGCTTCAAAAATGGTATGAAAGTACACATTCTTATTGTTCTTTCATAGAAGCCTGTGAAAATTGTCCTTGGTACTAGCATAACTGACTGTAAATTGGTTTTTTCAATGTTACTAACAGGTTTGTATGATACTAACTATCTGAGTATTATCATCTAAGTAACTATCTCAGTAACTATCTGAGTAACTATCATCTGAGTAACTATCTGAGTAACTATCATCTTAGATGAAACTACACATTCTTATTGTTCTTTCATAAAAGACTGTGAAAACTATCCTTGGTACTAGCATAACTGATTGTAAAATGCTTTTTTCAATGTTACTAACAGGTCACGTTGATAGACATATGGATTAAAGTTTACTGGACCAAGCAGATGACATGTTGGGGCAAGGATGCAGGTATAAAACAGATAGCAACAAGAGCACCAGCACAGAGTTGAAAATGATAGAAGAGCCTCTTACAGAAGCTGAAATACAAACAATCAGGTGGATCAAGGACAACTCTAGGGTGAAGATACCTATCAGTTCATTTGATGGAAGATTGCCTCAACAAGCCCCTAACTCGTAAGTGCTAAACCCGTTTGACATGGTACTTTTCATTTGAACTGCCCGAGTTATAAACTATTTTAGTAACTGGTTTAGTAACTGGCCGTGTAAAATACTATTTAATGAATATTTAACTAGCAGTGCAACTACTATTTAACATGAATTGATCCGCTAAATCTATTTATTGTGACAAAACAGGTTGGATTGTGGAATATATGTCATGTACTTCATGAGCGTAATCATGTCAAACGGGAATATCAGAAAGAAGTTTGGGAAGACAGAGGCTGACAAGTTTAGGGCTCACATCCTGAAGAGGTTTGCGGACAATCGCCATAGTTGGAGAGATTCTTAGATTAACAAGGAATTTTATGCTTTATTTGCAATTTTCAAGTAGTTACTTTATTTGCAGACATTGTTTATGTTTTATTTGCAGAGATTGTTTCATGAACAGTTAAACAGATTGTTTGTTTATGCTTTATTTTCAAGTAACTATTTGAGTAACTGTCAGAGTAGCTATCAAAGTAACTATTCAAGGTTTGTTTCTGAATTGGGTTTCTTTAAAGTTTCAGTCTTTTGTGTTTTTTTTTTGTAGAATTTTGAGGAAATTGGGTTACTGGGTATTGTTGTTGTTTTCAAATGGAGGGTCAAAACTGTTTGGAATTGTTTCTTGCTTTGGATAGTGGTTACTGCATGTATTGGTTTTTTCCCATTTACTTTTTTAAATGTGTAAATTAGCAAGGTAGTTCTGCTGATATAATGTCAAACATACCAAGTTGTTATCAGGTCATATTCATCCACCTTAATTCATGTCACAAACTCTTATATTATCTTGACATTGAAACCAAGTCTCTCTTGATGATGGGTCCATACACTTGAAGTGCAAGCCAAGACATAACCAACCTCATGACCCCAAATCCCCAATCATGTATCAGATATATATTCACTCCTCAAACCACATTCTGTCTCCTACATTCAATTCTTTCAATGGAGACCCAAAACCTTCAAGTCGTTCCAACACCACATGATTACTGCGCCAATGTTCACTACCAGAAAAAAGGCTTTTCCCAACGAAATTTAAAAAAATGGCCGACGAATTAAAATTTTCGTCGGTACTTCCAACGAATAGCCGACGATTTTATTTTCGTCAGTGGAAAAACAAAAGCGTCGGCCATAGTTTAACCATAGCCGACGATACTGTTTTTTCGTTGGTATAAACAAAAATCGTCGGCTATATTCATATTTCAGTCGACGATTTGGATTTTCGTCGGCCTTTCTCTGAAACATTAGCCGACGAAAACTTTTGAAATTTTGGCCGACGAAATTGACATTTTCTCATCGGCCATAACTATATTGAAAAATACATATTTTATTTTAGACAGAAAACGACAAAAGAATAGCCGACGAGTATATCCCTCGTCGGCTATGATTTAAAACAAAAAAAAATAAAAAATGACCAGATTCCATTTTCTATCACTAACGATAAACCATTGCTTCATCCTTCAAACAGAAAAAAGTCGTGAAATAAGATATGACCAAAATGACCAGATTCCATTTTCTATCACTAACTTCACTTTTTTTCTTTAGCAAGGAGACCCATGCCATCCTGGTACAATCATCAATAAAGGTCACATAGTAGCGGGCTCCAGAAAGAGAAGGGATCTTGACAGGACCCCAAACATCCGAATGAACTTTCATAAAAGGAATAGGACTTTTATTCAAACTGGGAGAATATGGAATATAGTGGCTCTTGGCCAGTTCACATACATCACAATGAAAGTCTGACTCGCTCACAAGTGAAAAAAGATGCGGTTGTAGCTTTTTAAGGTAAACAAAAGAAAGATGTCCTAATCTGCGGTACCATAACCAAACTGTATCCTTCGCATGCTCCATGCTATTGACTTGATTGACTTGTCCAAAAAAACGTTGTTCGCCACTTTCTGTCAGGTCCAGGTAGTACAGTTTCCCCCTTCTAACACCAAAACCAAGAATCCACCGAGTTAGAATGTCCTGAAATACACATAAATATGGGTAAAAGGTAACAATACATGTGAGTGCCAGAATAATTTGACCGACGGAGAGAAGATTATGGGCTAGGGAAGGAACAACCAACACAGAATCAAGAGTTAAAAGTATCAGACAAGTCAATAGATCTTTCCCCGATAACCGGAGTTGGAGTGCCATCAGCAGTGGAGACATTATGTTGGGAAGAAGTATGTAAATATTTTACGAGACTAGGATCATTTGTCATGTGGTCTGTTGCTCCTGTATCAATTATCCAAGATCTATTCGAAACAACCTGACCATGTGTACCTGATTGTGCTACATTAGCGGCAGCAGAAGTAGGCTGCCCGTCCTCTGTAGTAGCCACAACAGCTTTTGCTTGATTCTTGCGAGGTTTCCTAGTAAAATCCTACCAATCAGGATATCCAATGACTTCAAAGCACCGATTCTTGCTATGCCCAACTTCACCACAGAGAGGGCATTCAGTGTTAGCATAAGAATTAGGCTTGGCCGGGAATCGACGAGCTAGTGGTCGAGCTGGAGCTGGAGCACGAGAGAAGCCTGGTGGAGGTCCTTGTCGACGTTGAACTGCCATAGTGGACGACTCTGCGTATCCCATCGTCTATCGCTCTGAATGCACCTTTCGGACATATGCATAGCTTTGCTCCAAGGTGAATCTGGGATCTTTGCGAAGAATCTCTGCACGAACTTGATCATACTCTGAATCGAGCCCACTTAGGAAGATGTGAACTCACTGTCGTGCAATGATAGTTGTTTCTTGGACAACAGCACCTACTGTGTGATTCTGAGAAGCGGTGCGCTGATCAATCTCCTGGAACATCCCCACCAATTCATTGTAGTAGACGGCAAGAGTACGACCATTTTGTTTGGCTGTAAAACACTTCTTGTTTAATTCAAAAATGCGAGTCTCATCAGAATCGTCAAAAAAAGTTTGCTGAACAGCATCCCAAACATCTTTTGCAATGGGAAGTCGGATATAGCGATTCACCAGAGATGACTCCATGGAGTCAATGAGCCAACTTTTAACTTTTTGGTTTTCAGTGACCCAAGTGTCAAACTCAGGGGTGCCCGCAGCTGGTGTTGCCATAGCACCAGTAAGATAACCAGCTTTGCCTCGGCCTCCAATTCTCATCTCCATAAGTGGAGCCCACATAGAATAATTATTTTCAATCAGGATAACATTGGTGGGAAAAGTAGAATTGTCTTCGGTGGTGGTGTGATAATGATTCACAATCTGAGTGGGCATTGTGGCTGAAGTTGCAGCAGAATCAGCGAAGCCAACAGTGAGAAGGTTGTCTTCGTTCATTAAAAAATAACTTTGGTCTTGATGTGTTGCAGATGGGGTCCACCGGCGTCAGGAAGGCAGGAAACACGGCAGGGAACATTACCTGCTGAGGAGCAGTGGGGTCTGCTGTGGAGCAGGAAGAGCAGAAGTTGGAGCAGCTCGGCTTGGTGGCTGGGCTCGGCTTGGATTAGCTGGTCCCGGCTACTGTCCTCCCCTTGTGATGTGATATAATTGTTTGGCTGTTGCTTTTGTGTGGTTTTGTATGTGTATGAGATTTAGGGTTGTGTGTACTGTGTAGATGTGCAGCGGAAAAATAAATATGGTGTAGGTTTTTTTTTGCTTTGTGGTGGTTCTGATGCCAAGTAGAAAAGAATGGTTGAATTGTTTTCTTAATTATATTATTCTCCATAAGGAGATATAAATAGTAATACAACCCTATACCTACAAGGAACATATATCTAAAGATTACACATAATAATTCACTTATACATACAAAGAAAATAATAATTCCTAGAATATTCTACACAAACAAAAGTGACTGAAAAGTGAAATTACTAAAATATTCGATCTTGGAGACAACATAATCAGAGAAGCTTTATAATAAGCATGCAACTGATGTAACAACGATATTACATGATTTCCATAAAAGAAATGGAAAAACTGTAGAAAAATTGAAGCATAGAAGGTCACCAGTAGTATCTGGTCTGCAAGTTGAATCAAACAGATTCAACTTTACACCATTGTCTGTGTCATAAGTTTCTTACTTTCTATTATTTTTCTGATATATGCAGCTAGAAGTTTGTATGTGACATTTTACAGTGATGTTTCTTTAAGCCTCTTAAATTCTAAAAAGGTTTGAACGCATTTCATAAGAAATGCTCTGGTGAATCAAGTTCAACATATCAAAATCTCAAGAAACCAAACATTTTGTGCAGATCAGAATCTTAAGAAACCAAACTTTTTGTGCATTTAAAGTCTTTAGACATAAATGTCAATGAACTCATCATATAGTGATAATTTAATAGGTTAACTTTTAAATACAGATAAGTTCTTTAACATGAAAATACATCCAATAGGTCTTAATACTTAGCATGAATCCGTTTATGCAAACTAATTATTAAGCTTGATTAATTGTTTATTCTCTCTTAGTGAACCTAGCTAGCTAATTACATATATGTTTATTAGATGTTACCTTCAGGTGGTATATATATGATTTGTAATGAATACTCTTAATATGGTTTGTAATGAATATGGCAGAGCTTGTTGATATGAGAATGGGTGAGAAGCTGAATGGACCGAACCCGAACAAACTTGACATCGTAACCGGTACGAAGACCCAATATTTGGTGTCGCTGAATGGCGGGAACCTCTGAAGGTTGTGTACTCGAAAGAGCACAGGGGTCCGAGCCTCTTGAAGTGGAGGACTTTGATGTCCCGAGACATCGAGAGCGCCATTCGGAGCAAAGTGCCCATGCTTGCGCCTTCATATGCTAAGTTGGCTGAGGAGCACCGAGATGCACTGAGCACTTATATGGAGGTAAAACACAATTTCATAATAATTTTAAAAAACTATCTTTCAGTCATATATATTGAAATATGTTATTTCTAATGATTTCTTTGAATTGTTTTTTACTAGATGTTCTACGACCTCCCACCCACTGAGATAGGCATGTGGACATACATCGACGAGACAGCTGCCAAGATCTACAAGGACTGGAAGTACGACTGCCACACCCACTACGTCGAAGTGTCAAAGGCGACGCCTGCAGAGTTCATCCACCGACCCGAACAGTGGGAGTACCTCAAAGTTCACTTTGAGGACGACGATTATAAGGTAATGGAAAGTAATTAGAGGTTTTTGAATTTCATATAATAGATTCTTATTCTAATAGTTCGTGCATATTTTTGCAGAGGATGTGTGGCCGGAACGCCGCTAACCGGAACAAAGCAAAGGAGAAGGGGTGTGCAGTCAACCACCACTCTGGCACCACTCCCTATAGCTACCGGGTCGCTGCGAATGAGGCGAAAGGCAGTTTGACGCCTATACTTCAGACAGTCTTCGATGTTTATGCACCATCGCAGAATGCGCAAGAGAAAGTGGTGAGTTTCCTGACGAGTTAGATGCAAGAGTTCCTAGTTTTTAGCTTCTGATTTTAATTTTTTACAATTAAAAACTATACAAACACAAACTTATTGGATAATATTTTTTGCAGGCAGCGGTGAAGAGGAAGATAGATCAGCTCTGTGCTAGCCGAGCCAGTGATGTGGAGAGCGGCAATCAAGTGACGGGCCCCGTTACCGTCGAAGAGCAGATAACGGTAGTGGACGCGTGTCTGGGTGGGAAGCCGGGGACGAGAGTCCGAGGTATGTACAAATCATAAAATAACAGTTTGTATTTTAGATAAGAAAGAGAATTTAATTTGAATATTTTTTTGTGTTTTACCATTTTTGCAGGGCTAGGAGGTGCATTAAGACGCCCGGCAAAACCAAGAGGCGGTGCACGCGTGTCCCACGACGATTCGGAGGTTGAGAAGTTGAGGAGCGAACTAGTAGCCGCCAATGAACGTAGCAGAATCAAGGAAGAACAAAGCAGAATCAAGGAACTTGCAACGTATTGCAAGGATGGAGGCTGCCCTCGGCATGTCGGCCAGTCCGGATGCCAATGTCGCCACCGCAAACCCTCCGACAATCGCTTATAAATCATCATGTGCTGAAGGTATAGGTATACCCGATGAAGACTTTGATTAGGACCTTTCGTTAGTTTATAATTGGAACATATGTGCATTATTGTTAGAACATATTGTAGTTTTGAATGAAATCTATGTATTTATAGTGTTTGTGTTATGTTAGATATGTGATTTGAATGAAATGTATGTTGGATATGTGATTTGAATAAAATGCAGGTTTTAGAAGTGAATTAAACCAGACCAGAATTCTGTTTTTCTGTCTCTGTAACAAACAATGAAGCGACGAACATTGATCATTATTCGTCGCTTAGATTTTAATGACGTGACGAATATTCATAAACATTTGTCGCTCATCGTTTCATCATATCATACATTCTCCTATTAAATATGAAATGAAGATATGACTTTTGAACCAAAGTTTGTCGCCAGAAGTGCGAGGCGACAACCCAAAATTCGTCGCATCGTGTTTGAAGAGACGACCCCAAAGTCATCGCAACAGAATGCAAGCGACACGTAGAAATTGGTCGCTAGAGATCTCTGGCAACGACTCAAAGGTCGTCGCTCTTTGATGAGCGACGACTTTTGTTGTCGTCGCAGGAAATATCTAAGCGACGACTTTTGACTTATTATCCGTCGCGTAGAATTTAAGCGACGAGTCTGAAGCGACGACCTCGAAGCGACGAACTTTTGTCGGGACGGTGTTGAAGCGACGACTTTGGAGGCGAAGCGACGACAAAAAGTCGTCGCTTCGATTGTGACCCAGAATAGTGTCTCTATATTAATTAATTCCACCTTTGTTCTAAATTTTAAGTAATCTCTTTGTGCATTTACTTAATAAATTAATTTACTTAATGCAGAAATTTATCATGGCTTGATAATCTAGTTATGATGAGATGCAGAGAGCAGCCAGAACATAATAATCTGTGGCTTTCTGAGTCCTGCATGCCTCAGTACGTATCCTACTGGATTATGCCCTAAAAGCTGATTGACTAGCTACTTACTTAACTGATCGGTGTTTACTACAGGAGAAAATAGCAAAATAAAAGCGAGCCATAGATATGAGGAATTTTCAGTTGTCTCCAAGAAGTTGATATTGCATAAACCCTACATGTCCCGAGCCATAGATAATTGACTATAATTAACGAAACTGGCTAACGTTGCATTTAGCCCTAGTAGTTAATGTTTGGGCCCAAACTGACATTTGTCCGAGACTATGGGTCGAGGCCCATGAGGTTTTCCAGTAAAGGAGAATCTGATATACATTTAATCTTTTCCTTTCTTGGAAAGGATTTGGGGTTTCTTTAGGAATCCGAAAGGGAGTTGGTTTATGGTAGTTGAATCCTGATCGATCTCCGAATCTATTATACTACTTGTTACGCAAGTATTGGGGTTTGACATCCTCTATATAAAGAGCTCTTGTACAACGTAAAAGGGATCCCCGATCAATCAAACAAACACACAAGCTTTTGCTCATCGCAATCCTTGCAAAGCCTCTCCGGAGCATCTTACGCACATAGCCTCCACAAACTGCAAACAACCACCATCCAACCTCCCTGCAACCTTACGCCCGCCACCGGTCGCTGTATCCTTGCATGGTTATTGAAAAGTGCCTTGTACTCGTGTCGAGAGTCGCTAAGACCTATCGCTTCCAGCATATCCGCACATTGTAGTCGCATCCTGCCTCCATACGTATAGAGCCGCACCTTGCCGCCATACGTACAGAGTCGCACGCTCGCCTCGTGTTCATGTTCGCTGAAGCACCCAGTGTCAGTCGCTACGCCGTAGCCAATCGAGTCGTTACTTAGGTAACAAAACACATACCAATCTGCCATAGGTTGGAAAAGGATCGTTTCCCGCGGTCTTGAATTATTGCTCTGCTTTGCGTCTCAGGATCAAAGTAAGATTACTCGATCTGTAATAGGTTGAGAGAAAAATCCTAATATACTTTTGTTAGGTCTTGTTCGAGCCTCTTACGCCGGTCTTGTCAACGCCCGCGTAACAGTCGTTTGATCAAGAAGTCAGGATTTGGGAGCAGACAGACACGCTAGCCAGAGAAGTACGCTCGCCAGAGGTCGTCCGCATCGAAGTTGTACCTAACTCAAAGGTACTGGCACGCTCGCACACACCACAACAGGACTGAGATTGATGTCCGCCACTCCACGTGTTGATCGTTCGCCGGATACTAAATCCGCCACGAACATTTTGGCACGCCCAGTGGGACCAGTGTTAAGATTGCGGGATCTAATCCTTATCGACGAATCATGCCTTCGTGCAATAAGCCAGAACACAGGTTGTTCGCTAAGCACAACTCTGCTGACTGCAGAGGTTTATCAGAGAATGAGGTAGGCCTCAAGTACGGAGGTGTGGCGGCCAGTATTGAGGACCTTTCTGGGGTCACCAAGGTTGGCCAAGAGGTTCCTGAAATAACAATGGCTGCTGATAGCCAGGAGGAACCCGCCATCCTTCTAACTAAGAATATGACTGATGCCTCAGAACCTTTAGAGGTTTCTGAGAAGGACAGCACAGCGATCCTTACCATTCCATCTCCCGAAGATGTAATAGAATCTCTGAACCTTGTATTAGCAAAGTCAGAAAGGAAAGATGACGTCCTTCAAAGGATCGAAGCTAATTTGGCAGAGCTAAGGACGGAACAGATTGGAAGTTCATCCAGCATGAGGTGTTTGGCGCAACAGCAGGATAGAATCACCAACCAGATGGCTGCCCATGCTAAGGACTTCAATGAGAAAGTAAAAGTTCAGCAGGATCAGACAACAAAAACCTCGGCTGCTATTGAGCAGTTATCATTACTGTTCGAACAGAGGTTGGACTTTGAGTTTCAAGAGTCGGAGGAACTGAACCAACAAAAAGTGATCGGAAAAAGGCAGGGAAGGGGTCCTTCCAGCACGACGAGGCCTCCTAATCAGTCTCGCACGAATAGAGGTATGGACTCTTCTGAAGCTACAAAACGGAGAAGAGGAGGTGGAGGAAAGTTCACTGTCCTTCCATCTGATGATGATGAAGAGGCCGACGAGCCCAAAAAGGAGGAAGGCCTGGTTCTAACTGTCGACGATGTGCATTGGCTATTTGAAGAAAGAATGAAGGTTATGCATGGTTTGCCAGACACAAACCGAACTTATGCTAATCCGTTTCCCTCAGAGGTGAATGTACTTCCATGGCCACAGAACTTCAAGCACGTCCGGTTCACCCAGTTCTCCGGAGATTCCTCCGAGGATGCTGAGACTCATATCACTCGCTTTAACAACGAGTGTGGTCCCTATGCGAACAATCCCATACTTAAGCTGCGAGTGTTCGGTACATCGTTAACAGGGTCGGCACTGGCATGGTACAAAGATTTAGCTCCAGGTTCGGTTCCAGACTGGAGGACTATGGAAATCCTATTTAACACCATGTTTGGGGTTGTTGAGGCTAAGGTTACTGTGAAAATCTTAGCCGAAACAGAATAACAACCTGGTGAGTCAGCCATGGATTTTCTGAAACGCTTCAAGCTGCTGATAACCAAGTGTAAGGATAAGCTCTCAGAGGACACTATAGTAGATTTACCTATTGCTGGGTTAGAGGAGGAAGTCCAAGCTGGCTTTCAGCAGGTTCATGTTGCCAATATGGCCGATCTGACCAATAGGTTGGCCAATCAGCAACACTGGATTGATCGAATGAAGGAGAAGAGGGAAAGAAAGAAGAGCATCCCCATGTCTTATTACCCTGGCTCTCTGAAGCCTAAAATAGGTGTCCCTTCTGGCTCAAAGACAGTTGCAACTGTAAACACTGAGTCATCTCCAAACCTGACTTGGGTTGAGGAGGAGAATGACGAAGGAATCGCGGTTGTAGAAGTGGTTGGTCGCCAACAACTACAATCAAAGAGTTTGAGAATGGGCAAGGAGCCAATCAAGATTACGACTTCTGTGCCAACTAAGTCTGCCTTTGAAACATATACTTATAACGCATACAAGGCTCCAGAAATCTTGCAGGAGCTATTCAACCTCGGCCGGCTTAAACATGATGGAGGTTTCATTCCCAAACCCGACTACATGGCGGGGAAGAAGTATTGTAGCTACCATCACATGAATAACCATTACACTAAAGATTGTGTCAAGGTCAAGGACCAGATCCAGATATGGATTAATGATAAAGTCATGAAGGTAGACTCTCCTAAGGAACCTACGTGGACAGAAACTAAGCCGTTCCACCACGTAAACACGATAGATTTTATCTCCAATCCATGTCAACAATTGGAGCCTGGCGAGTGTGTTTCCAAGTTTGCACATTACACATATGATGCAACTAGGGCCCCAGAGATTTGGGAGGTCTTGATCGAACAAGGTGGGGTCAAGCTTGCTAGTGCCTGCCTACTACAAAAGGGAATTTGGCCGGGCGAATCCTACTGTGCCTTTCATCATTCTAACGACCACTGTACCTTTGGGTGTGTAGCGTTAATGGACCAAATTCAAGAATGGATGAATGATGGAACTTTGAGGTTTGCTGAAGAGGCGGTGGCTTCCATAACTGAATTTTGGGTGAATGCCATCGATGAGAATAAAGAAGCGGAACAGCCAACTAATAATAATGGGCATCCGCCAGAAAAGAAAGAGATGGTGCTGGTAGCACGATCTAAGTTATGCCTGAATTGTAAGGTAGGCTGTCGCCTACCTATCACACACGAGGAGCTGTAGTTGGCACTGAAGGAGGCAGAGCAAAAAGCCTTAGAGAGGGCCAAGCACACCCATCCAGTTCCCGGGCGATCCAGGCCCGACGCTTACAGGCGAACGAAATATCGTCCTTATGACCGAGAAATCTATGCTAGCAAGATGGGGTCTCAGCAAGGACCAGGGCCTAGTGGGTGTAAGTCTGTACCGGCTTATGGTCCTTCTAAAGTAACCGATCCAGAGGTTATTGCTAAGCCGTACATTCCACCGGCATCAGGTTCAGAGATCAAGACTGATAGGTGGTATCAACAGCAAAATAGTAAACCTAAGGAGGTACCTCATAATCCAACTAGGAACATGCAGAAGCGGTACGGCAGGGCAAAACGAACCTTGAATGCTTTGGCCACGGGGGAGTTGTTCCCATCAGAGCTTTCAGTCCCGATTAGACACATTCGGGACACCTATAAGCGGTATAGGGCCAAAACATATGTTGATACTCGCCAAGCACGAGGGAGTCAAGTTTCGCCGCCTCGCAGAAGAAGAGCTCATGAGAGGCTTTCGGAGCCGGATCAAGCAGCGGGTGCACCAAGACAGTCACCAAGGAGGAAATTGGATGATTCCCCAGAAAGACATCATATTCGGACCGCGACGTCTGACAAAGAAAATCCTCAATCTAGAGAGAAGATCTTAGAGGTTGGAGGAAATAAAAACGCCAGTATTCCGAAGTGGAAACCGAAGGAGGCGAGTGGTACTACAGTAGGAAAGGTTCCTGAGGGGCAAGCAATTGCCAAGGAATCCGGGCTCGCGAAAGCAGAACCGACTAAGCCTATTACGATTTTGGCTCGGTCAAAATCATCGGGTATTCCTCCCAGAATGTCTTTGCCTCAGTATGTAGCACAAAAGCTAGGTGCTGATCCACCTTCGAGAAAAGCGGAGGGTAAGTCCAGATCCATGCCTTCAAACATGGAGGCGGATGAAGATCTACCAGAAATGGATGATGAGATGAAGGATGATGATGACGAGCATATGGATGAAGATGACAATATCGTGGATTGCAACATGGTCTCATTAGACCCAGAGGTGTTGGATTGTCATATGGCTTTCATATTATCTTCTGATTATGCCGTACCAACACATATCCCTACTTCTCAATTTATCCGAGAGGAAGGGAAGGACAGGCTAGTATACCTTATATAAGAGCCTCAAGACGAGGCATTGGCGAGCGCGGAGGGTAAAGGATCTCAATCCACCAACGACCCTCCCAGGAGTTTGATTGAGCATTCGCGGTTAAATGTGGTGTTCCCAAAACCTACATTCGCCATGTCCCAACACCTCAAGCCGCTGTATATGTCAGCAGAGGTGGTGGGCCTCAAAGTTAATAAGATTCTCATCGACACAGGAGCCGCGGTGAGCGTTACCACACTTAGTACCATGGAAAAACTTCAGATTCCTGCAGAGAAGATTATAGGTACCACTATAAAGGTTAGAGGCTTCGCCGGTGCGGTCACACCAACCAATGGTATCTTGATGCTCAAAGTAAAACTCAGGCCCTCTGACGCTTTTCAAGGGTTCATTGTCACGAAAACAGCCAGTGCCCCATATAGCATGATCTTGGGAAGAGATTGGATTCACAAAACACTTTCTGTCCCATCATCATTGCATCAAGAGATGATCATGTGGGATCCAGTAACCGATATTCCGGTATTGGTCAAGGCGGATGACCGCACTTATACAATAGTTGTTTATTCGCTTGAGACAGACTACTATTATAGTTCCATCAAACCTCTCAGGGTTGAGGGTGTGGACGACGCAGGCCATCCAATTGGGGTGACCTCGAATGATCTAGCTCGATGGGGTTTGACGCAAGCCAAATCAGACGGTTCCAAGCCCACCTCCATCGACTTCTTATCAAATAATATCAATGAGTAACAACCTCACGGTTGAGGAAGCGGAGGCCCTTGCTTCTATGATACAGCACTGTGTTGTTTTTAGAGTGGAGCAATTGGCCTGGGAAGCGGTCGCTCTAGTTGAGTGTATCGATAAAGACGAAACAACGATTCTAGACGAGGTGGAAGCTATACAACCGGCCCCGGCAGCATTAGATGATACTCCACCTAAAGTACATGATCCAGTGGAAAGAGTTAATCTCGGCACCAATGAAGAACCTATAGAGGTGGGGATTAGCCAGTATTTAGAACCAGAATTAAGGCAGCGACTAATTAAGTTGCTGCAAGAATTTAAAGACTGCTTTGTCGAAAAGTATCAAGATATATATGCCTGGACTATCAAGAGAATTGGTTTGCCACCGGATACCAATCAAGGAGGGATTCAGACCAGTCAAGCAGGCGCAGAGGCGGATGAATGCCGAGACTGTCCTGGCGGTTAAAAAAGGGGTTCAGAGCATGCTTGACGCATGCATTGTCAGGCCAGCACAATATTCACAATGGCTGGCGAACGTGGTCCCTGTAAAAAAAAAAGAATGGCAAGATTAGAGTCTGCATGGATTATAGAGATCTCAATGCTGCTTCACCAAAGGATATTTACCCAATGCCTATTGCGGATATGTTGGTTGATGCAGTGGCAGGACACGAGATGTTGTCTTTCATGGATGGGACGGCTGGATATCACCAAATTCCAATTTATGAGCCTGATATCCCCAAGACTGCTTTTCGTTGTCCTGGTTTTACAGGAGCTTTTGAGTATCTCAGTATGCCCTTCGGTCTCACCAATGCAGGGGCAACCTATCAACGCGCTATGAATCTCATTTTCCATGATATCTTAGGAGGTATTTTGGAAGTGTACATTGATGATGTGGTGGTGAAATCAAAGCAGAAGAAGGACCACATAACTCATCTTCGGGATGTCTTCATCAGAATGCGTCGGCACCAACTTAAAATGAATCCAGCTAAATGTATATTTGGGGTTCGTGCAGGAGACTTCCTGGGATTTATGGTGCATGAACAGGGTATTGAGGTGTCAGGAGATAAGGCACAAGCTGTCTTAGAGACACCAACACCTAGGAATAAGAAGGAGCTTCAGAGCTTGCTAGGTAAAATCAATTTCCTTAGAAGATTCATATCCAATTCAGCTGGAAAGATTGCTCCGTTTTCATCTATTTTGAAACTCAAAGACGGGGAGCACTTCATATGGGGACCTGACCATCAAGCTGCATTCAATAAGATTAAGGAATGTCTGGCGAGCCCGCCAGTATTACGACCTCCTTCACCAGGGATCCCACTTAAATTATACATTTCTGCTTCAAGCAATTCTATTGCAGGGTTGTTAGCTCAGGATGAAACAACCGGGGAAGGAAAGAGAATCGAGTATGCGGTTTATTATCTTAGTCGGACCATGTTAGACGCAGAAACTCGGTACACGCCAATAGAGAGGTTGTGCTTAGCACTGTATTTTGCCGGTATCAAACTTCGTCATTATATGCTTTCTTTCACCACCATTGTGGTGGCTCAGACTGACTAGGTAAAATATATGCTTACTAGACCTATTATGAGAGGTAGGGTTGGCAAGTGGATCTTGGCCCTATCTGAATTTTCTTTACAATATGCACCTTTGAAGGCAATGACTGGACAGACGGTCGCTGATTTCTTGCTCCATTATCCTCTTGAGGAGGAGATTCCTGAACAAAGTTAGTCCGTAGCCATGATCAGGACTCAACCTTGGGTGTTATACTTTGATGGTAGTAGTACTGATTCTTTGGCGGGTGCATGTATTTGTATCCAGGGTCCAACCGGGGTCATACACTCATATTCTTTTCAATTAGAATGGAGTTGTACCAACAACCAAGCAGAATATGAGGCGTTGATTATTGGTCTAGAGTTGTTGTTTGATATGGATGCTAAGGAGATTGAAGTTTATGGTGATTCTCTATTAGTCATCAATCATCTTTCTGGAGCTTACAAATGTCTTTCTTTCCACCAAATACATTATTGGGAACGAGCATCAGAATTACTTGAGCAGTTTGCCGATGTGGTGCTTGATTATGTTCCTCGCGAGAAGAACTTTGCGGCTAATGAGTTAGCACAATTGGCGACAGGCATTCGTTTGGCTTATGGTGCTACGGAAAGAATCTTGAAGGTGGAACGCAGAACTTTACCATCTTTGCCGTTCGCAGAGAGGAACGCGGAGAGTGGTTGGTTGCTACAGTAGAGCCAATTGATACAGATTGGCGACAACCAATCATCCAATATTTACAAAATCCTTTTGCACCGTCCGAAAGACGGATTAGGTACTTAGCCACTAACTATTTATTTAAGGGAGGCGAGTTACTTCGCAGGGGTGAAGACGGCGTTGACCTTCGGTGTGTCTATGGGACAGAAGCCAAGAGGCTTATGCGAGAGGTACACCTTGGCGTTTGTGGTTCGCGTCAAAGCGGACCAAAGATGAGGTGGCTCATTCGAAGATACAGATTTTATTGGCCATCTATTCTTAAAGACTGTATCAGTTTTGCACAAGGTTGCATCGATTGTCAAGTTCATGGGCCAGTCTAAAGAATTCCTAACATCCCTTTTGCAACCTATTATCAAGCTTTGGCCCGCCAGAGGTTGGGCACTGGATTTTGTTGGAGAGATACACCCTAACTCTTCCCTCCAACATAAGTATCTGCTAATTGGTACGGATTTCTTTACTAAATGGGTTTAAGCAGTACCTGTCCGAAATTGTGACGCCGCAACAGTCATCCGATTTATCTTTCAGAATATCATTTGTCGATATGGTATTCCTGAATGTCTAGTGGCGGACAGGGGGGCAGCTTTTATGGCAGAGAAGACTCAGGAGTTTTTACAAGGCTATGGAATCCAATTTCTTCATTCTTCCCCATATTATGCTCAATCCAATGGCCAGGCAGGGGCTAGCAACAAGGTAATTATCTCTATTATCAAGCGTATGTTGGAAGATAATCTGAGGGCATGACATACTGAATTGGACAACACTCTGTGGGCATATCGTACATCCAAAAGAACGCCTATGGGAACTACACCATATGCGTTAATGTATGGCCATGATGCAGTCTTACCTTTGGAAATTAATGTGAAATCTCTTCGAGTCCAAGAGCAGCATCAGTTAATTGGTGATGACTACATCCAAGCTATGTTCCAGGAGCATGAAGACCTTGATGATAGACGTTTTGGAAGCTCTGGATAATATAATCATGGAAAAGAAGAAGGTCGCGAGAGCTTATGATAAACGAACTAAGGGCAAGTCTTATGGCGAGGGCGATCTAGTCTGGAAAGTCATACTTCCCTTTGGCGAACGCGATACAGGTTGTGGTAAGTGGTCTCCTAAATGGGAGGGTCCTTTTGTCATTCACCAGATCATTGGCAAGGGCGCTTATCAACTCAGAGACATCGATGGCGAAGTCCACACAAATCCTATTAATGACCGCCATCTCAAGAAATATTTTCCTAGCGTCTGGGAGTACGAAGAACCGCTCGCCATGGTTGAGGCTGGGGGGCATTCTTTTCCTTAAAATTTTCCTCGCTTGGGGGGGCGACCAGACTTAATTTTCTTGGCTTCCCTTCACTTCGCATTTCCGTACTCGCTTCAGCCAAAGAAAACTGGGGGGCAATATCAGTGCAGGCCGTCCGCTAGAAGCTAGGAGCTAGAAGTGATTCATCCAGGAATTTTTTGAATTTTTTGTGAAACTGAAAGAGTTTCATAGCAGTTCGTTAATCCCGAATTCAACCCTAGGACCAATAAATGTGGTCCTATTTTTATTTTTGTGTTTTCAGTAATACAATATCATTTGATTTCATGAAGGAAGACAGTACATATGTTTTTCTGAATTTAATTTCATTCAAAGACTTTGCGGTCAAAACTTTTACAAAGCATAAACATTACAATATGAAGAGCTATTAACTAGCTCTGAAACCATGTCTATGCTAAAGGACTTTGATCGATCACAAGGAAGGTTTGAATTTCTATTTTGAACTCTGTATCAGAATTCTTCCAACAAAAAGGCGGGCTCGAGTCAAGGTCATCTCCTTGACTTGCCGAATGTAGAATTCCCTTCCTTGATCGTCCTTTATGTCAGCCTCCTTGTTCTTTTGAGAACCAACACACAGCAATCCTCATCCGCCAAATTGCAAGTTAACCCTTGACAAATGAGTAGGCCATTTGATTGAGGTTCAGAACTACTGGGTTGAGAGAAGAGCGAAAGGGCAAGGAATTTCCGTCCGCCAGGTTGGAGCAGTTCAGATGTTGGCATGGACGGAAATGTCATCCGCAGATCCTTTTCTGTTCCTGCCAGCAGGCGGAGGAACAGTAGAAGCTGCATGATTACAAGGCTGACAGATGACGCCTAAGCCGATAGCCCAGTATTATACCAAGGGAGGACGTGAAGAATCTGGCCAAATTCTGACCAACCCTCTTATATCACGTCATCCAAGGGTATAATACCAGATTATGCGACTTAGGATTTTGCTAATACCAGATTACACGACTTAGAGGTGTTCTTAACAACATCTGGATGTAATCTGGAGGAAAAGATTGTGGAAGCCATAAGGGCTGTGAAGCAAACAGAGAGAAAAGGATGGAAGACATGGCAGGACTGAAGGACTGAACAATCTCAAGGGAAGGGTTCCTTTATATAGTAGAATCCGTAAGCAATCCAACGGCTGGGATGATTTAGGGTTACCATGCGAACTGCCGAAATTTATTGAGAAGTTATCACATTCAACCGTTTGCGTTGGGAGCGTTGGAGGGGTTTGAATACCGAATCCTCGGAAATTGGTACTTGCAATTGTTGACCATTTAATTGAAGTGATGATTCACTAAGTTGAACAAAGCGGTTTGGGGAATGGGTTGAGTTGCCATCAAAGAAAAATGGTTTGGATAAAATGAGACAAACATTTTGAAAGCCCAATTTACTTGGGGGGCATTGTCTTAAGTTGTAACATCGCGAACCTAGAGTTACATTTTGACTGCATTACTTTTACTTTTACTCCTCGGGAATTGTTTTTACGATTCAAAAGTTCTAAAGGTTGACTTTTAAATAAGTTGACCCGACCGAGGATTTTATTTTATGACGAGGTAGAAGACGTTGAAATGAGTTCGTGGACACGTAGCATGCTCAATTTGGAGTTTGTATGAAAAAGTTACGATGTAAAATCGGAAATTTGTCCGATTTTGGACGAGTATAAATAGCCGGGAGAAAATTTCCCGAAAGGGAAATCCCCCATTTTTTTTCTTTTTCTTTTTCTTTTCTTTCTTTTCTTTTCTCTCCTTTCTCTCTCCTCTCCCCCGACCCAGCGCCGACCTCCACCTAGCTCCGCCGTCCGGCCGAACTGGGCCGGCGCACCGGTCCCGTTCGGACCGCCTCCTCCTCCTCGTCTTCTCTGTGGCAGCGGCACGGCTTGAAACGCCGCGGTTTGGCGGTGCGACGCCCGAATGGGTTCGACTGTGTCGAACCGGAATCGGCTCCTCCGGTCGCCGTTCGTCTAGATTCTGGTCGGGAATCGAAGACCATGATCCGTGCAATCATTCCATGGAGGGAATTGGACCGATTTGCACCAGGTAAGGAGGAATTGGAATTTGAAAATTTTTAGGGTTTTTAGGAAATTTCGATTGAGGTTGTGATTTTGGTGTTATTGTTGGATTTGGAGGTTAGAATTGAGTTTAGAACATTGTTTGGAATCGATTGAGTGTAATTTGGTGTCGAATCGGTTAGTTTTTGGAGAAAATTGGAGGTTGGTGTTTCGGGCCGCCGTGCCGGCTGCCGTACGCGGCGGCTGGGGCTGTTTTTGGCGGAGGAGACGGCGGGGATGAGGTTCTGAGGTGGTGGCGATGATGTTGGGTGAAATTGGCTTCGATTGGAGGTGTTTTTGACCTCCGGTGGCGGAGCTGCCGGCGGCGATGGCGGCGCTCCGGCGGCGAGAGGTAGGAAATGATGAACAGTAACCGGTAAATAGTAAAACAGTAAAAAGGTAAAAGTAAAATGGTAAAAGGTGAAAATTAAATGGTAAAACAGTAAACAGTAAATGGTAAATAGTAATTGGATTTTAACCATTTACTGTTTGACTTTCAGAATTACTGTTTGACCTAGAATAATTACTGTTTGACCAGTAGTTTTTACTGTTGACTTACCGTAAAAAGGTTAAAAGCTGATTAAAAGGGTTTTACGACGGAATAACTAGGAAAAGAATTAATCGGACACGGAGTGGGTGTCCTGAGTAATTTCGGACTTAGATTATTCGGTATTAAGGCGAAATTCCTATACCGATAAGTGAAAAAGGAAAAATTGGAAGTTTCGGACAAGTGAGGACGTCCGTAGATTTATCGATTATAATTAAATTCCGAATTTCGTAATATTTAGAATTTCGTCCCTGTTACAGGTCGAGAGGTTATTCGACAGGACGAGAGATCAGATTAGCGGCGCGCTCGGTAGTACTGTGAGTGGATTTTTATTTTAAATAAATGCATGCATAATTGTTTTAATGAAACGAAGTTTATTTTAAATAAATGATTTGAGAAGCATGAGAATTCATATAATTAAAATGAAATGATATTTAAAGAAATATATAGTTTTGGGGTTTATGTTTTTACTACTATTTTAGTAGTACGTGATTTTATCCTGAAACTAAGTTTCCGGAAATAGTATGTTTTAATTATTCATATTTGGATTATGTTGAAAAAGCATATGTGTATTTAAAGGTAGAGACCGGAAATGAGATTTCCTGGGATTTTATTATTTTATTATTTATGATTTTGACATGTGAGACATGTCGACATTATATTTTCTTATCGATATTATTTTTACGACATGGGGACATGTCAGATTTATAGTTATATATTCTTTCGAGGCTATGATTCTATTTGATTATATATGTATAGATAAGCCTCATATGTACGGTCGGGGACTGTACGGATTTATATATAAGGGGAAGCGTATTTTCGGTTTTGTTTTCGGATTTTCACCATATCAGGGTCCAGATATATATTGATGCTAGCTAGCTTATTAACCTCATCCCACGTGAGGTGACGACTTGACCATATATGTCAGATTCACGCTCAGTGGTCGACGGAGTGTGGTGTAGAGGTTTAGCGTGGGACGTTATAGAGAGTCTTAGAGGCTCTGACCCTTAGTCTTGGAGGCTACTATTATATGGTGGTAATGATGTTCCCCTATCTTATTATGTGACCAATGAGATTGGTCTTGATTTTTTTATATTATCTGGTTTTCGGGAACATTTCTCTAGGAGACTTTCTGATTTTAATAAATTCCCGAACGAGCGGGGCTGGGGTTTTTATGTGACCAATGAGATTGGTTGAGAAACATCACAAATGGTTTTCAAAAGTATATTGTTTTGAATACATATAAAAATAATAATTATTTATTTATTTGATTTTATATCAGCGGGGCTGATGATTTTTAAATATGATTTTCTTAAAACGTGGGACGTTTTATTTATAATGCATGCATTGTGGTTTTATTTCTAAAACTGTGGGAAAGTAATATAATAGTTTCATTTAAAGTACTATATTAAATCATATTATTTTATCCACTCACTCTAACGTTTTTAAATTAGTTTTCCCTGGGCCCTTCGATTTAAATCGCCCAGTGTGCAGAGTATTGATCAGAGGTCAAGAGTACTCGGAGTCGAGGCATAGCTATCATCATTGTCGTTTCCGCTAGGTGGGATCTGTGATCCCTTATTCTTTTATTTTCATATTATATTTTTGTTCTATTCCATTTGTATTTCCAGTTCCTTGTTTTAGACTGCTCTGATTACTTGTGAGTCAATTGGGTATAAATTGAGTTTGATTTTGTATTTATTTGTGGCGGTTGTTGTGATTTGGGGAGCAGGTGGCTCCAGGTGTTGAGGATGAATCTGGATTTAGAAGTGTTTTTGGTTGTTGAAGGCCTTAGGGTTGTCCATCCTAAGATTGAGTTTATCGATTTATCGATAGAGTTAGTCTTAAGGTGGTCCCCGCAGGACCTTATCCGAATTTCATGGTGAAATCCGGGGCGGGTCCTGTCAGTTTGGTATCAGAGCATTAGGTCCTTTCATACCTTGAGTCGTGTTATCTTTTATATTTGATGACGCCTAGTATTCTTGGATTGATGGTCCGACCGCGGCGGATTTCCATCATATATTTCAATGCTAGTGTGTTCATTAAGTGTGTGATTCAGATTCCTTGGTGTCTTGTTAGGTACTCTGTAGGGTACTATTCTATTCAGTTATTTTATATGCTTAGTAATGCTTAGTACCACCGACTGATGGTCCGACTGCAGCGGGTAGCCATCGTATGTTCTTGGTGCTAATGTCATTATTAACTATGTAAAATGCATTTCAGGTATCGAGTTGTATATCTTGGACTATGCCTCAAGTACATTGACCTCTTAGGACGTTATCCTTGCGTACGTAATAGGTATGTGGGTTATACCTATTCAGTTGTGCATTGACGCTTATAAGCAGTTTTAGCGTCAGGTTACGAGTTGGGAACTCGGATGTTTCAGCCCTATTTCTTTCGAAATAGGAATGTGTTATTCTTGAGAGGGCTACGCAGTGAGACTTTAGTCTCTTATTCACGTTGTGTTCAGGGATTGACTCTAGCTTTTGAGTGACCTATTAAAGTGATCGGTTTTGGAAATGTTGTTATGGCCAGAGTGAGATGATTGGCGACGTTGTGACTTTGCTGTAATGAGTGGGAAATGGAATATGTAACATTCTGAATGTTATTTTAGATTGTTTTGGGTTTGTGTGAGAGCCAGTCTTCGGCTATATTTTGTGGGTTGACCAATGGATTTGGCGTATGTGGAGAAAGTGAGTATGTGGACGTTTAAGTGGCAGTGTACATGTGTAGTACACATAACCGTATTGTGTTGATATTGGGCATATTGGTTATGGAGGAATAAATGGAGAGCCATATAGAGATTGTGGGAACTATAAGTAATTCTAATTCTTAGCGACCTTGGTCGGGAGATTGGACAAAGGAAGAATTATAAATTGAAATACCGATCCATATTGGAGATGGTACCTCGAAATACGTGATATTTGTGGGGAAAGAAATTTGAAGATGTGGTCATGGTAACTTTGGGAGGTCAGTGATGATTGGAAGTTGGCGATTCATGATGATTCCATGCGGCGTAAATTTTGAGATATAGTCGTTATGGCTTCGGAATCACCGTGTTACGATAATGTATGGCTTGAGCTCAGTGGCATGGCTTTACCGCGTGAGAAGCTGGAGATGATATCTGAAATACCGAGATCGGGGATCCTTTTGACGATTGCATGGTTAGCTCGGTAATTCGGATGAGAAGATTCTGGTAGTTGCACCAGAATTTGACAAATGGCTTTTTTCGACTGGTCATTATATAAATAATTGTATTTATATTTGATCAGCCACTTCTTTCGTTCTTTTGTGTCTCTTATTCGAGGAATTGCTTCGAAACGTTGACAGATCATAACTTTTGATCCGTAATCCTGACTCGAGGCCCGTGAATGGTTTCTAGTTCGGATTGAAGTCACATGATTATCTATGGTAGTTGGATTGAAATCCAACGGTGACTTCCCGGAAGTATTTTTCGAACTTCAGAGCTATTTTAGCCATTTTTCATAGTTGAGTCGGAGTTCTATCTGCTACCGTCGTAGCGATATAGTTTGATTTTCAAACAGTTATGTGGCTGACAGCGAATGTTGACGTTAACTATCTAATTAGTCACGGAACACTTGTCAAGCAAAGGTATTGGCTTTGTTCTTATTTTGACAAGTGTGAGGCATGTGGATGGTTGCATTCCAGATTGTTGTGATTGTAGAGGTAGAGATTTCGACGCCAAGGGGTTTGTGACATTGAAATCATGGGATGTAGCATGAGATAAGAATTGAATGGTGTGATTCAATCGGAGGACGCTAATAAATCAAGTGACGTTATTAAGAAAAGTGAATCTTGAGGACGATAAGATAAGTCACGAATATTTATTTTGTACTGGTTTTGCATGGCAAGGCCAGGTGATTTGTTCGAGACGTTTTATCTGTCATTTATAGTATAGCCTTATGGGAAATGTGTTTCCCTGTTGACTCAGGAAATGTTTCGAGTCAAGGCTTGTGTAAGGAATGTTGTGACGTAATAGTGCGTATTCTTATTAGTTGAACGACGTTTCATTAGTGGGAGAATTTCTTTTGGGATCGTAGTGTGGTGGGACCACTTACCGATCCGGAGATGACTTGAGAAGTCATTATTTTTGTAATGCGTGTTGGTGTTTTCATCGGATAGATCATTGATTTGAATTATTCTCATGTCAGCCCTCGTGGGACGAGATATCGACTAGTTTAATTAAGGTTTCGAGAATCTTATTTCTCGAGGGTTTCTTTTCTTCGATGCGAGCTAATGGAAGATATTGGATATGTGTTGGCTCAAGCAAATTCAAGTTGTGAGGTTTATTTTGTGAATTCAGCGAGTCGTTTGGTATTTGAGATATTTTCTCTCGAGTTTAAGATCATATTCGGAAATTCAATTTACGTGGAATGCTGTTTTTGTTAATGATTGATTTAACAGTTCTGGTGTTAGTCGTTGGTTATGAAAACATATTTTGACATCAGAAGAATTTCTTTGATGTCATATCGGATATGGGTATTGGTGATAGCTGATGTATCTAGTTGGAAGTCTCTGTTGGTTGTCACATTTGACGAAGATTAAGGTCCCACTCTTTTGTGAGTTGTGAATTATGAGAGTTGCTTTATTTATGGACGAGATTGAACTTTGATAAGTCAGTTTATTTTGGAATCAGTCCTGATCATTTTAGTGCGGGAAGCACAAGTTGAGGACTCGTCCTAAGAGCATATGAGAGATAAAGCATTGAATAGCTCACATGTGTATTTTCTCTAGTTCGTGTGATGAGACGTTATTGATTGATGTGACAACAGGTGAAACGTGAGAGGTAGAACTTTGGGATTCCCAGCGGCATTTGCCGGTGTCAGTGTGAGATTAGATATTATTATTTTGATTTGTTTATGGCATATTCCGCACGCAAAGTCGACATGATGAGATGTGGGTGATAGAGATTGTTAGACCCTCTGATGTCTAAGTACATGGAATCTGATTGAGAATCGTGATTTATTGTATGGACCTGAAAGGAGTTGCACGCAGCTTTGGAAACTCGATGATATTCAGCATTGTCTTGCACACCTGGATTGGTGAATGGACAGAGAGATCTGTTAAGATCCTAAAGAATATGTTGAGTTTTGTGAGATGCAGTTCACGGGTATCTGAGATGAGTAACTCAAAGTTCTACGGATAATAGAGGCGAGATCCTGAGCCTCAAGATTTATCGGCCTTCAGGAGATTACGGAGCGGATTGGTCAGGTAGCTTATCGGTTAAAGCTACTTTCGAAGTTATCCAAGATACATGATGTTGTTTTTCCATGTGTCTATACTCTATGAGTAATTGCCGATCTTCCGCATATTTTGGAAACTCAACCTATCAACCGAAGAAAGATTAGAATGTCAAGGAGCAGCCAGTTGGAAAGTCTGGATCAGGAGGATTAAATTGTATGAGGTAAATCAAGAGGTAAAGGAAATTACCTGAGAAACTAGAGGAGCAGTGAGATGTCAGTGCTCATTCTTCTTTTTGGCAGTAAATTTCGGGGACGAAATTTTATAAGGAGGGGAGAATTGTAACATCCCGAACCTAGAGTTACCTTTTGACTGTATTACTTTTACTTTTACTCCTCGAGAATTGTTTTTACGATTCGAAAGTTCTAAAGGTTGACTTTTAAATAAGTTGACCCGACCGAGAATTTTATTTTATGACGAGGTAGAAGACGTTGAAATGAGTTCGTGGACACGTAGCATGCTCAATTTGGAGTTTGTATGAAAAAGTTACGATGTAAAATCGGAAATTTGTCCGATTTTGGACAAGTATAAATAGCCGGGAGAAAATTTCCCGAAAGGGAAATCCCTCATTTTTTTTTCTTTTTCTTTTTCTTTTCTTTCTTTTCTTCTCTCTCCTTTCTCTCTCCTCTCCCCCGACCCAGCGCCGACCTCCACCTAGCTCCGCCGTCCGGCCGAACTAGGCCGGCGCACCGGTCCCGTTCGGACCGCCTCCTCCTCCTCGTCTTCTCTGTGGCAGAGGCGCGGCTTGAAACGCCGCGGTTCGGCGGTGAGACGCCCGAATGGGTTCGACTGTGTCGAACCGGAATCGGCTCCTCCGGTCGCTGTTCGTCTCGATTCCGGTCGGGAATCGAAGACCATGATCCATGCAATCATTCCATGGAGGGAATTGGACCAATTTGCACCAGGTAAGGAGGAATTGGAATTTGAAAATTTTTAGGGTTTTTAGGAAATTTCGATTGAGGTTGTGATTTTGGTGTTATTGTTGGATTTGGAGGTTAGAATTGAGTTTAGAACATTGTTTGGAATCGATTGAGTGTAATTTGGTGTCGAATCGGTTAGTTTTTGGAGAAAATTGGAGGTTGGTGTTTCGGGCCGCCGTGTCGGCTGCGGTACGCGGCGGCTGGGGCTGTTTTTGGCGGAGGAGACGGCGGGGATGAGGTTCTGAGGTGGTGGCGATGATGTTGGGTGAAATAGGCTTCGATTGGAGGTGTTTTTGACCTCCGGTGGCGGAGCTGCCGGTGACGATGGCGGCGCTCCGGCGGCGAGAGGTAGGGGATGATGAACAGTAACCGGTAAATAGTAAAACAGTAAAAAGGTAAAAGTAAAATGGGAAAAGGTGAAAAGTAAATGGTAAAACAGTAAACAGTAAATAGTAAATAGTAATTGGATTTTAACCATTTACTGTTTGACCTAGAATAATTACTGTTTGACCAGTAGTTTTTACTGTTGACTTACCGTAAAAAGGTTAAAAGCTGATTAAAAGGGTTTTACGACGGAATAACTAGGAAAAGAATTAATCGGACACAGAGTAGGTGTCCTGAGTAATTTCAGACTTAGATTATTCGGTATTGAGGCGAAATTCCTATACCGATAAGTGAAAAAGGAAAAATTGGAAGTTTCGGACGAGTGAGGACGTCTGTAGATTTATCGATTATAATTAAATTCTGAATTTCGTAATATTTAGAATTTCTTCCCTGTTACAGGTCGAGAGGTTATTCAACGGGACGAGAGATCAGATTAGCGGTGCGCTCGGCAGTACTGTGAGTGGATTTTTATTTTAAATAAATGCATGCATAATTGTTTTAATGAAATGAAGTTTATTTTAAATAAATGATTTGAGAAGCATGAGAATTCATATAATTAAAATGAAATGATATTTAAAGAAATATATAGTTTTGGGGTTTATGTTTTTACTACTATTTTAGTAGTACGTGATTTTATCCGAAAACTAAGTTTCCGGAAATAGTATGTTTTAATTATTCATATTTGGATTATGTTGAATAAGCATATGTGTATTTAAAGGTAGAGACCGGAAATGAGATTTCCGGGGATTTTATTATTTCATTATTTATGATTTTGACATGTGAGACATGTCGACATTATATTTTCTTATCGATATTATTTTTACGACATGGGGACATGTCGGATTTATATTTATATATTTTTTCGAGGCTATGATTCTATTTGATTATATATGTATAGATAAGCCTCATATGTACGGTCGGGGACTGTACGGATTTATATATAAGGGGAAGCGTATTTTCGGTTTTGTTTTCGTATTTTCACCATATCAGGGTCCAGATATATATTGATGCTAGCTAGCTTATTAACCTCATCCCACGTGAGGTGATGACTTGACCATATAGGTCAGATTCAAGCTCAGTGGTCGACGGAGTGTGGTGTAGAGGTTTAGCGTGGGACGCTATAGAGAGTCTTGGAGGCTCTGACCCTTAGTCTTGGAGGCTACTATTATATGGTGGTTGATGGAGCTATTATCCAAACACATTGTACCTGCAAAACAACTTCATACACATATTACCCTTCTTGTGTCATCGTTAGTATAGGACAAGTAGGGATCGTTCAATCCGGGGAAATCAAGGGCTTTCAATCACATAAAGCATTACAAAATCATATTGGGGGTTTGAAATTTGATTCTAAAACCTACTGAAAATTACAAAAATAAAACCTAAATTATATATTTACATATGATCAACATCTTTCACACAATACACATCACACAAAAGCTCACATGCACATAACAAACCGATCAAAGACAATAATACGGCAGCAACTTTATTGAATCCGATTTCATGCAATTTAGTTCCAATTAAAACTAGAGCCCTTCGTGGTTCATCTAATCATTCAAAACTCCTTAATTATTCAGAATTAGCTTCGTGCATAACCCTAAACATAGTGCTAATCAGTTTAAAGACACTTCGTGTAGAAATTAAACCAAGAAACACATAAGCACAATGAGTTGAATTGGAAACATGCAACAAGTATGGCGTCACCTCACCTTGCTTCAACATGCATATTTTCTGAATTACTCTATCCCTTAGAACCAATACAAGATAAATCAACTTCGTGTATAACTTACCTCATATTTGTGGTTCGGTAACATAAAGAATTAAACCCAAGATCAGCCTAGCTAAAGCTTCACTTAACCCTAAAACTTGTTGTGCATACGAATTCAGAAAATAAACCAAATAAAATCATCAAATCATCAAACAAAGTTACTGCCCTATTACCATACAATCAATTCGTCATACACATGTTCATCAATTAGACAAAAAGAAAACCAAAACACATAACAGAATTTCGGAAATCTAATGTAAAATTAATAAAACCAAATAACAAACCACAAATCCTTACAAACTTCATAGACAAAGTTAAGTAATTATACAGAAAATTACAAGCCATGAGAGATGAGTGAATCACACTTTAAAAGAAACCTTGAAGAGGAATCGGCAAAGGAAGATTCGGTGGGATGATGTCTTGCGATCGGTGGTGGTGATGAACTATGGTGGATTCGGCTTGTAAAAGTGTATGGGATTTGTGGTGCTAGTTGGACAGAGTTTTGGCTAGTGAAAAGTGAGAGAGAAGAAGATATTTTCTGTGTGAAAATCATCAAATATATAGAGGCCAAAGGGTGGCTGCAACTAGGGTTCACAAAACCTAATTTTTCTCAAACTTATCCTGCTGGCAGATTTGACCTTCGAGTGAAGATTATGGAATATCTTTCTCTAGAAAATATATATTAAAGTGATTCCAGTTGGGTTGGAAACTAGACTCCCGTAGCTTTCTATCCATATAAGGCTCGAATTCTGATTCATTGTGAGCTATCCGGGAGAGTCCGTGGAAGTTGGATGACGTGCACATGAATTCTGCCGAATTTGATCAGGATTTGTTGCGATTTTCTTCCTCTATTTTCTGCCGAAAATTCCCAAGATAATGACTGAATAATTGAGCAATATCTCTTTAGGTTTTCAATGAATTAATTCAGTCAAAAATCTTGCACAAAGGATGGAATTCAGTCCACATTCGTAAGCCAAATCCATGTAGAACTCGGTTTATGTTTTCTTCTTTCGGCAGACTTGACCTTCGTACATTCAAACCGGCATAACTTTTTGTTCAGGAAAGATTTTGCTGCGATTCTAAGTCCCAGAGAAACTAGACTCGTAGAGCTTTCCAACGGCGTATGGCCCGTTCTCTGGTTCCAAGCGATGTGTACCACAGAAATTCCGGAAATCAGGACACAGTCTCAGGAAAATTCTGGTAGTCCCTGGATTGGTTTGCTCAAACTGCCAAGTTGCAGCCTTCATTTGGGTGACTTCCCAAACTCCGATTGATTTGAAATTTTGACACAATATACTTTAGCTTGCCAATTATATGCATACCAAATTTCATAAAATTTGGAAAAGGATAGGTCAGTTTAGCACAGGCCTCAAAATCACGAAAACAACATATTTTGCACTTTTTCCTCAGATTTCTATACTTAGTCATTTTTCTGATTATTAAGCACATTTCTCCAAAACTCTTCCGAAATGACACTAAACTAAATTATGACTTTATCTTAGGTAAATAAGGGTTAAACAAAGCATAAATGAGTGCTTAAGCATATTAATATCATCGCACATTGTGCTCCTATCAGTGGTAATGACGTTCCCCTATCTTATTATGTGACCAATAGGATTGGTCTTGATTTTTTTATATTATCTGGTTTTCGGGAAAATTTCTGTAGGAGACTTTCTGATTTTAATAAATTTCCGAACCAGCGGGGCTGGGGTTTTTATGCGACCAATGAGATTGGTCGAGAAACATCACAAATGGTTTTCAAAAGTATATTGTTTTGAATACATATAAAAAGAATAATTATTTATTTATTTGATTTTATATCAGCGGGGCTGATGAATTTTAAATATGATTTTCTTAAAACGTGGGACGTTTTATTTATAATGCATGCACTGTGGTTTTATTTCTAAAACTCTGGGAAAGTAATATAATAGTTTCATTTAAAGTACTATATTAAATCATATTATTTTATCCACTCACTCTAACGTTTTTAAATTACTTTTCCCTGGGCCCTTCGATTTAAATCGCCCAGTGTGCCTATTGATCAGAGGTCAAGAGTACTCGGAGTCGAGGCATAGCTATCATCATTGTCGTTTCCGCTAGGTGGGATATGTGATCTCTTATTCTTTTATTTTCATATTATATTTTTGTTCTATTCCATTTGTAGTTCTTGTTTCTTGTTTTAGACTGCTCTGATTACTTGTGCGTCAATTGGGTATAAATTGAGTTTGATGTTATGTTTATTTGTGGCAGTTGTTGTGATTTGGGGAGCAGGTGGCTCCAGGTGTTGAGGATGAATCTGGATTTAGAAGTGTGTTTGGTTGTTGAAGGCCTTAGGGTTGTCCATCCTAAGATTGACTTTATCGATTTATCGTTAGAGTTAGTCTTAAGGTGGTCCCCGCAGGACCTTATCCGGATTTCATGGTGAAATCCTGGGCGGGTCCTGTCATAAGTTCAATCAGGTTCATCCCTATTCTTCGAATCTTCGCTTGCAGGTGATGCATTTGGTCCGTAAGCTCTTCTTCTTCTGCTAGACTCTGCCGGGCTTCGCCATGAAGAGTGGTCAGGAGCGGCCTTTGTTCACTCACGTGTTGGAGATGCTCATCTTGCCTTGCTTTGATGAGGGCGATCTTTTGGTCAAGAAGGTTTCTTTCCCTCTCCAGGCGAGCGAGTTCTTCCCCGTCATCATGGCTTACGGTTGCTACCGTAGCGGAGTAGGTGATGGAGCTATAATCCAAGCACAAAGTACCTGCAAAACAACTTCATACACATAATACCCTTCTTTTGTCAATTGTAGTTAGGACAAGTAGGGATCGTTCTATCCGGGGAAATCAAGGGCTTTCAATCACACAAAGTGTTGCACATAAGGGGGTTTGTCGAATTTTAATGTCTAATTACCTACTGATTTTTTACAAATTTAAATCCTAAATTATTATATACAATTGATCAACATCTTCCACATAATCACAAAACACAAAACTCATTACACATGCAACGAAATTAAAACAAGTAATAGGGGCAGCAAGCAAATATCGAATTCAAGATCAACTAAGTTCCAATTTAATTAGAGCCTTCGCGGTATATCTAATTATTCAAAATATCACAAGTATTTAGAATTAACTTCGCGTATAATCCTAAACATGGTACTAATCGGTTTAACAACACTTCGCGTAGAAATTAAACACAAATAGCACATAACCACAATATGTCGAATTGGAACATGTTAGCAGGTATGGCGTCACTCATCCCACATCGACATGTAAATTTCCAGAATTACTCTAGCCCTTAGATAAATACATATTAAAACCAACTTCGCGTATGATCCAACATGTATTAAATCGGCAAGTGAATTCAACATCTAGACAACACTCATGGCCTTTCAAATGCATCTAGACATCTCCTTCGGTTGCACACGAATTAAGGAAATAAACCTAATTAAATCAAGAAAATATGCAAAAGCCTACTGCGCATCATACCATATTCAATTAAATCACAAGCATAATTCGGTAATTAAACACAAGAAAACCAAACAATATAATAAGAATTCGGAAATCCCATGAATAAATAACAAAACAAAAATCGGAACCAAGAATCCATACATAATTCATAGACAAATTAATGTATAAATACAAAGAAACTAAAGCCATCGGAAATTACAATCCAAGTGACAACCTTGTTGAAGAATTCGGCAAGTGGATTGGTGTTGATGATTGGAATGATTTTATGAAAGGTGGTGGAAGATGGTTCGGCTATGTTCTTGGTGAGGATTTTTGGAGAGAATTCGGCAGAGTTTCGGCAAGTTTAAGTGAGGAAGAGAAGATGATTATTCTGAAATTATGTTGTGGTATTTATAGAGGCAAGGGAGGCAGCTAGGGTTTACAAAATCTAGTTTTTCTCAAACTTATCCTGGTGGCAGATTTGACCTTCGAGTGAAGATTATGGAATATCTTTCTCTAGAAAATAGATATTGAGGTGATTCCAGTTGGGTTGGAAACTAGACTTCCGTAGCTTTCTATCCATATAAGGCTCGAATTCTGATTCATTGTGAGCTGTCCGGGAGAGTCCGTGGAAGTTGAGAGACGTGCACAGGAATTTTCCCGAAATTAATCAGGATTCTTTTTCTTTTTCTTATTATCTGAATTCTTTTCTTCTAGACTCTTCTTGGCCTTATCTTGGACTTGAATCTTCTCATTAAGTTAGTATGGACATATCTTTAGGTCCATAATATCCGATGCATGCTTCAAAAGGGCAAAGGAAAGCTTTCCTTGTGCAACCGGGAAATTGTTGTTTTCCCGGCAGAATGACCTTACTCCAGTAAATCCGGCATAACTTCCTCCTCAGAGCTCCGATTGATGCGATTCCAAGTCCCAGAGAAATTAGACACACATAGCTACCTCCATATAAAACAGTTTGATCAAATTCCTTATGAGTCGTCAGGAATGATTTTTCGAAGTTGGGACACAGTCCCAGGAAAATCCTGGAAGTCCCTGGATTGGTTTGCTCGGACTGCCAAGTTGCAGCCATCTTTTGGGTGACTCCTGAACTCCGATTGATCTGAAATTTTAACACAACATTCCTTAGTATATGAATAATAAGCACACCAAATTTCATTAAATTCGGATAACGATAGATCGCATTTTTACTCATCTCAGAATCACGAAAAAGACAACTTGCATTATTTTCCAGATTCCTCAAACTTAGTCATTTTTCGGATTCTTAACCAACTTTTCGCCAAACTCTACCAAATTAACACTAAACTATATTATGACTCTATCTTAGACAAATAAGGGTTAAACAAAGCATAAATGAGGGTAAAAACATATAATATCGTCGCACATTGTGCTCCTATCAGTAGGCATTTATTGCACTCGTGAGGGCTGCATTTACATCTTGCGTCTTAAATTGTTGGGCTGGAACTATGGCTAGTTTTTCATGAAGTTGCCTCAGAAGATCAGGAAGGCTCGCCAGGAAGTTTTTGAAATCTAATTGAACCGAGGTGGGCAGGCGTTCGACATGGTCTTGTAGCAGTTGGACTGAGGATTCACTACCAGCTTTGACAGAATAGCCGACGAAAAAAATTTCGTCGGCTATTCCAAATTTTCGTCGGCTATTCCTTCTACCGACGAAAATTTCGTCGGCTATAATTCGTCGGTAAAAGCCCGTCGGTAAAAGTAATGGCCGACGAAAAAAACGACATCGTCGGCCATTCCAACCTTGGCCGACGAATTATGGCCGACGAAAATGATTTCGTCGACCAAAGCTTGGTCAAATATTCGATGAAATTCGGAAGCTATTTTCGAGTATGGCCGACGATTTCGTCGGAATATATTAATATTTTAAAGTTATAGCCGACGAAATTTGGTTTCGTCGGCTATTTGTTCTGAAGTATAGCCGACGATTTGGGCTATTTCGTCGGCTATTTCGTCGGAATATATTAATATTTTAAAGTTATAGCCGACGAAATAATGTCAATTTGGGTAAAAAAAAAAAATACCGGATCGGAGGAGGCCGGAGGAGGGGAAGGAGGAGGAGGAGGAGAAGGAGGGAGAAGGAGGAGGCCGGAGGAGGAGGGGAAGGAGGAGGCCGGAGGAGGGGGGGGGGGGGGGGGGGGGGGGGAAGGAGGAGAGAAAAAAGGCGGGAGGAAGCGATTTAAAAGATTTAGAAGGAGAATAGCCGACGATTTAATATATTTCGTCGGCTATACTTAGAGAATAGCCGACGATTTAATATATTTCGTCGGCTATACTTTGGAAAATCAACAGCCGTTGGATCTGAGCCATCCAACGGCGGACAATAAAAAAGCGCGGATCGCAAGAGTTTAGCCGACGAAATATAATTTTCGTCGGCTAAACTTAGAGAATAGCCGACGATTTACAATGTTTCATCGGCTATTCTATGAAAACATACTAAATTGCCGTTTTGAGGCCCTAAACGAACTCGAAAGCCCGAAAATGCCCACAGGTCGTGGCAAAGCAACGAGTTTGATTCCTGGCGTCGTTCCCTTTCCGGAATGGTATCACAATCATCATTCGTACGCCGGACGCTAAATTTGCAGTAAACCGGGTTTTGACTTATTTCATTATTTCAGCACACGGATTTTATCGGAATCTTGTCATTTTTCAACCGTAGACGTATTTCATTATTTCGGTCATATCTTATTTGACGACATATTTGCATTTGAAGAGTGTACGTATAGTAACTATTTGAAACTATACATTCACTTAAACACTTAGTAAACAAGTTAAGGAACATTAGTGCATATGTTCTGATTTTGAATGTAAAAGTTTAGAAAATCTATTTCAACCGTCAGATATCACCGTTTAGATTAAATACATGTATGGGAAAAAATCCAACTTCAGCTGACAATGTTAAAGGCTCGATCGGAACGGTCAACCGGGTGAGTCAAACCTCTAAACGCTTAAAAATGGTAATTGGACTGTCTAAATGACGTTTTTTTGCCTGACCTTCAACAGATAATAGTTTCAAATCGATGAGATGCAACTAATCGTATAAAAATTTTCCTCAAAATATTTACCGAAGGTAACGCTACCATTAGGGAAACGAAAGAATAAAACCTTTGACCGTATCTTTCGACACTCAGATTTTATCAGAATCTTGTCATTTTTCAACTGTAGACGTATTTCATTATTTCGGTCATATCTTATTTCACAACATTTTTGCATTTGAAGGATGAAGCAATGGTTTAAAACAAAATAAATTAGAAAACTTAAATCTTGAAAACATATTAAACTGCCGTTTTGAGGCCCTAAACGAACTCGAAAGCCCGAAAAGGCACACACGTCGTGGCAAAACGACGAGTTTGATTCCTGGCGTCGTTCCCTTTCCGGAATGGTATCACAATCGTCATTCGGACGCCGGACGCTATATCTGCAGTAAACCGGGTTTTGATATGAAAATATATAAACTTATAGGCGACGAAATAATTTTTTTAGCGACGAAAGAAAAAATCGTCGGCCATTCAGTGGGAATAGCCGACGACTTTTTTTTAGGGACAAAAAAAAAATCGTCGGCCATTCTAGGGGAATAGCCGACGATTTTTTTCTTTTTAGTGACGAAAACAATTTTCGTCGGCCATTATTGAGAATAGCCGACGAAAATTGGTTTCCTCAGCCGTTTTTTTTTTTCGTCGACAAAAGCCTTTTTTCTGGTAGTGATTGTAACTTGGTTGCCACTACTGCATCTTTTAGATTCAGGCCTCCCAATTGTTCAATGAACTCCCATGCTTCTTTCACTTCAGGGAGATCTCTCCTTGGGGTTGGGAGTTTCAGGAGCGGATCCTCTGGTGATGAGTCACCGAAGCGAGCATCAAGCAATAATAACCCTACAGTCGTTAGTAGTATAGACATAAGTAGGGATCGTTCTAAGCCGGGGATTAAGGGTACCTGAAATATGAGATTGTTAGACAATTATATACAAAAATATCACACAAAATTGTCACAATGGGGAATGATATGGGATCGGTAGCTTTGCTGCCCCTCTAAAACTAGGGTACGAAATTAAATTGCTGAAAATAAAACCTAAGTCTAATATTTACAAGTTTGGTCGACATCTTTCACACAAAGCACTCCACACTAGACTCTTTAACAAATAAGACTCGCAAAAAAGAAAGTAAGGGACAAGTATCAACATGTTTAAATTCAAAATTAGTTCCGACTACAACTTAGTTGTAAGACTTCTCAAGTTCTTAAGGTCGACCTTCTGAGTATGGACCCTAGAATATATGTTAATCCTTTTGAGACTTAACAATTAATCACAATAGTCTAAATCGGAGACATGCAAAACAAGTAAGGTTGTCAATCATCTTATTTTAAACATGCAAGTATCTAAAGTATTAAACCCTAAGTGAGCAACACAAATCAGAGCGACCTTCTGAGTATGGCAACGTTCGTAATTACTCTAGCCGATTAAACCTAGCACCTAGATCAATGTTCAAGACAACACTAAGTACCGATTTTCATGCCCATTCCTTAGATACTAACCAATTTCGAATCTAAAACATGCATCTATACCACTGCCCTAATTATCTAAGTGTACAAATCTTACAAGTTTTTATATTACAAATTAGCATGCAAAGACTCAAAGAAAACGTGGCTTAAGCCTAGACCTAAGCAACGAATCAAACAAATATTCAACATGCAAATTATAAAACCAATCTCCAATTCGATTCATACATAGACATATAAACCAAAACCAAAAATACATGTAAGTTTCATAGACAAAACTAAACATAACTACATAAACTTTACTAAACCAAGAGAGGGGAGTGGATCACACTTTTGTGGACACCTTGATGACTTCGACTCGTGTGGATCCGGCGGAAGATGGAAGAGGTATGAAGGCTGCTCGGCAATAGGTAAGTGTCGGCAGAAAAGTTCCAAGTTTCGGCAGAAACTTGGGTGAAGGTGAGGGTGGTTTTTGGCTAGGGTTTATGTAGGATCTTTGGGGAGAATTTGGCAGAGCTTTGGTTTTGTGTTTTGGCTTGAGATGTGACACTTTTCTTCATGGTGCCGGCCTCTATTTATAGGAGAAGGGCTGTGAAGTTTGGGACTTTTCTTTGTTCAAAACGGGATAGAAATCTTCAATAAATAAGGTTTCCCAATCCGAGTTGGAATAGGCTTTTCTCTCCTTATTGAACAAAGAAACTCTTGCTTGGTCGGCTTATGATTTCTTTTAGGACACGCATAGGAAGCTTCTTGGACGTTTGCAAAGCTCTTGGGAAAGGCTTGGCACGCTTGCAGCCGCTTGAAGACATTACCGGAAATTCCTCTCTGCTCGCGAGTACAGACTTTGCTAGTATCAGGTACTGGCGAGGCTTCTTGGCGGGTCGTGCGAATTATGTATATTGGAATGCGCGGATGGTTGGCGAGCGGATATGTGCAAGCTGGCGAGCTAGTGTTGGCGGCTGACCTTCTGGCGAGCAAGGTTGTTGGCGGCTGATCTTCTGGCGAGCAAGATTGTTGGCCGACGAACAAGGACTTGGCGAGCGAGCTCTGGCGAATGGACATTCTCTCTGAATATTTGACCTTTGTGTCTTCAGTCGAGCATAATATTTTTCTCAGTACTCCGATTGATCTGAATTTTTGACACAAAACCCATTAGCAATCCAATAACATGCATACCAAATTTCAGCAAATTTGGAAAAGGATAAGTCACAATTCTATTCATCTCAGAATCACGAAAAAGACATATTTTTCACTATTTTTCCAGAATTCTTAAACTTAGTCATTTTTCGGACTCTAAAGCATATATTTCCAAAACTCTACCAAAATGACACTAAACTATATTATGACTCTATCTTAGATAAATAAGGGTTAAACAAAGCATAAACGAGGGCAAATACATATTAATATCGTCGCACATTGTGCTCCTATCATCCTCTTCTATTAATGGGAAAGGTAGGCTCATCTTCAGAGGTGAGGGGGTTACCCTCGATGGGGGATGCTCCAATCTGTACATCTTGGCGGGGCAAAGTCGCAGTAGGAGTTTGCTCACCAGAGACTTCGTCACTCATAATAGCAACAGGGGTCTCGCTTGCCTATACAAACATAATGGTGGTATGGCTTAGTAAAAGATATCATCAAAAATGACTTATAAAGAATCAAGCGAGTTTGGGAGTTACCTCTTCCATCACTTGCGAGGCAGCGATGGAAGGCTTAACTTGGGGTTCTTCTCGAGGTTCTGGAGAGTTGGGCAACCTGCTTGAGCTCGCTCCAGCATCCGCATAGCTTCTAGGTGGCGAGCGGGGAGCTATACTCGAATCTTCCAAAACCGCCACTTCAGGAGACAAAGGGGTGTTCTCCTCGCCAGTAGCTGCTTGGGACATCGTTGCGCTTTCTAGTTCTGTCCATGTAAGGGCAGGAACTGGCGCAGCCTCCACCACAACTTTGGGAACTTGAACATCAATGGTTGGTGTAGCAACAACCTCTTCCACCACTGGCTCTGCAGGGAGAGTTGAAGTGGTCAGGGGGCAATCTCAGTTGGGGTGGTAATCATCACTACTGGATTGCTTGGATGGATAGAAGTACCTGTACCAGCAGGAAGGCAACTTAGGGGCAATATATCAAGAAACACATTCTGACGTGCCCTTTCAAGTTCTCTTTCAAGAAGTTCTTCAAATTGTTGGGGGTTAGCATAAAAAAGGGATTCTTCATCTCCAAGTTCAGACTCCCCAGAAGAGGTTAAACTTTGGGATGTCTTGGAAGACTCACCTGAGGATATGCTAATCACCGGAGCAGTAGGGCGAGGTTGATTGGGTTTGCATACCCTTTGTACCAAACTCTGTGGAAGAAAATTTATTAACTGCATCATATTTACTAGGTTGGCTTATGGTCTAATTCAGTGGTGAAGTATTACAGAAAACAAGGTTGGATGACTTACTGGCTCGTTGTCATCAGGATCTTCTTCTTCTTCTTCTTTTTTAGCTACCTCAACCACGATGAGAGGCTTTGCCTTCTTCTTGGCAGGCTTGCTTGCAGAGGTCTGTGAGCCTTTTCTTTTTCCCTTGCTCTTACTCGGCTTGTCAGGAGTCTGTGATAATGAGAATCAGTTAGTGGTTTTCAGATACAAAAATAGCATACGAATAGTAGAAAGAAAATGACCTACTTGCTCAAGAGGCAGTTCAGGGTAAAGGGGGCCTCCGTCAAGCACTTTGGCATCATCCACAGTCAGGTAGTGACGTCGTTCGCCAAAGAGGGCTCTGAAGTAGTGAAGAGATTCCTTCTTGAAGAAGTCTCCTCTGAGCTGCAGCCACCAAGTCTGATAGTCTTCAGTGACTAATCCGGAGAGCTCTAAGGCTGGACACTGATCCAGGCTTGGGTAGTTGGCGGGTCTCAAGGCAGAGACGAGGTTGGCGCCTTCATCGGCAGGAGTATTTTTGCTTGGCTGCCAGGCTGAAAACATGTTCAAGCTCTGAACAGGAGGATATGGCAGAACCTGGCTCAAGCCGAACTGTCTGGCGAACAGTTGAGGAGCGTATACTTCGACGCCTTGCTCGCCTTTATCTGAAGAGATCAGGGGGAGATCCGCCATGGATATACAGTGAAGGAATAGCCTCCTTCCTTCTTCACATTGATTAGTTGAAGGCAGAAAGCCATCCTTCAGCGCTTTTGGATGTACACTTTGGAGGAGTGCTTGAACTTCTGAATAGAAGCCTTGGGCATCGGTATTGAAAATAACGTCAAGGCAGATGGCATAACCTTGACCATAATTGGGTTTGCACCCTGCGAATGCCAGGCCTAATACTCTCTCATCCCCAAGGCGGAGGGGGTCAGGTGGTGCTAATCTAGGGAAATACATCTGGGACCAGATTTCTAATATCCACAAAGGTCCGGCAACCTTGCTATTTAGAGGTGAGGTGGATAGCGTATGCAGACACCTATATAGGTGGGCAAGTACAATTTGGCCAAGACCAATTTCTTGGCGAGCATATAAGACCTCTGCCATTCTATTATAGGTCTTTGTCATCTTGTTGGCGGTTGAACAGAATATGAATTTGTTCAACCAGAAATTTAGGAAGGCTATCCCACCTATGTCATCGCTTCGGTTTTCAAATGTGTTTATCCAGTTTGAAAAGCTCTTAGTATGGGGTTCAGGGAGAGTGATTGAGGGGACATCCGCCTCAGGGTAGTCATTAACATCAAAGGGTTTTCTATCTAAGGGAAAACCTAGGCCTGCATACATATCTAGCAAAGTAATGCTAGCTTGACCGAATTGGAAATCAAAGGCATTGGCGGATGAATTCCAGAAACTAACTAGGGGCATAAGAGCACACCTGTTTCCTCCCTTGGGGTTGAGGGCGAAGCTGATGCGGAGGATTTCATCGATTCCGGCCGCACGCCATCTGCTCTCATCAAGTTGTTGCCTTTGGTAATACCGTTGGATCATTTGGGGGGTTGGTAGAGGCCATAAGGAATACAAGACGGGGACTTCATAGTGGTTGGAAGTCTACCAATCTCCACATGAGACACCCTTCTCCCGAAAAATTACTGGAAGAGGTCGGGTTCTATGAGTGAATGGAAAGATTGAGTGCTGACCTAACTCTCGTTGTCGAGGACCCAACCCAGCACGGCCGTAATCATCAGGTGGCGTGAGTGAGGTCTGGTATACACTTCCGACCTCGAGAATGTGCGAGGTAATCCGTTCTTTTCCCTCAACGGCTTCATGATAGTAGATTTCGTTTGCCATGGTTTATCTATCTGGGGGTTTGAAGAAATGGAGGTTGAAGGTATGAATTATGGATTCTCAATCTGGCTTTTGTAGAATCTGAAAGGGGTTCTTTGAATCGAATCGGTAGGGTTTGCGGCGGTCGAGGTTTTGATGAATAGTTCTCTGAGCTCGATTTGGTAAAGTTGTTTCGGTAGAGGGAACGACACAATGCTTCAGAATTTTTAAAGACGTTTGGGTTGGGCTTTCTAACCTTTATCAATTTCACCGGGCTTTCAATTTCAAAGGCCGGGGAGCAATGTTTGTGCCGAAACTGACATTTGTCCGAGACTATGGGTCGAGGCCCATGAGGTTTTCCAGTAAAGGAGAATCTAATATACATTTAATCTTTTCCTTTCTTGGAAAGGATTTGGGGTTCCTTTAGGAATCCGAAAGGGAGTTGGTTTATGGTAGTTGAGTCCTGATCGATCTCTGAATCGATTATACTACTTGTTACGCAAGTATTGGGGTTTGGCATCCTTTATATAAAGAGCTCTTGTACAACGTAAAAGGGATCCCCGATCAATCAAACAAACACACAAGCTTTTGCTCATCGCAATTTTGCTCATCGCAATCCTTGCAAAGCCTCTCCGGAGCATCTTACGCGCACAGCCTCCACAAACTACAAACAACCAACATCCAACCTCCCTGCAACCTTACGCCCACCACCGGTCGCTGTATCCTTGCACAGTTATTGAAAGGTGCCTTGCACTCGTGTCGAGAGTCGCTAAGACCTATCGCTTCCAGCATATCCGCACATCGTAGTCGCATCCTGCCTCCATACGTACAGAGCCGCACCTCGCCGCCATACGTACAGAGTCGCACGCTCGCCTCGTGTTCGTGTTCGCTGAAGCACCCAGTGTCAGTCGCTACGCCGTAGCCAATCTGCCATAGGTTAGAAAAGGATCGTTTTCCGCGGTCTTGAACTATTGCTCTGCTTTGCGTCTCAGGATCAAAGTAAGATTACTCGATCTGTAATAGGTTGAGAGAAAAATCATAATATACTTTTGTTAGGTCTTGTTCGAGCCTCTTACGCCGGCCTTGGCAAAGCCCGCGTAACAGTCGTTTGATCAAGAAGTCAGGAATTGGGAGTAGACAGACACGCTAGCCAGAGAAGTACGCTCGCCAGAGGTCGTCCGCATCGAAGTTGTACCTAACTCAAAGGTACTGGCACGCTCGCACACACCACAACAGGACTGAGATTGACGTCCGCCACTCTATGTGTTGACCGTTCGCCAGATACTAAATCTGCCACGAACAGTTACAATTCCGTATTTGTAACATCCCGAATCTAGAGTTACCTTTTTACTGGTTTACTCTTACTTTTTCTCCTCGGGAATTATTTTTACGATTTGAAAGTTCTAAACGTTGACTTTTAAATAAGTTGACCCGGCTAAAGATTTTATTTCTTGACGAGGTAGAGCACATTGAAACGAGTTCGTGGACACGTGGCACGTGTAATTTGGAGTTCGCATGAAAAAGTTATGATGTAAAATCGGAAATTGTCCGATTTTGGACGAGTATAAATAGCGGGAGGAAAATTTCCCGAAAGGGAAAATCCCCCATTTTTCTCTTTTTCCTTTTTTTTTTTTTTTTTTTTTTTCTTTTCTCTCTTTTCTCTCTCCTCTCCCCCGACCCAGCGCCGACCTCCACCTAGCTCTGCCGTCCGGCCGAACTGGGCCGGCGCCCAGGTCACGTTCGGACCGGCTCGGCTTGCTCGTCGCGTCGGTGGCGGCGGCGCGGCGTGAAACGCCGCGGTTCGGCGGTGCGACGCCCGAACGGGTTCGACTGTGTCGAACCGGAATCGGCCTCCTCCGGTCGCCGTTCGTCTCGATTCTGGTCGGGAATCGAAGACCTTGATCCGTGCAATCATTCCGTGGAGGGAATTGGACCGAATTGCACCAGGTAAGGAGGAATTGGAATTTGAAATTTTTTAGGGTTTTATGATTTTTGGTGGAGGTTGTGATTTTGATGTTTTTGTTGTAATTAGAGGCTAGATTAGTGTTTAGAACATTGTTTGGAGTTGATTGAGTATAATTTGGGGTGGATTTGATTGATTTTTGAAGAAATTGGAGGTTTGGTATTTCGGGCCGCCGCGTCGGCCGCCGTTTGCGGCGGCTGAGGCTGTTTTGGGGCGGCAAGGGCGGTGGAAAGGAGGTCCTGAGGTGGTAGTGATCCTTTTGGGTGAATTTGGAGCCGAATGGAGGTGGTTTTGCCTCCTGTGGCGGCGCTGCTGTTCCGGCGGCGCGAGGAAGAAGATGAACAGTAACGGTAAAAAGTAAAAAGGTAAAACGGTAAAATGTGAAAAGTAAATGGTAAAATAGTAAAAGTAAACAGTAAACAGTAATTAATAAAAATAAAAAAGTAAACAGTAAAAGTAAATAGTAAACAGTAAACAGTAAATAGTAAATAGTAATTGGATTTTAACCATGTACTGTTTGACTTTTAGAATTACTGTTTGACCTGGAATAATTACTGTTTGACCAGTAGTTTTTACTGTTGACTTACCGTAAAAAGGTTAAAAGCTGATTAAAAGGGTTTTACGACGGAATAACTGGGAAAAGAATTAATCGGACACGGAGTGGGTGTCCTGAGTAATTGCGGACTTAGATTATTCGGTATTGAGGCGAAATTCCTATACCGATAAGTGAAAAAGGAAAAATTGGAAGTTTCGGACGAGTGAGGACGTCCGTAGATTTATCGATTATAATTAAATTCCGAGTTTCGTAATATTTAGAATTTCGTCCCTGTTACAAGTCGAGAGGTTATTCGACGGGACGAGAGATCAGATTAACGGCGCGCTCGGCAGTACTGTGAGTGGATTTTTATTTTGAATAAATGCATGCATAATTGTTTTAATGAAATGAAGTTTATTTTAAATAAATGCTTTGAGAAGCATGAGAATTCATATAATTAAAATGAAATGATATTTAAAGAAATATATGTTTTGGGGTTATGTTTTACTACAATTTTAGTAGTACGTGATTTTATCCGGAAACGAGGTTTCCGGAAATAATATGTTTTTAATTGTTCATAATTGATCATACTGAAAAGTTTTAATGGTATTTAAATGAAATGACCGGAAATGAGATTTCCGGAAATAGTAGGATTCGATAAATCATACTTAATCGTTTTATTGTATTTTATACTTGTACGACCGGAAATGAGATTTCCGGGGAGTTTATCATTTCATTATTTGTGATTTTCGACATGTGAGATGTCGAAGTTATATATTATTTTTTTATATTTATTTTATGACATGTAGGACATGTCGGATGTATATATATTCTTTTGAGGCTACGAGTTTATGTGATTATATATATATGAGCCTCAGATGTACGGTCGGGGACTGTACGGATTTATATATATAAGGGGAAGCGTATTTTCGGTTTTGTTTTTGGATTTTCACCATATCAGGGTCCAGATATATATTGATGCTAGCTAGCTTATTAACCTCATCCCACGCGAGGTGACGACTGGACCATATAGGTCAGATTCACGCTCGGTGGTTGACGGAGTTGTGGTGTAGAGGTTTAGCGTGGGACGCGGACGCTATAGAGAGTCTTGGAGACTCTGACCCTTAGTCTGGGAGGCTATTATTAAATGGTGGTAATGACGTTCCCCTATTTTATTATATGATATGACTAATGGGATTGGTCAGGATATTATATCATTTGGGTTTCGGAAATATTTTCTCTATGAGACTTTCTGTTATTTAATAAATTCCCGAACCAGCGGGGCTGGGGTTTTTATGCGACCAATGGGATTGGTCGAGAAACATCACAAATGGTTTTCAAAAGTATATTGTTTTTGAATACATATAAAAAGAATAATTATTTATTTATTTGATTTTATATCAGCGGGGGTGATGATTTTTAAATATGATTTTTTTTTATAAAACGTGGGACGTTTTATTTATAATGCATGCACTGTGGTTTTATTTCTAAAACTCTGGGAAAGTAAGATAATACTTTCATTTAAAGTACTATATTAAATCATATTATTTTTATCCACTCATTCTAACGTTTTTTAAATTACTTTCCCCTGGGCCCTTCGATTTAAATCGCCCAGTGTGCAGAGTAATAGTCAGAGGTCAAGAGTACTCGGAGTCGAGGCATAGCTGTCATCCTTGTTGCTTCCGCTAGGTGGGATCCGTGATCCCTTATTATTATAAGTTCTTGTTATATTTCTATTTGTAATTCAAGTTCATTGTTTTAGATTGCTCTGATTACTTGTGAGTAAATTGAGTTGGATTTTGAGTTTATTGTGGCGGTTGTTGTGATTTGGGGAGCAGATGGCTCCAGGTGTTTCGTTTGAAACTAGAATTTAGAAGTGTTTTATTTGTTGCAGATTTTAGGGTTGTCTATCTTAAGGTTGACTTATCGATTTATCGATAGAGTTAATCTTAAGGTAATCCCCGCAGGGCCTTATCCGGATTTCAGGAGGAAATCCGGGGCGGGTCCTGTCAGTATTACTTAAGCATCATCGATCAAGATTCAAGAGACGTGAGATGATGCGTGAGAGATTATTTCGGAGATATATATAAATCGAACACTGACTCACTGACCAACTGGAGGCATTTACGATTAATTGGAAGCAATACATGATCGACCACTCTTTGATCAATTATGCATTTATGCTCTTTCCTATCTTACGGATTCAACGTGCAGTTCTTTGACATGAAGTGATCACCAAGAGTCCAAGATTAATTCTTAAGTGCAGGTTGTTGCTCGAGCTGGATGAATTCATTGAATGATGTACATATATATCTATCAACTGCTTTATTAATTGTGAGGAGTACTTACTAGCTAGGTATATATATACGTATATGGTGTTTTCAACACACAATCATAAAGTTATGTCACAATCGATCCTTGGAGATATTACTTGGGAATTTCAACGCACGTACAACATGGGACGGAGCAATAACTTAGAGTCGATCTAAGCCGGCAGTTGTCTATGTCGGCGCCGTCGATCGGAAGGGGGGAAACGTCTATGATATAATGTCATCGATCAACATTAATTTACTTTCCCCTGCGATAGGCGTAACGTACATTGTTGTCCTTTCAGAAATGATGAATCAACCCCATATGGTCATACCATGCACGTCCCCCTCAATCTCACGATCTCAGTCTCAGTCTCATGCTCTCTTCCTCATTCGTGGAGCCAACTTTGTCTCCTACGTAATTTCCAGAAGCTCTCCACCGACTACTCACCTTCTCTAGTAAATTCTACGCCCTCATTGCACAATGCAACCTCCTTTTTCTTTCACGTTGAGTAGTGACTGTACTCACTGTAGTGTTTTATCCTAATTTCTCGTAGTTAATGTCAGTGGAATTGAACTAAGATGCAAGGCAAAGCAAAACTAAATTTAATATTTAGGAAAATTAAACAGTTATCCGGGTCAATCAGTCTTTCGAGTTTCAAGCCAAATTAGACTCTAAGGGTCAGGCGGATAAATAGAGTACTGTAGACTGCAGAGTTCAAGCAATTGGAGAAGTAGCAGAAAGCCAGAAACCTAGCCGTCGCCCCTCAGAATTTTATTAGGTTTGGCTGCTGTATAAAATATGGGAAAGCTGTTTGGCGCCGATGAAGGCAAGTGAGAAGAGAGGTTTGATGCTACCCGCCTACCCTAGTGGAGTTCTTCAATTAGGGTTTTCAATATCGAATTAATTAACGATCTACCAGAGATTGCAATAATTCTGTGGGATTCCGGTGATACCATTACTTTTTGCTCTTCCATCTTCTAGTGGTGACTCATCTGACCACGTACCAAATGCCTGACTCATCTTCTGCATTCAAAGCACGCAAGCAATTAGAGAGGTATACCGTGTGTTTCTTAGGTAACACAAGGGCAGTACGAGTTTGAGTGGGCCTGTTACGCCAACAATTTATGAAGAAACTGACGAAACAAATAACGTTATTTGCTGAAGCTAGTTAATGAAGAGAGAATATATATATATATATATATATCCAGAAAGAAGGTTTGCTATGAAATTAACGTGTGAAGTTTTTTTTTGACATATTTTTCGGTTATATTTTCACATTTCCATCGTTTAGATATTTGAACCTAATGTATAGATCATTCCTATAAAATTTCATCTAATTTAGTTACCGTTAAGGTATCAAAACTATATTAAATCAATGAACAAACCGAACATGTTCAACCTGAATTGTTCGTGTAAATCACCATAATGAAAGGTTAAACGATTATGAAGTTGGATGAAATTTTGCAGAGATGATATATACATTAAGTTCTAACATCTGAACGGTAGAGATGTGAAAATATCACTGAAAAGTGTGTCAAAAACTGAACTTCGCACGGTAAGTTCAAAGCGAAAGTTCGCTATAGAAATGGACTATATATATATATAACACGCTAAACGACATAGCCGTAATGCTAAACCCTAAACTCATCTAATGCCCTTTGCCCACTGTTTGGGCCTAAATTAGCATTTACCCAGGACTTTGGGCTGAAGCCTGTAGGGTTATCCATTGGCGGGTAATCCGATTTTTATTTAAATCAGTTTCTATCTGGGAAAAGATTTGGAGTCCTTCTTCGAGTCCGATTTGGAGTTGGTTTAAGGTAATACAATCCTATTCGATATCAGAATCCATATGCTTGTTACATATGTATTTGGGGTTTTGAGATCACTATATAAAGAACTCTAGGACAACGTAAAAAGGGTTCTCAACCATACAACTACAAGCTTTTGCCCTGCAAATCTTGCAAGCCTCTCCGGAGCAATCTTACGCGAACTGCCTTCCACCAACAGCAAACAACCACTCTTCCAACCTTGCCGCAACCTCGCTTGCTGCCGTTGTTGAAAGTGCCTTGCATTCGTGTCAAAGCATCGCTAAGACTTATCGCTTCCAGCATCTGCACGTCCCAGCACACCTGCACCAGTCGAAGTCGCCCACTCGCGCCGATCAGAGTTGCAAACTTGCGTCGTGTCTGCGTTCGCTGAAGCACCCAGTGTCAGTCGTCACGCCTTGTGACAAATTGAGTCGTTACTCCGGTAACAGTCTTTCCCAATCTACTAAAAGGTTGGACGAACGCCATCCGCGGTCTTGATACATAGCTCTGCTTTGCATCCCAGGATCGAAGTAAGATATCTCAATCTACCGAAAGGTTGAGGAAAAATCCTAGTAATTCTTTACTTAGGTCTTGTTCGAGCCCTTACGCCGGTTTGTCAACGCCCGCGTACAGTTGCTTGATCAAGAAGTCAGGTAGCAGGGAGCAGACGAACACGTTCGCCAGAGTCATCCGTTCGCCAAGGTTGATTCGCTCGCCAGACGTCGTCCGCCACCAAGGTTGTACCTAACCCAAAGGTACTGGCACGCTTTCACCAGGACTGAAACTTACGTCCGCCACCCATACGTGTTGATAGTACGACAGGTGTCAAAACCGACGCGAACATTTTTGGCACGCCCAGTGGGACAAGTGTCAAGATTGCGCAAGCCAATATCTATAAACGACCAATGTCGTTCTGTAAGAAACCAGAACATCAGCTGTTGAGACAGCATAACTCAGCTGCATATAGGGGTCTGTCCGAATGCAGCATGTAGAGCTTTAAGCACGGTTTACACCCAGAGGGGTAAATGACGTTATAAAGACTCAAAGACTGGGTAAACTCTCTCTTGTTCTTGCGCCTACAGTGAGGGAGTGTGCCCTTTTAAAAGAACACGAACATTAGTAAATAGGCTTTTCCGCCTTTCTAATAGAAAAAACCTCTAAGCTCAATCCAGAAGAAGGGTAAGTCTTCTTTAAGGATTGAGGCGCCAAAGACTTAGCTCAACAAGGTGCGGGGGGCTGGTGTCTTTGTGTCTTGCTCGTGCGGCTGCATAGTAGAATAGAATTCTTAAATAATAAGAGAAGGAACGAACATAAGTAGAGAAAGTAGCTTTATTTCATAACCTTACCGTTTTCATTTGAATTTTGCACTTGTAGTTTTCGAAGTATGGTATGAATTTTTATACATTTCTTAATATGTCCAACAGAGGGGGTACATTAAATCAAAAAGTAGAGTAGAGAAGAAGAGACATAAAAAGCATTGTCGGTTATAACTTTGCCCTGTGCCGCCCGGTACGAGAATATCACCCCCCAAGCGCTTGTCGAGAAACTTAGCGCTTCAGTTCCATGGCTTTCTATAGTGGTCGCTAAGCAGTTCGGTTCAGAAGGGAATTCCTTCGTCATCGGACTTCTTTTCCAAAGCATCTCTATATATTCGGCTCAAAAAGAAATAAGAGGGGGTTTTGCCGGAGCCTCAATCACCATAAAGTTTTTTAAGGGAATAGGTAGCCTCTTCAGTTATTTTACTCAGCTACTATTGAATCCGATCCTAGGGCTTTAAAAGAAGAGTACGAGTTAGCAGGGCTGTCTCACCTTGGGCTTGTTGGCCGCGGAATAACCGCTGTAACCTCCTCTCCTGAAGTGAACAAGAGAAAGAAGTACCGGTCCGGTCTCGCTTCCTAAGACTCCGATCCTATCTCTTTCTCGCAGCCTATTCAATAGTAGAAAGCGTTGGATTCCCTTTCCTCGAGTACCTTCTAACCTCATACTTAGCTGCATTGCCAGTAGCTCCGATCCCTATCTAAAAGCATCTGAGAACATCTCCTTATCCGTCTTAGCCTCTCGCTCTGTCGATACCATTCCTGCCCCACATCAATCCGAGGAAGAAAGCTTTTCCTTATGAGGTGGTAAAATCAGTCCTATGTCCTTCACGAAAAGGTTCAATCTCTAACTTCGACTTATAGCGCATTTTCAGGGTTCGGTTAAATCAGCTGCTGGAAAAGAGGGTGTTCTCCCCCTACCAGCTCTACCAACCAGCCTGTGAGCACGAGAGTGATGCAAGGGCGGGAAGGGGGCGCATACGTACCTTAATTGGGATGTCAGATGCTTTTATATGTTTGCTATGCTTTCTTAAGCACTCAAAATTTCATAAGAGAAGAAAGATCGTAGCGAATTGAAGGATTATAGCTATGAGTTAGTCTATGATCTACTTGCTGCTATTATTATTCATCGAAATTTGCTTGGGAGAAAGCTTCTACTCATACGTAATCTTGCCTAAGCGCTTGCTGGATTGACCGCAGCATCAAGCTTCCAAAGGCAAGCCAGTTAGAAAGCACAAGCAGGCAAGTTTTTCACTCGACCCGGGGAGGGGGACGAAGTTACATATATAGTGGGAGAGGGGGAAAGCGTCAAGCCTGAGAGCTAGTATCAAGCAAAGAAGGGCAAGCCATCCATTGTTCGTTTCCTCTCGCTTTGCTCGAGTGAACAGTAGTTTTCTTGCAGCCAATCCAGTGATCAAGCCTGTATCAATCAGTACTTATTTCTTAGGAAAGAGGGCTGGGCAATTTTTTACATCCAGTTCCAGTAGTTGCCTATTCATAAGCAGTGCTAAGATAATCCCCTCCATTTGGAGTTTTTTTTTAAGCCCATACTGTTGGAGTCATCTAGTCAAAGTCTGCAATAGGAAAACCCTGCATTTGATCCAGTTTGAGTTCTCATTGGAGTGGAGTCTCTTACCAGGCCAGTTTTAAGCCCTTCTAGTTACCTTCCTTCTGTCAGCGATCTAGTTTGAGTGGTAGTTCCAGCCGAGGGAAGAGGTGAATACGAGCCATTAGGAGAGCCTTACTTTAAAGCTAGTGAGTAGGACAGGCGGCAGAAGCAGGTTCACTACATTTTCTAATGAATGTGTGAGTGGAGCTGTCACGTTTGGTGATGGAAGGAAAGCTAAAATTAATTGAATTTGAGCATAGCGAAGTGGGAGACCGTAGGGAGAGGCACTGTTTCAACTCCCGGAATTCCTTGCTTAAAGAATGTCCCGCTTGTTGAAGACCTGAAGACAAATCTCCGGTCAGCTTTGTGATGAAGTAGGAGATGTTTGGTTTAACAAAGAAAGATGTAGAGTCAATGATTCTAATGAAAAGGAAGTGCTGACTGGTTTAAGATCAAAGGACAATTGCTATTGCGCAAATGCAAGAGAAGCCACTGATGACAAGGTCTGTCATAAAGCTAGTAATGATGTCTTGGAGTTGTGGCACAAGCGTTTAGGTCACATGAATTTTAGTGATCTTCTTTAAAGCGAGAGGAAACGAACAATGGATGGCTTGCCCTTCTTTGCTTGATACTAGCTCTCAGGCTTGACGCTTTCCCCCTCTCCCACTATATATGTAACTTCGTCCCCCTCCCCGGGTCGAGTAAAAAACTTGCCTGCTTGTGCTTTCTAACTGGCTTGCCTTTGGAAGCTTGATGCTGCGGTCAATCCAGCAAGCGCTTAGGCAAGATTACGTATGAGTAGAAGCTTTCTCCCAAGCAAATTTCGATGAATAATAATAGCAGCAAGTAGATCATAGACTAACTCATAGCTATAATCCTTCAATTCGCTACGATCTTTCTTCTCTTATGAAATTTTGAGTGCTTAAGAAAGCATAGCAAACATATAAAAGCATCTGACATCCCAATAGTGCACTCTATTCAGCTCGTACCTTCCCACTCTGACATATGTTGAATTAGAGATCTCTTACCGACAACAAACCAAGTGAAGCTGATTTTCGTCCTCCAACTAAAGCTTCAAGATCGGGCAGCTCTTACTTTAAGCCTTGCCCGCTTCTTTTATATGTATGGAATATAGGTAGGCACTAAATAAGATCTTTGATTGTTTCTACATCCTCTGGGTAGTCACCTCAAGATCCCAACTCCTCAGCGCGGTCAGTATCATCTTCTTAGATCGGATCAGCTACGTCTTGGTGAACAAGAATGAAAGCAGCGCCGAGAGAACCCTCATGGACTAAATAGAAGGACCCGCGGGGCGTGCCGGTAGCAAACTTATCAAATCGATCAATTCCGTGTTACGCTCAAGGGAAGGCAAGGACCCGCTTCCTAGAAGAAAGCGACTGGTTCAGTTTATTAAGAGATGAATACTCCTAACAAAGAAAACTCTGAAGTGAAGAACTACTCAAACAGCTCAACTCCGGGACTCTCAAAACTTGTAATAAAACTTTTCGTTCTCTTCCCACCGCAGGAGGCGTGGGCTTTTTCTTTCTATCAGTTTCAAATCAAAATAGATATTGATCTGGGCCATGGACTTATGACCTATCAATGTTATTGAACGTAGCAGGAGAACGTCAAATATAGGCCAAAGGGCTGTTAGGTTCTTTCATAAGCCTTGTCTTATCTGTACAAAGCATCCTTGGCTATTAGAATCGGATAGGCATCTCCTCTTAAACCTTCTCTGCATAGTTCTTATGCGAATTTGCCCCTTCGCCTCCTCTCTTTCGCTGTCCGAGCTCTTTCTTTGCTTCTTCTAGTTTCTGTCAAAAGTGGAATGGTTTTCTGAGTGAAAGCATGCTTGCTCGTTCGCAACCTTTTTCTTCTCCTTTCACGTCCTTTGTCTATTTATCGAAGTGGGAAGAAAGGGTCATCTCAGGATGGACTCAATATCTATTATCTTGCCACTTCCCTTTCTCCGCGTCAAACGGAAAATCAAAAAGAGTCATAAGAGAGTAGACATATAAACAAGTAAACCCGGCCCAGGAAGAATGTACCGAAACATCATACATATGCGACTGAAAGCTTCGTCTTCCCGTGGGAGCAAGATTGAATCTTTGCAATTGTTTCCATTCTGAAAAGGGAGACCAATCAAGCTTGCTACCTTCCCCATGAAATAATCAACCGTGGTTTATTTGCATAAGGTATGTAATGAATTAGATCCGCGGAAGCCCGGGGTTATGATTGGTGAAGGAAGCTATGCCTTCCGCAAGCACTAGCGGGAGACCTAGCTTTTCTATTAGATTGAAATTGGCATGCACAAGCAAGAAAATGGTAGCGTCTAACACGCAAGGGCCTTGCTTCTTTAGGGTAAAAGCCATTCTTTTGGGCTGCCGGAAAGATTATAGGTTCTTTATGAGCGATGGACTGAAAATGATCTGATTGGTCTTGTTAGCTAGCTCATCTCCTTACTTTAGAGGCCGACGAAGGTTATGAAACCTTCTCTTCCGGTGGAGCAACGCTAGATCCGGACCACCTCCTTCCTTCATAGAGAGTTCAGTCACTTGGTCTGATTTAAAAGATAAAGCTTTCATGCAAGTAATTAAACATAAGACTGTCTATCTAATAGAGTTTGTCACTGTCACTGTCTATCTAATAGGATTAGCTACTATATATCATATAGAGTTGGTCATTAAACATATGTGAGACTCTTATGAAGGAAAAAACGGAGCTAAAGTAATTCACCTTATGTGACACCCTGAAAAAACACTGCTCTCCTCCCTTTCAAATCTTGTTAACGGTACAACCAAGAGAAAGTCATTAAACATATGTGCTAGAGGTTTCCTCATTAGACTCCCGTACTTAAAAGTAACTATACACCAGTACCGAGCGGATATCTATCAAGTCATTATAGTCTTCCCCCTTTCTATTTTACCTCCCAGGAAACGTACATACAACCCCATTAAACCTGATCAACATTCATAATGCTAGTTAATCCATGTTGAGAAATATCTTCTTGTGTTGAGGATATATCCAAGGGTAAGCCAATGGGAGGTACAGAAAGAATAGTAGTATCTTCATAGTTCAAGTTAGGAACCTAGTGACGTAGAATAGCAATGAGGTATCTCGTTGGGTGACGAGAGGAAATAAATAAACACCCAAAACCACCCAACTGCAAGCCAAGTTTGGAGATGGCAGACCTGAAATCGAGGATCTGACTGAGGTCCTCGAAGGAGTTAACCAAGTTCCCAAAAACTTGGAGGGTGTCGCTGATCGCCATCAGGAAGGCGATATCCCGAATGCCACCGTGGCTCCATTGGATACTGAAGCCAATGATGGAGATGGAGTGTTTCCGCCTCGGACACCTTCTACTTACGAAATAATGGAATCTTTTGGCATTATAATATCCAAATCTCAGACTACTGACGTCATCCTAGAGAAGATAGAAGCTACGCTGAAGGAGTTGAAGACTGAACAGATTGGTCATATGACTAACATTCGTGCTTTGGCGGAGCACACTCATAGGAATACTGATAATATTAATTCTCTCACTAAAAATCTTGATAGATTAGTGAGGGGACATCAGGCCGATTTCAGTGAGCAACTCCAGCAACAGCAAGAGGAGTTCAGAACCCATATGATGCAGCAGCAGGAACAGATGGACAAAACCAATGCCACTGTCGAGCGATTGGCGCAGCTGGTGCAGATGGGTTTCGAGACTGAGGTATATGAGCCGAACGAACAGACCCCTCTACTCAAACTCTCAAAGATAATGGAGAAGGGTCCAAACAAAATAGCTAAGCCTAATAACAAGGGATCTGAAGCTGTCAACCCGAATAGACAGCAGAGGAGAGGCGGTCGAAACGTAAACCCACCACCGGACAACGAAGGCGAAGCTCAAGAAGAAGATGTTGAAGGTGTTATGACCCGCAACGAAGTACAAAGATTGTTTCATGAGCAGTTAAGGGTCATGCAAGGTTTGCCGGATCCCGGTGTGACCTATACCAATCCACTCACACTAGCTGTAAATATTACACCATGGCCCGCGAATTTCAGGCATATAAGGTTTACCCCTTTCTCGGGCGAATCTTCTGAAGATGCAGAGACCCACATAACTCGTTTTCATAATGAATGTGGCCCTTACGCCCAGGATCCCGTTCTTAAGTTGAAGTTGTTCGGAACTTCCCTCACAGGGTCGGCCTTAGCTTGGTACAGAGACCTAGCGCCAGGTTCCATTCCAGATTGGCAATCCATGGAGGGTCTCTTTAGGACCATGTTTGGGGTGGTCGAAGCTAAGATAACCATTAAGGTTCTGGCGGACACTAACCAGGAACCTGACGAGTCCGCCATCAACTATCTGAAGCGCTTTAAGCTCCTTCGAGCTAAATGCAAGGATAGGCTAACGGAAGAGACCACGGTCGAGCTGGCGATTGCAGGACTGGAGCCGGAAATCCAGGCGCACTTCCAGCAAGTGTATGTGACGAATATGGCAGACTTAACCAATAGGTTAGCCAGACATCAACACTTCCTCGACCAAACAAGGGCTCAGAACAGCAAGAGGAAGGGCATTCCATTGTCGTATTTTCCAGGTACTCTAAAACCTAAGACAACTGTTCCTCCTGTTACTAAAACAGTGGCAACTATAGATGCTGAACCAGCGCCCACGGTCACTTGGGTTGATGATACCAAAGATGACGAAAACGTAGCGGTTGTGGAGGTGTTGGGTCGCCAACCCCTACAACCGAAAAGCGTCAGGTTCGCTAAGGATCCTATTAAGATTATGGCTTCTTTGCCTTTGAAGTCCGTTTTTGAGAAATATACCTATAATGCTCATCAAGCACCGGAGATCCTCAACGAATTGTTTAAACAAGGACGGCTCCAACACGAAGGTGGTTTCATACCCAAACCAGACTACATGGCAGGCAAGAAGTACTGCAGTTTCCACAACATGACTAATCATTATACTAAGGACTGTGTCAAGCTCAAGGACCAAATCCAGACTTGGATTAACGATAAAATCATGGTGATGGACGCTCCGAAGGAACCTACATGGACAGAGACTCGCCACTTTCCGGACGTAAATATGGTTACTCTGATTCCTGATGAAGGTGGTGAACTGGAACCTGGTCAACAGGGTTCTAAATTCCAGACCTATACCTACAACGCGAATAAGGCGTTGGAAATCTGGCGAGCTTTGAGCCAAAAGGGGATGGTTGCTCCTGACTGCATGCTGGAGCAACACGGGCAAGATGGGTCCGGCGGATCCCATTGTGCTTTTCACCGTTCAAACGATCATAGTACATCTGTATGCATTGGGTTGAAGGATCAAATCTAGGAATGGTTGAATGAGGGGTTACTTCAGTTTGATAATGGCGCGGTAGTGACCTTTCAGCACTTTTGGGTGAATGCCATCGATCAGGACAAACCCAATAGCACCTCGCGAGCGGACAAGCAAGTTAATCCGCCAGTCGAGGAAGAACTGATAACGATACCTAGGGCTCAGTTATGCCTTGATTGTAAGATAAATTGTCGAATACCTCTTACCCATGAAGAGCTGATGAAAGCGTTAGAGGAGGCAACAGCAAAGGCTCTCGCGACGGCCAAGCGGAATCCTCCATGGCCGGTTCACTCTAGGTTTGGTGACCCCAAGCGGATGAAATATCATCACTAGGAGACAGCAGCTTTCGCTACTCCAGCGAGGTCCCGGCAAGACCCTGGACCTTCAGGAACTAAGCCAATCGTAGAAGAACCAGTCCCTCCAACTAGGAATGTTCAAAAGCGGTATGGCAAGGCGAGAAGGACTTTAGAGGCTTTGAACAAAGGGAAGGTGACTCCTGGCGAACTCTCCATGCCCGTGGAGCACGTACGTGACGCCTATAAACGTTATAAGTCTAAAACTTATATTGATTCTCGTCGGGTAGGGAAGGAGGAGAAATCGCCGACTCGAAGGAGGAATGTTCACGAAAGGATTGCGCATCATACAACGGCGGATGGTGCACCTTAGAAAACTCCTCGCAGGAAGCTAGTATTTTCTCCAGAAAGGATACCTCTGCGTTCAGCCACTGAGGCCCCACCAAAACCCAAGTCTGTCCAAACAACTTCTGACAAAACAGAGAAGACAGATTCTGTTATTCTGAAATGGCAGCCTAAGGGGATGACAGCAGTTTCTACATCAACAACTACTAAGGTCCTTGACATACAACCAGAAACTCAAGGATCTACTCCAACCCTTAGCAGATCATCGGCTAAGACGACTCACTTTCTCACGGGTCAGAAGGCTGTCAGTCAACAATGTGATCAGCCCTTCCCTCAGTTCGTAGCTCAGCAATTGAAGACCGAATTTGCTGTGAAGCAAGCAGAGGCAGCTCTTATAACATCTCAGACTAAGGCACCTACGAGCTCGTCAGGGGTTGATAAAGACATGCCGGATGCGGATGATGAGATGTTGGAGGACGAAGAAAGTTTTACAGATGGGGATGAACCAATTCTGGATTGTAATATGGTTTTCATATTATCTTCTAGTTATGCTTTGTCTAAACCAATCCCTACTGCGTATTTTATACAAGAGGAGGCGGCGGACAAGCCGGTTTGTCTCATTCCAGCGTCAGACGAGGAAGATCTTCCCGCCAACGAGGATTTGAATTCCTTACTAACACTTGGTGACCATGAGAGGGTCGCGGATCTGGATATTTCGCACATGGCTTTTACTAAGCCCACGTTTACAATGACTCAACATCTCAAACCTCTCTACGTTACGGTAGAGGTGGAGGGTGTCCAGGTCAACAGAATCCTCATCGATAATGGTGCGGCGGTGAGTGTTATTACGCTTAGTACTGTGGAGCGACTTCAGATTCCCGCGGACAAGATCCAGAACTCTTCTATTAAGGTTAGAGGGTTTGCAGGTGCAGTGGCTCAAACGGCTGGCTTCCTCGTGCTCAGGGTTAAGATTGGGCCTTCCAATGCTTGTCAGGGTCTTTTCGTGATGGAGACTACAGTCCCATATTCAATGATTTTGGGATGTGATTGGATCCATAAAACATATTCAGTCCCATCTTCACTACATCAGGAGATGCTCATGTGGGATCCAGCTTCTGATACACCAGTTCTAATCAAGGCGGATGAGCGCCCCTTTTCTATAGCAACTAATACTTTGGAGTCGGATTATTACTACAGCACTATGCGCCCTCTTGTGATTGATGGGGTTGATAGTAAGGGTCGTCCGCTAGGGGTGACCTCCACTGACTTAACACGGTGGGGATTAGCTCAGGCTCAGGCAGACTGTTCTCGGCCTATTTCCATCGATTTTCAACCAATTGTCAACATGATTGACAGTTATACAGCTGAGGAAACAGAAGCTGTAATCTCTTTACTACAGCGACTGGCAATGTTTAGAGCTGAGCAGTTAGCTTCGGATACGGTCGCTCTAGTTGAGTGTATCGATGAAGACGACATCATCACTACCGAAGAAGTAGAACCCATTCCACCAGCACCAGCTGCTTTAGACGACACTCCACCTAAGGTGCGTGACCCAGTGGAGAAGATTAATCTTGGTACACCTGAAGAGCCTTTAGAGGTTGGGATTAGTCAGCAGCTGGAACCAGAACTGAGGTAGCAATTAATCAATTTGTTGCGAGAATTCAAGGATTGCTTCGCGGAAAAGTATCAAGATATGCCTGGACTGTCCAAGGATTTGGTGTGCCATCGATTACCTATTAGGGACGGCGCCAGGCCTGTTCGGCAAGAACAGAGGCGAATGAACGCCGAAACCGCTATGGCGGTCAAGAAGGAAGTTCAGAGCATGGTGGATGCATGAATCATCCGTCCAGCCCAATATACATAGTGGTTGGCGAATGTGGTTCCTGTTAAGAAAAAGAACGGCAAAATCAGGGTCTGTGTTGATTACAGAGATCTCAATGCTGCTTCACCAAAGGATATATACCCTATGCCTATTGCGGATCTTTTGGTGGATGCAGTTGCGGGGCACGAAATGTTATCTTTCATGGATGGCACAGCCGGTTATCATCAAATACCAATTTACGAGCCGGACATTCACAAGACTGCGTTTCGTTGCCCAGGCTTTGCTGGAGCCTTTGAATATCTTAGCATGCCATTTGGCCTAACTAATGCAGGGACTACGTATCAGCATGCTATGAACTTAATCTTTCATGACATCCTTGGAGTCATTTTGGAAGTTTACATTGACGACGTGGTGGTTAAGTCTAAATCCAGGTTAGACCATATTGGTCATCTGCGCGATGTCTTTACGCGGATGAGGAAGCATCAGCTTAAAATGAATCCAGCCAAGTGCATTTTTGGGGTTCGTGCTGGTGATTTCCTTGGCTTCGTGGTACATGACAGAGGTATTGAGGTAGCGGAAGACAAAGCACAAGCTGTTTTAGACGCCCCGGCGCCTCGGAACAAGAAGGAGCTTCAAAGTTTGCTGGGCAAAATAAATTTTCTTCGACGCTTCATCTATAACTCAGCTGGGAAGATTGCTCCTTTTTCTCCTTTATTACGACTCAAGAAAGATGAGCACTTTGTTTGGGGACCCGAGCATCAAGCGGCGTTCGATAAGATTAAGGAATATTTGGCTAGTCCGCCAGTATTACGACCGCCAAAACTAGGGATCCCACTCAAGTTATACATCTCTGCATCTAACAACTCTGTTGCCGGGCTTTTGGCTCAGGATGAAACTACGACAGAGGGTAAGAAAGTCGAATACGCGGTTTCTTATCTCAGTAGAACTCTTTTAGATGCAGAAACAAGGTACTCTCCTATCGAGCGCCTCTGTTTGGCGTTGTATTTTGCAGCGACCAAGCTTCGTCAATACATGCTTTTCTTTACCACCATCGTAGTAGCTCAAACGGACTTGGTCAAGTACATGCTTACTCGACCTATCTTACGTGGTAGGATTGGCAAGTGGGTCTTGGCTCTCTCTGAGTTTTCATTGCAGTATGCACCGCTCAAAGCGATGACGGGTCAAGCAGTTACTGACTTCTTACTTCATCATCCTTTAGACGAATCGGTTGAAGATCCTATCCCTTTCGTCAACATGGTCGGCACGGTATCATGGATTCTGTACTTTGATGGAAGTAGCACACACTCTTTAGCGGGTGCAGGAATTTGCATCCAGAGTCCATCAGGGATAAGCCATTCTTATTCTTTTCAGTTGGAGTGGACTTGCACAAACAACCAGGCTGAGTATGAAGCCCTTATTATTGGGTTGGAATTATTACTGGATATGGACGCTAAAGTGATGTGAGCCTAAGCTCGCACGCAATAATAAACCCTGCAATCGTTAGTAGTATAGACATAAGTAGGGATCGTTCTAGCCGGGGATTAAGGGTACCTGAAATATGAGAATGTTAACAAAAATATTCACAAACATATATGCACACAATTGTCACACTTATATACATATATACGAATTTATCATGGGGGATGAAGATGAGGTTCGGCAGCAAGGACTGCCTCTATATCTAAGACACGAAAATAAACCTAAACTACTATATACAAGTGATCATCATCTCTCACAAAACATTTAGCACCAAGACTCTTTAACATATAAACTCACATGCAAGAAAGTAAGGAACAAGTATCAACATGTTTAAATTCAAAATTAGTTCCGACTACAACTTAGTTGTAAGACTTCTCAAGTTTTAAGACCGAACTTTTGGTTATGGGCCCTAAAGTTATGTTAATCCTTTTGAGACTTAACAATTAATCACAATAGTCTAAATCGGAGACATGCAAAACAAGCAAGGTTGTCAATCATCTTATTTTAACATGTAAGAAATCCAAAGTACTATACCCTAAGTGAGCAAAAACAAATCAAAGCAACCTTTTGAGTATCTAGCCATATTTGTTATTACTCGGGTTTGATGAAACCTAACACCTAGATTTACATGCAAACAACAAATGCTTAAGCACAACTAATGTTTCGGTTTATAAGGTCCACTCTTTAGATTTCTAACCAATTTCAAACCTAAGACATGCATCTATACCACTGTCCTAATTATCTAACATACGAATTCACAAGTTACATATTACAAATTAGCATGCAAAATTCATTGTTCTTGTCGAAACCTAAACTTAACTCTAAGCATCGATTCAAACAAATCTTTAACATACAATTTACAAAACCAAAATCGATTCATACATAGACATATAAACCAACACCAAACATACATGAGTGTTTCATAGACAAAACTAAACATAACTAAACAAAAATTACTAAACCGAAAGAGGGGAGTGGATCACACTTTGAGACACCTTGAGAGCTTCACGTTGTGTGGATCCGGCGAAGTATGGAGGCTGGGGTGAGGCTGCACGGCAGTAGGCTGTGTCGGCAGTAGGTTGTGGAGGAGAAGTTCCAAGATTCGGCAAAGCAGAAACTTGGTTGAGGTGAGGTGAAGGTGGTTTTCAGTTTAGGTTTTTGTCTAGGATCTTTGGGGAATTTTGGTAGAGTTTAGGCCTTGTGTTTATGCTTGAGATGAGATGATTTTTCTGTAGGAAAACATGGCTATATATAGAGGCAAATTCGGCAGAAACCCTAGGTAGAAAACCTAGTCCAAATCGGCAAAGGCAATCCTTGTGCAACGAGGTTTTGGTTCCTTCCTTTCTTGGTTCTTCTAGGAAACTTCTTTTTCTGATTTTCTTCCTTGGATTGGGCTGCATATCTTCATGAACCTCTTGTGTAGGCTTGACAACTCCATTTGGTGAGCTTGGTCCATGGAAAAATGCCCCAAACCCGCAAGAACACAAGACCGGCAGCAACTCGGCTGGAATGACCTTGCTCCAGTAAATCCGACATATCTCCCTTCTCGGAGCTCCAATTGATGCGATTCTAAGTCTCAGATAAACTAGACACATATAGCCATCTCTCCATAAAATATCTCGATCAAATTCCATGCAAGTCGTCGGGAATGATTTTTCGAAGTTGGGACAAAGTCCCAGGAAAATCCTGTAAGCCCCTGGATTGGAATGTTCGGACTGCCCTTTTGCAGCCAACTTTTGGGCGACTTCCCGAACTCCGATTGATCTGAAATTTTAACACAACATTCCTCAACATATGAATATTAAGCACACAAAATTTCATAGAATTCGGACAAGGATAGATCGCACTTTTGCTCATCTCAAAATTACGAAAAGACACATTTTTCACTATTTTCCAGATTTCTCATACTTAGTCATTTTTCGGATTCTTAACCATTTTTCGCCAAACTCTACCAAATTAACACTAAACTATATTATGACTCAATCTTAGACAAATAAGGGTTAAACAGAGCATAAACGAGGGCATAAGCATATAATATCGTAGCACATTATGCTCCTATCAACTACCCCACACTTATCCTTTGCTAGTCCCTTAGCAAACTAAATTAAACTAGACTCTAAACAAACTATTGCCCCTAACAATTTGTCTCAGGCTCGTATGTACACATAGCTTTCAAGTTAATGCATGAGAATGCTAAGCATGAAAATTCCAAGCTTCATGAACATGTAACATCAATAAGAACATATAAGAACAAAAGTAAGCATGTAGACATGTTAAGCTAATTCAATCCTCCTCACTAGGCATACTCTCTTCTTTTCTCTCGAAGCATGGTAATTCACTCATAAGTATATGCAAGCGAAAGATAATGAATTACAAAGAGTGACTTGCATATATCAAAGAAACGAAAGCACTTTGTGAATTTTTATGGAAAAACCTCATATGATAATTATATGCACCAATGAACCAAAACCATATGCTTACTCTTGAGATAATCTCCACAAATCAAGTTTAACCATCTTAAGAATCATGAAAAAGATCAATAAAAGGGTTGTAATGGGCCTAGGCTAAGAGGTATTCGATATTTGGATAAGGATGCTTAAAAACGTCACCGTGGCCTTTGGCAAAGCTTAAATCTCCTTATGTCTTCTCGCCAAGGGTCAAATTTCATCTTGTTGGACCCATACTTCATTCTTTTCCTCCCATAACATTACAACAATAATCAAGACAATAGCCATGCACAAAATTTTTTCTTTTCTTTTTCAAGCCGTGCCTTACATCTTTCTTTTCTTGCTCTCGGTATCTTTTTCTTTTTCTTTTTTGTCCGAGCAAAAATGTTTCAAAATTTTTCATTTTTTCTTTTTCTAAGGCACGGCATACATATACACTTTTCATAAATTCATGGCTAAGTCTACCCCACACTTGTTCTTCTTCATCACTTCACGTAAAAACTCCTTCAAAAATCAAGCTTTGCCGACACACAATGGTCAAGACATCACTATACTAAGTTCATGGAAAGTGTTTAAGGGTAATGAAAGAAAAGGCTAATCGTAGGCTCAAAGGGGGTTTACTAAGGTGTCCCACGACGGGCTCCAATAGGGCTCATGCTTTATTTGGCAATGGTGGTAAACCTAAATGATCTTTATTCAATCATATTCAAAATCAAGGTATTTTATGATTAAAAACGTTTTGTAAATCAACAAGAGTAAGTTCTAGCATACTAGAGTTCATTAAAAAGCTATGACACATAGTCATCGAATATTTAAAGATTTATGAGGTTTCATGCTTCCTACGAATCTATCGAATTTTATCTTTTTATCGCTCAAGAAGAAAGCAAATTGGCTCTAAAGCTCACATAGGTTATTATGGAAACAAACTAGCTAAAACATGCATGCTTAATTAATCAACAAGTCCTACATGCTCCTACCAGTGCACATAATCCATGAAACTCACAATTTTAATTGTATGCACAACCATCATCTATGTATGCAAAGAGGAGAAAAACATCATTGACATATTAGGGGCATCCTAAGACTCGAAACAAACAATTTAAACACTCTATTTTTGCATTATAATTTTCTGGATTTTCTACTTCTAAATTAAGCACACGAAAACATAAACGGAATACGTTATCCCACTCCACACTTAGAAAATTGCATTGTCCTCAATGTAAGCACAAATCTATATCAACGAATTTCCTAAGCATGCAATAGTCTAACATATACCAACATATCATCACAAATTAAAGAAAAAGAGAAGGGTTAAGAAATTTCAAACTCTCGGTGATGGCTCCTTCACTTTTCTTTGATCGACTTGGGTTGCCTCCCAAGTAGCGCTTAAGGTTTATAGTCCGTAGCCTAGACTTCTCACCATGTGTGTTGTGTATTCATCATGCCATGTGCAGCTCCGCAGTTGGGGCAGCAGCCCCTCTCGGCAGTAGGATTTTCTTGGCAGGCAAGCTTCTCTCGGCAGACGTGTCTGCTTCTCTTGACACCTGATTTTGGGTATGTTCCACTATTCTAATGCAAAAGTGTTCTGAATAAATGTTGTAGTGGACACACAGAGCTTTCCATCGGTATAAAATTCACCTCAATCGGACCAGTGGAAGTACTCCTTGTTGGGTATTTAATCGGACCTATTGATCTGCCCAGTTCTCTGCTTCGCCAGATTGACCTTCATGCACTCAAATTGAAACTGGGAGCATCTCCAAACTCCAAATTCACTTCTGTAAAATCCTACAGAAAGTACACTCAGAGACCTTTCCAACGGTATATGGCTCACTTTCCCAGGTTTTGTGAGCTGAAAACGGTGGCCTTCCAAAGTTGACGGACTGCACTGCCCGAATTCTGCTTTGGGCAGAACTTGGTATTTCCTGCACTTTTTCTTTTCAATTCAATCTGCACACGCACAAGACACTTCAAAACGAACAAAACCAAAAATAAAAATAAGAAGAAAAAGTTGAGTTAGAAAAGAATGAGTTAGAAAATCAGAGTTAATATGTTAAAGTTAGTAAAGGTTAGAAACAATTACATGTTAGAATCAAGTTACAAGTTAAAGTTAGCATTGAAAATTTTCTACAATACATACATGAATTAGCAAAGTTAGAGAAGATTTATACAAAACCGAAAATAAAGCTATAAGGAATCTACACAAATATACAAAGTTAACATTCAAATATAACAAGCTTTTATAATCCCCGGCAACGGCGCCAAAAATTGATGTGAGCCTAAGCTCGCACGCAATAATAAACCCTGCAATCGTTAGTAGTATAGACATAAGTAGGGATCGTTCTAGCCGGGGATTAAGGGTACCTGAAATATGAGAATGTTAACAAAAATATTCACAAACATATATGCACACAATTGTCACACTTATATACATATATACGAATTTATCATGGGGGATGAAGATGAGGTTCGGCAGCAAGGACTGCCTCTATATCTAAGACATGAAAATAAACCTAAACTACTATATACAAGTGATCATCATCTCTCACAAAACATTTAGCACCAAGACTCTTTAACATATAAACTCACATGCAAGAAAGTAAGGAACAAGTATCAACATGTTTAAATTCAAAATTAGTTCCGACTACAACTTAGTTGTAAGACTTCTCAAGTTTTAAGACCGAACTTTTGGTTATGGGCCCTAAAGTTATGTTAATCCTTTTGAGACTTAACAATTAATCACAATAGTCTAAATCGGAGACATGCAAAACAAGCAAGGTTGTCAATCATCTTATTTTAACATGTAAGAAATCCAAAGTACTATACCCTAAGTGAGCAAAAACAAATCAAAGCAACCTTTTGAGTATCTAGCCATATTTGTTATTACTCGGGTTTGATGAAACCTAACACCTAGATTTACATGCAAACAACAAATGCTTAAGCACAACTAATGTTTCGGTTTATAAGGTCCACTCTTTAGATTTCTAACCAATTTCAAACCTAAGACATGCATCTATACCACTGTCCTAATTATCTAACATACGAATTCACAAGTTACATATTACAAATTAGCATGCAAAATTCATTGTTCTTGTCGAAACCTAAACTTAACTCTAAGCATCGATTCAAACAAATCTTTAACATACAATTTACAAAACCAAAATCGATTCATACATAGACATATAAACCAACACCAAACATACATGAGTGTTTCATAGACAAAACTAAACATAACTAAACAAAAATTACTAAACCGAAAGAGGGGAGTGGATCACACTTTGAGACACCTTGAGAGCTTCACGTTGTGTGGATCCGGCGAAGTATGGAGGCTGGGGTGAGGCTGCACGGCAGTAGGCTGTGTCGGCAGTAGGTTGTGGAGGAGAAGTTCCAAGATTCGGCAAAGCAGAAACTTGGTTGAGGTGAGGTGAAGGTGGTTTTCAGTTTAGGTTTTTGTCTAGGATCTTTGGGGAATTTTGGTAGAGTTTAGGCCTTGTGTTTATGCTTGAGATGAGATGATTTTTCTGTAGGAAAACATGGCTATATATAGAGGCAAATTCGGCAGAAACCCTAGGTAGAAAACCTAGTCCAAATCGGCAAAGGCAATCCTTGTGCAACGAGGTTTTGGTTCCTTCCTTTCTTGGTTCTTCTAGGAAACTTCTTTTTCTGATTTTCTTCCTTGGATTGGGCTGCATATCTTCATGAACCTCTTGTGTAGGCTTGACAACTCCATTTGGTGAGCTTGGTCCATGGAAAAATGCCCCAAACCCGCAAGAACACAAGACCGGCAGCAACTCGGCTGGAATGACCTTGCTCCAGTAAATCCGACATATCTCCCTTCTCGGAGCTCCAATTGATGCGATTCTAAGTCTCAGATAAACTAGACACATATAGCCATCTCTCCATAAAATATCTCGATCAAATTCCATGCAAGTCGTCGGGAATGATTTTTCGAAGTTGGGACAAAGTCCCAGGAAAATCCTGTAAGCCCCTGGATTGGAATGTTCGGACTGCCCTTTTGCAGCCAACTTTTGGGCGACTTCCCGAATTCCGATTGATCTGAAATTTTAACACAACATTCCTCAACATATGAATATTAAGCACACAAAATTTCATAGAATTCGGACAAGGATAGATCGCACTTTTGCTCATCTCAAAATCACGAAAAGACACATTTTTCACTATTTTCCAGATTTCTCATACTTAGTCATTTTTCGGATTCTTAACCATTTTTCGCCAAACTCTACCAAATTAACACTAAACTATATTATGACTCAATCTTAGACAAATAAGGGTTAAACAGAGCATAAACGAGGGCATAAGCATATAATATCGTAGCACATTATGCTCCTATCATAAAGAGATCGAAGTATATGGTGATTCTCTCCTAATCATCAAGCAGCTGGTAGGTGACTATAAATGCGTATCTTATCACCTAATACATTATTGGGAGCGAGCATCAGAGTTGTTAGACCAATTCGCTGATGTGGTGCTCGACTACGTCCCTCGTGAAAAGAACTTTGCAGCCAATGAGTTAGCACAGCTCGCCACTGGCATTACTCTTGCCAACGGCGTCAAGGAACGCATCTTGAAAGTAGAACGCAGGACGTTACCATCTTTTGCTGCACGAAGGGAACAACGAGGCGATTGGTTGGTTGCTACCCTCGACACTATTGATGTTGATTGGCGGCAACCGATCATTACATATTTACAAGATCCTTCTGCCCCATCCGAACGGCGAACCAGGTATTTAGCTACAAATTACCTACTTAAGAGTGATGAGTTGCTTCGCCGGGGCGAGGAAGGCGTAGACCTCAGATGCGTCTTTGGCGTAGAAGCCAAGAGGTTAATGCGCGAAGTCCATCTGGGAGTATGTGGTTCGCACCAAAGTGGATCAAAGATGAGGTGGCTAATTCGCCGTTATGGTTATTTTTGGCCATCTATCCTTAAAGACTGCATCAGCTTTGCCCAAGGCTGTGCTGATTGCCAGATTCATGGACCGGTTCAACGGATTCCTAATATCCCAATGCAGCCTATCATCAAACCTTGGCCAGCTAGGGGTTGGGCACTTGACTTTGTTGGGGAAATCCATCCGAACTCTTCTCTCCAACACAAGTACTTGCTGATTGGCACAGACTTCTTCACCAAATGGGTGGAGGCCATCCCTGTTCGAAATTGTGACGCAGCAACAGTCATTCGCTTTATATTTCAGAACATCATTTGCCGTTATGGCATTTCTGAATGTATTGTGGCGGACAGGGGGGCGGCGTTCATGGCAGAGAGTACGCAGACGTTCATTCAAGATTATGGCATTCAGTTTTTGCACTATTCGCCGTACTACGCTCAATCGAACGGTCAAGCTGAAGCTAGCAATAAGGTGATTATCTCTATCATCAAAAAGATGCTGGCGGATAATCCTCGGACTTGGCACACGGAGCTAGACAATACTCTTTGGGCGTATCATACGTCCAAACGAACTCCTACAGGCACTACTCCTTATGCCTTAATGTTTGGCCATGATGCTGTTCTTCCTTTGGAAATCAATGTTCGCTCTCTCCGAGTTCGCGAGCAGCATCAATTAATCGGAGATGATTACGTTCAGGGGATGTTCCAGGAACATGAAGATCTCGACGAACAACGACTAGACGCTTTACAGAACATAGTCTTGGAGAAGAAAAAGGTCGCCAGAGCTTACGACAAAAGAACTAAGGGTAAGTCTTGTGGTGAAGGCGATTTGGTCTGGAAGGCAGTGCTTCCTTTTGGCGAACGAGATACTGGACGTGGTAAATGGTCTCCCAAATGGGAGGGCCCCTTTGTCATTGATCGGATTGTTGGCAAATGTGCTTATCAACTTAGAGATTTGGAGGGTGAGGTCCATCGTAACCCCATTAATGGTCGCCACCTTAAGAAGTACTTCCCTAGCGTTTGGGAATTTGAAGAGCCACTCGCTACGGTCAAGACCGGGGGGAAAACTTCAACTTGAAAACCTCCTATCAATACACCAACACTCTGCCTTAGTCCCCTTGGCTTTGGCAGCATCCTTCGCCTCAGCCTAAGGTTACTAAGGGGGCAATACAAGGGATACTCTTCATAGAAGATTTGGCGATTCAGTCCGTTAGTGGTGCAGTTCGCCAATGATATTTACACAATTTAGACTATGAATCTGTTCAAGGTTCATTAGTTTTGTAGTTTGCTTCCTTTTGTTATGAATCTGTTTAAAGGTTCGTTTACTTAGTTAGATTGAGAATCAATGCTTATGGTTTTCAACAATTTTCGTTTTCAACAATTTTTTGTTCATTCAACACGGAAAACAGCAAATTTTTTGTTTTTCGACAAGGTCAATATGATATAAATTTTATTGATTCTATTTCGAGAATGACTTTGCGGTCAAGAGCTTTACAAGTACAAAATTACATAAATTCCTATACTTCTAAATTTCTTGAACGAAAGAGAGAAGAGGATCTGTTTCACAAATTCTTTTGGGGGTGGATGTGTATCGTTCCTCCTCCGATCTCCTGCTCCAATCCTTATCGCTTTCACCATCCCGTAAGTTTCTTCATCCACCAATACCTTTATTTGGAACCTTACCTCGAAGGGAAGGCCTTGAAGGTTGAGAGAAGAGCGAAGGGATGAGGATGTGGATGCCAACCGACGGTCACCTCTGGTCACTAACAGGATTCTGAAAGATCACAGAAGGAAAGTGACCGTCATGGTGGCGGATGGGTTCTAAGTCACCAGCAGTTATTATACCCCGGAGAACAATAGAAGAGCTCCTTCTTTTGGAGATTCTATCCGTATTCCATGTTCTCTAGGGGGCATAATACCAGACTATGCGACTTAGAACATATTTAATACCAGACTATGCGACTCAAGGTGTTTTGACAAACATCTCCATAGGATCTGGAGGAAAAGACTCAGGAAGCCATAGAGGCTTGGTAGAGAAACTGGAAAATGAGATAGACATATTGAACATAAAAGAGATGAACTTAGTTTCGATACTAAGGGCTTCGTTTTATAGCAAATGGCGTATGAAATCCAACGGCTGGGACGGATTAGGGTTTCATATCATCGGTCTTATCAAAATAATGAAGGTTTTTATTGTCCTCAACCGTTTGTAGCACGGGGGTTCACAAGTTTTAAATGCCAGTTTGACTGTTGACCGTATCTTGGAAATTGACAGTTCCAGATAAGGACTAATTAAGGCTATGCTAAACGGGCCAGATAGGTCTGGGCCTCGCGTGTGGGTTGGTTGAGGAACACTTAGCCAATATTATCAAAAAATGGATACATTAAGGGAAGCCCAATTTACTCCGGGGGCATAGATGAAAATTCAAACAGTTCAAAGCCTAGTCTAGCAAGTTTCGCCTTCAAGGTTTGGAATTCAGCTTTTGAGTTCGATGTATCTTTTTGGCTCCTCTCTGCCTCGCTCTTAAAATTGGCGAGCTGAGTCCTCTGTCCAGCTGCTGCATCGAGACGACTTTGCTGCCTTGCGTATATTTGAGCTATCTTCTGCTCAATCTGCTCTTTTTCTCATTCTAGACGCTTGATTTCTGCTCCATCTTCCTGTTCCACAGATAGCATCAGCGAGGAATAGGAGCTCACGGCCTTAGACAGAATTAAACTTTTTCCTGGGCAATGGCTTCCTGTTTGGGGATCTCATTCGCCTTGTTCTGGAAAGTCGCAAGGAGATCGGGAAAGATGTCCATAATTTCCTTTATCCTTGTTTGAGCTGTGGCGGGCAGGATTTGAGCTTGGTTCTTCATGGTCTGCAACGCGCTGTGGATCCTTTCGCGAACTCCCGCATCCATAAGATCCTCTTGGAAGATCCTGCTGAAAAGGTCCCGAGCTTCTTGCAGTTCTGCTGCATCTTACTGAGGAGTTGGCGGTTGTAGTAACGGATCATCGCCAAGTGGTGGGATGACCTGGAAGCTAGGAGTGTTGGTTTGAGGAGAACTGGATGCAGAAGGATCCTTGTCTTGGACATTTGACTGGGGGCAGAACAGGACCAGGCTCCGTTCGCCAACGCTCTCAGTACTCCTAGGCTGGGTAGGAATATCTGTCACCTGAAAAGAACACAGGTGTAAGGAGAATTAATATCTTAACAATCTAAAAATGAATTCAGTAAGGGTCGTTATAGGGGTACCTCTAAGCCAGAAGGAGTATCCGCCGAAATTCCTACTATTGGGATGCTGGGCTCCACAGGTTCGCCTTGGGGTGAGGCTGGGGGCACGTCTTGGTAGAGGCTTGTATCTATGACCACATCTGGGTTTGCTTCCAGATACTCTTCTACCGGTACTCCAATCGCTTCTGGTCCAAGGAGTGGATCCAGTTGTGTTACCCTTGATGCTCTCGCTGCGATTGCTGGTGCTGTTGAAGCGCTGGCGGATGAGGTTCCCTCCATAGCTTTCTCTGTGGAGAGGGCTGGACTGGTCAGTGGATTATTGGGAGCTGAGGTTGGAGCAGCGGCCAGAAGGGTGTGGATGGTACATGTTTCAACAGGAAGCCAGTTTAGTGGAGTTGCATCAATAGGGAGTTTTCTCCTACTTTGGTCAAGATGAATTCCATATTCTCGCCAGGCGGATGAAATTTCATCCCAAGTCTCTGGTACTCTAAATCCAGGCTCGGGACTACCCGAAGGAGAACTAGTGGAGCTGGAGGACTCACCAGAGGAGATCTCGATTGGTCTTGGCATGGCGGGAGTAGTGTTGGAGGTTGGTCTTACACTCCGTCTTAAGCATAGCCCCTGTGGAAGAAAATTCGCCAACTACGTCAGGTTTATAATTTGGTCTAAAAAGAATAGTTGGCGGATGGTAGATATTTTGGCGGATTAATAATGACTTACTGGCATATTGTCTTCCTCGTCTTCCTCTTCTTCTTCGACCACTGGAGGGGGAGATTTTACTCTTCTCTTAGATCTGGTTGCTGTTGGAGGGGTTACAGGAGCTTTTCTTTTCCTTTCAGTAGGAAGCACTTTCTTTGAAACCTGTAGCATAAGAAGCAGTTAGTGGTTTTTCCTAAACTTATCCATGTCAGGGTAAGTTATGACTTAGCGAATGATCACCTGAGTCTCTTCAACTGGTAATTCAGGGTGCAAAGGACCCCCGTCGAGCACCATCTTGTCGTAGTCAGTAAGGCAATTGCGATGTTTTCTGAATACCTTTTCAAAATAGTAGAGGGACCCCTCCTTCTGAAAATCCTTCCCGCGAATTCTTTGCCACCAAGTGTCATAGTCAGCAGTGGCTTCCTGGGAGATTACCAGCTCTAGGCATTCTTCTGGAGCGGGAAGAGTTGCTGGACGCAGGCAAGAAAAGCATGGAACGTTGGGAGTCACAGGCGTGCTCTGCTTGGTCGCCAGGCTGAGAAGATGTTGCAGCTTTGGATTGGCGGGTAGGGAGCATGTTGTGTAAAGCCGAATTGGCGAGCGAAGAGATGAGGGGCATACACTTCTGAGCCCTGGCCGCCTCTGCTTGAGTTGAAAAGTGGGAGGTCCGCCATTGATATGCATTGTAGAAAGAGACTTCTTCCTGCATTACTTTGATCTATAGAGGGGAAGAAGCCGGTCTTTAGAGCATGAGGGTGCTGGCGAGTGAGCAACATCTGAGCTTCTGAATAGAAGCCTGGCGCATCCGTCTGATATATAATGTCGAAACACGCTGCATAGCCTTGCCCGTACATTGGTTCTTGGCCAACATATGCTGCGCCTGTGATTCTGTTTTCACCAACATCTCTGGGCTCTGAGGCGAGCCCCGGAAAGTACATGTTCGCCCAGATATCCAGAATCCAAAGTGGTCCGGGAACTGTGAGGTTGAAAGGATTCATGGTCAGGGTGTGAAGTCCCCGATATAGGTGTGCAAGGACTATCTGTGCGAGGCCAATTTCTTCATAGGCGTAAAGGATTTCTGCCATTCTTTTGTAAGTTCTTGACATCTTGGAGGCAGTTGAGCATAAGATGAACTTGTTGAGCCAAAAGTCCAGGAAGGCGATTCCTCCGATATCGTCGTCCATCTGGCTAAATTCGCTCATCCAGGCGTGGTAGCTGAAATTACCGGTGTGGTTGATGATGGTGGGAGGAAACCGGTCATGCGTGTAATTATCCACGTCAAAGGGTTTGGTACTCAAAGGAAATCCTAGCCCAGCGTACAGGTCTAGGAGGGTGACACTAGCTTGCCCAAAGCGAAAATCAAAGGTGTTGGAGGATGAATTCCAGAAACTTACTAGGGGCAAGAAGACGCATCGATTTCCGCCTTTCTGGTTTAGATTGAAACAAAGCTCCAAGACTTCTGTTATTCCAGCACGACGCCATCTCAAGGCATCCAGTTGTTCTCTAGCTTTGTACCACTTTATCATTTTTGAGGTAGGTAAAGGCCAGCAGCCAGTAGTGACGGGGGTTTCGAAGTGGCTTGAGCACTTCGGAAGCGTGACATCCTGATCGCGAAAGGCTATTGAAGGCGGACGGCAGTGATCCACAAATGAGGACAGGCCTTGGAGGGTGACTTCTCTTTGCTTCGGGCCTAGTCCGGCACGATTATAGTCATCTGGGGAGATTATTGAAGTGCAGTAGGGGCTTTCGATTTCAGTGACGGCTTTCTGAATTCTTTCTTTGCCGCGAAGCGCTTCTGAGTGCTTGATCTCTAAAGCCATGATGATTGATTTGAGATCTTGGATTAGTTTTCACGTTCTCGGATTGTGGCTTTATAGAATTTGAAAAGGGGTCTCTGGATTTCTGAATCGGTATGATCTGAAGCGGTTTAGGGTTTATTGTACAGTCGTCTGAGCTCAATTTGGTAAAGTTGCATCGGTTAGAGGGAACGACGTGTTCGTCAGATTTTTAAACAAGTCCGAGTGGGTTTTTTCAGCCTTCTTCAATAGCAATGGGCTTTTAATTTCGAAGGCTGGGGGGCAATGTTTGGGCCTAAATTAGCATTTACCCAGGACTTTGGGCTGAAGCCTGTAGGGTTATCCATTGGCGGGTAATCCGATTTTTATTTAAATCAGTTTCTATCTGGGAAAAGATTTGGAGTCCTTCTTCGAGTCTGATTTGGAGTTGGTTTAAGGTAATACAATCCTATTCGATATCAGAATCCATATGCTTGTTACATATGTATTTGGGGTTTTGAGATCACTATATAAAGAACTCTAGGACAACGTAAAAAGGGTTCTCAACCATACAACTACAAGCTTTTGCCCTGCAAATCTTGCAAGCCTCTCCGGAGCAATCTTACGCGAACTGCCTTCCACCAACAGCAAACAACCACTCTTCCAACCTTGCCGCAACCTCGCTTGCTGCCGTTGTCGAAAGTGCCTTGCATTCGTGTCGAAGCATCGCTAAGACTTATCGCTTCCAGCATCTGCACGTCCCAGCACACCTGCACCAGTCGAAGTCGCCCACTCGCGCCGATCAGAGTTGCAAACTTGCGTCGTGTCTGCGTTCGCTGAAGCACCCAGTGTCAGTCGTCACGCCTTGTGACAAATCGAGTCGTTACTCCGGTAACAGTCTTTCCCAATCTACTAAAAGGTTGGACGAACGCCATCCGCGGTCTTGATACATAGCTCTGCTTTGCATCCCAGGATCGAAGTAAGATATCTCAATCTACCGAAAGGTTGAGGAAAAATCCTAGTAATTCTTTACTTAGGTCTTGTTCGAGCCCTTACGCCGGTTTGTCAACGCCCGCGTACAGTTGCTTGATCAAGAAGTCAGGTAGCAGGGAGCAGACGAACACGTTTGCCAGAGTCATCCGTTCGCCAAGGTTGATTCGCTCGCCAGACGTCGTCCGCCACCAAGGTTGTACCTAACCCAAAGGTACTGGCACACTCGCACCAGGACTGAAACTTACGTCCGCCACCCATACGTGTTGATAGTTCGACAGGTGTCAAAACCGACGCGAACACCCACACTGGGTGGAACATGCAGAGGAGGTTCACAACATTAAGAGTGAGAGAATGAGGGCAAGGAGAAGAAATGGGGAAGTGGCCGGAAGAAATAAATCGAATATTGAAATTTAAATTCTAATATGTGAATTACGTACTGAAATACCTTTTATTTATAAACAAAAGTACCTAATGTTTGGGAAGAATTGGCTTAAGTAGGGAAACAGCGTTCTTTTCTTAAAAGTACAGAAATGATTACCCAAACTCACAAAACACGAAGCAATTAACTCTTAGATCGAGTCTTATTAGGTTCTTTCAATAGCTAGCTAGGTAGGTTGAGGATAATAGGGAGTGGCAATCAAATGTAGATCTTCTTTTCTGTGAACTGTAACACCAAACGCCTCAGTCATGTCTAGGTCTTCATGCTTCATTCCATTTGGGAGTTTCCAATAAAAATAATACAGCAACAAAGCAACTGGGAGCTCCACATTCGCCATACCATAAGTTATGCCGGGACAGATTCTCCTTCCATCACCAAATGGAATATATTCGAAATTGGTTCCCTTGTAGTCTATGGAGCTATCAAGGAACCTCTCAGGATAAAACTTCTCAGGCTCATTCCAGTATTTTGGATCTCTACCAATTGCCCATGCATTAATCACTACTTTTGTTTTGACGGGTATCTCATATCCAGCTATCTTACAAGTCTCTCTGCATTCTCTTGGAAGTAGCAAGGGAGCAGAGGGGTGTAACCTCAATGTTTCTTTGATAACTAAATTCAAATATTTCATTTCTTTTATGCCAGTTTCATCTGCACGCCTTATTCTGTTAAACACCTCCCTGACCTGATCTTGTGCCATTTTCATTATTCTTGGATTCTTTATCATCTCTGCCATTACCCAATCCACAGTTGTAGTCTTGTAGATGATGTCTCACTCCCAGCACCAAAAATGTCCTGAAATGGTGAAGCTACATCAGTTTAACTAACTTGTATGAGACCAACTGCAACATTAATGCTCGTGTATTTTTTGTTTCTTACATTGAAACACGTAAAAAGCTTACAAGTTAAGTATATCACATTCAAAACTCAAAACCTAATTAACAATATCACCAAATATGCTCATCAGCTGTGCTTACTAATTTACAATTTAAAGAAGTTATCCATGTATTCTTTTGACTAATATTTGTTCACAGAGCATAGATTTACGTGCTATAAAAACTAAGATTATCGAGATTTCTCACAAAAAATAGAAAACAAGATAAGCGTTCGATATATCGGAGATTTTGAAATTTCATATCTAAATCTGTTTGATTGTTAAGTATCACTTTCAAAACTCAACTTAAGAATACCACCAAATCTTTTAAGTTTAGTACTGTCATATTTACTATTTGAAGAAGTCATTGATGTATTTTTTTGAATTCCACTGGTTATTTTCAATACTGTAATTTCACAGAGCATTGAGCTACATGTATGAACACTAAAATTTTCCAAATTCGTCCTAAATAATGAGACGAGATGAGTGTTCTATTGAAGATTTCCAATTTCACATATATCAAACTATTGAAAATTTATAAATGCATGTGTACATATATATGTAAGGGCTTACTTGGATTACTGCTTTGATGTTGTCAGTAGTTAACGAAACCGCCACCCGGCTATGATTATTTTGATACTTTAAGAGGACATCTACCAAGTCTTCCTCTGCTTCACCCTCCACCTGACAACGTGTTGCTGTCTTATCTTCTATATGTTCTTGGATGATGTTTCCCATTATCATGTCAGCATCCTTATGCAGCCTCTCAAGTTTAGCTCTCAGTCCACTAATCACAGGAAGCAAAGTCGCGGAAGGAAAAGCATCTGCAAGTGAGAAGCCTCCTACCACTTTTACTGCTTCCTTCCCAATATAAATGGCTTTTGAATGGTCTTCACTTTTCTTACCAAAGGCTGCCCGCGAAGTTATGCAGTATGTGCATGAGTTTATTTCCGCAGTGATATTGATGGGTGATCCTGGCCTTGATGCAATCCATTTTACGAGTTTCAGCACCTCTTCTTCCCTAATTCGTCGAAAAGACTGGACACGTTTCGTTCTTAAAAGCTCTAGTATGCAAATTTTCCGTAGTTGTCTCCAGTATTCACCATATGGAGAGAAGCCAATGTTTGTACCTCGATAAGTTATGATACTGGTAGCAATAGTATGGGGCCTGGACGCAAAGAAAACGTCGTGGGTTTTCATCACCTCCTTAGCACACTCTGCTGACGAAACAACTAGCTAGGGTTGGAACTTCTCCAAGCCTCAAGTACATAAGAGGTCCATATTTCTGAGCCAAGTTTCTGAGGGTATGATGAGGTAGAGAGCCAACGAGCTGGTGCAAGTTTCCTATGAAGGGTAGCTTCCATGGTCCGGGGGGTAAGTGTGCAGTTGAAGTGGAGTCTTTGGTTTTGCCTCGCTTGGCTACTACTCCTAGTAGTGCAATTAGAAAGAGAGAAAATAATAGCAGCATAGCCTGGAAAGAAGGTGGTTGACGCAGCTCCATATATGAAATTAAGGTCGCAGATAGCACTACTGGAAACAAGGATTGAGGCGACGAAGATTGGAAAGGAAAAATCAAATTTGGTCGCCTCAACACATTGAGGCGACCAATATTGACTTGGTCGCTTCAGAAAACGAGAGCGACGACTTTTGATACATCGTCGTCGCTCACATTTTATTGAAGCGACGAATATTGGTTGTTGTCGCCTCCCAATAATGTTTTGTAAACTGTAGCGACGAAAATTGATTCTTCGTCGCCGACTCGAAATGTAAGCGACGAAGTGGTAACCTTTGTCAATATTCGTCGCTGAGATATGAAACTAACCGACGAGTTTTAAAGGTCGTCGCACCATAATAAACGAAGCGACGGATTTTGTACAATCTTCGTCGCTTCAACTTTTGAAATCTGCTATAAAGCCCTCAGCTTAGACAGAACACAGAAGGTCGAAAAAATTTTGTAAAACACTGTAGCAGCTGCGAAAAATCTCCAAAACTGCTGATTTCGTCAATTTCGGGGTCCGGAAGCTTGGGTGTTCTCTTCCAATTGCTTTGTAGGTTAGTATAATCTATCATCTTCATTGGAATCACCATATTTTGGTTTGATTGGTTGAATTTAGTGTTTGATTTCTTGAGTTGGATTTGGTTTATAATGTGCTTTGTGTTGTTTTTAGTGTTGGGTGTTTGAATATATGCTGGAGTTGGTGTTGATTTTGGTGAAATTGAGATTATGTTAGTTAATTTGTGAAATTGTTATATTTAGTGAAATTGAATTTTAGAGAAATTGGGTGAAATGGGGAAATTTAGTGAAATTGGGAAAGTTAATGAAATTGAATTTCACCTTAATTTAGTGAAACCGTAAAATTTAGTTAAATCCAAATATAGTGAAAATTAAATTTTGTGAAAGAGTGAAATGTAGTGAAATTAGAATTTTACGATGTAATTTGTTTGTGTTGTGTGTGGATTGTGGTAGTTAGGGTTTCTGAAACATGCGAGTGGCTTAGTGAGGGAGTGTGGTGCCGTGTGTAAATTTATTGTTTCGTATTATATATAATTGTGGTGTTTATCAGCTTAGAACTCCCGTTTGAGAATCAACAACGCATCTAGTTGATCGAGATGGGTTGTTGATTCTCGAATTGTCCCATTTTTGGACACTTTAGGCGAACACGAGTTTGTTGATCCTTTTGTTATTCATGTGGTTTAAGTTTACGTTTTGGGATATAGTTTCGACATTGTCTCTCTACAATGTTCCTCGAGTGCAAATTAGGTTGTTTAGATTTTTGTGCACTTGAGGAACTGTAGGGAGATGCTACTGAAATTTCCCAAAACTGTAGCTGAAACCACATGAATAGCAAAAGGATCAACAAACTCGTGTTCGCCTGAAGGGGATAGGACCCAACCCGGAGGCATAAGGAGAAGAAGTGTTGGGACAGGTTTTGATTGTATCATAAATGTTGTGTGCTAACCTTATGCATATTGTCTGTTTATGTTATGACAGGAAACATGGATGATGTCCCCGACAAATCTTGGATGAAACTTCACTTTACACACCCTGATTACAGCACAGGTTTAGTTAACTTCATCAATTTTGTGACCGCTCACACTGCTGGAATCGAATTTCTCCCTTGTCCGTGCGCAGTTTGCAGAAATGGTCCTTATTATAAGAAACTCATAGAAATTTATCATCACTGCTTGCACCATGGTTTGGATCCGACTTACACAGTTTGGCACCTACACGGAGAAGTTTCTGGTCAACCGGCAATGATCAGTAAACGGAGACAGTGGCTTCAAGACAGAGCCCAGGCTTCCAGTGTTGCCGGTCCTTCAGTGATCCCGCCTGTGGAGATTATACAAGATGTATTTCCATACTATCCTGGATACCATGCAGATGCACCGCATAATGTCGTTGAAGAAAATGCTGAAGTTCAGTTCAATGACATGGTAGATGATGACTACGCTAAGTATGAAAGGCTTCTGAAAGAGTCTCAAACCCCAGTGTATGAAGGGAGTGAAGAAACTGTATTAAGTGCCACATTACATGCAATGGAAATTAAAGTTGAAAACGGATGGTCAGATACGAGTATTGATAAATTATGTACATGGGTGCATAAGTTTTTTAAAGTCAATCATTTTCCTGTGAGTTATTCGAGAATTAAAAAAATCATCAAGGATATTTCCCTTGGATATGAAAAAATTCATGTTTGTGAGTTCAACTGTTACCTATTCAGGGGGGCTGCAAATAAAACTCGTAGGACTTGTCCAATATGTGGTGCTCAAAGATATAAGCCAGATACGGATGACCTTCCAAAAAAGATAATATGGTATTTCCCTATCACTCCAAGGTTGAAACGCCTATTTATGTCCCCACACACAGCAAAGCATATGCAATGGCATAAGGAGAGGCGAGTAGATGAAAGTACTCTCCGGCACCCATCTGATGGAGAATCATGGCAACATTTTAACAGAACATTTCCAGGTTTCGACGACAGTAAGGGAAGAAATGTGCGGCTTGGAGTGGCAACTGATGGTTTCAGTCCATTTGGAACAATGACAACCCAGCATAGTACGTGGCCCGTGGTTGTGATGCCATACAATCTACCCCCTAATATGTGTATGAGGAAGGAATATAATATGCTGGCCGTGTTGATTCCTGGCCCCAAATCTCCAGGAAAGTGCCTTAGTGTACTCATTCGTCCATTGATCGACGAACTCAAAGATTTGTGGGAAAATGGAGTCGCTACTTTTGACAGAGAGGACAATGATGTATTCATGATGAAGGTAGCGCTGATGTGTACGATAAGTGACTTTCCTGGTTTAGGGATGCTTGCAGGCTCAACAGTGAAAGGGTACAAGGCATGTCCAATTTGTCTAGATGAGCTGACGGCGGAGCATATGTGTGGGAGAATTGTTTATGAAGGGCATCGGAAATGGCTGGACGAGAATTCACCCATGCGATCCAGTTTGGCATTTAACGGGAAGCCAGAGTGGAGAGAAAGACCAGCTCATAAGGACGGGGATGAAATTTTGGAGGAAATTAGGTCACACAATTACGCCACTCTTAGCCAGCATCCAGATTTTCATGTCCCTTACTCAGCCCACAACAGACAATGTTAGACCCACGAGAGCGTATTTTGGATGCTTCCCTATTGGTCGTCGTTATTACACAGGTACTGTTTAGATGTCATGCACATTGAAAAGAACGTGGGTGACAATATCCTGGCCACCATTCTTTCAATTGAAGGGAAGACCAAGGATGGTCCAAGGGCTCGCGAAGCTTTGCAGAAGAGGAGAATACGCAAAAGTCAGTGGTGTTCGGAAGCTCAAAAGAAGACGGGAAAGGTTCCTCATGCACCCTTTTTAGTTGAAGAGGATCGTCTTGAAGAAGTATTCGAATGGTTTCGCGGTGTTAGGTATCCACTTGACTATGCGGGAAGTTTGAGAAATAAGGTGAAACTATCCGAGAAAAAGTTCTATGGATTGAAGACGCATGATTGCCATGTCCTGCTACAACATCTTCTTCCAGTGGTTATCCGAGGATTTTTACCGAATAACGTCGTGAAGCCATTGATAGCATTGTCTAATTGGTTTCGAAAATTATGTGCCAGGGAGTTGAAGAAGACAGATGTCCAACAGATGAAAGATGACATTGTGATCATTCTCTGCAATTTGGAGTTGATTTTTCCTCCACATTTCTTCACCTCTATGGTTCATCTCATGGTTCACCTTCCCGAACAAGTTCTGCTTACAGGCCCAGTACATTTTACATGGATGTATCCGACGGAAAGGTATATGCAGTAACCAAAAATGTTGTAATTTTTGTTCAAACTAAATTTACACTAACTTTATAACTTGCACTAAGCATATTCATCATTTTACAGGCAATTAGGTGACTATAAACAGTCAATGAGTAATACACGTTACCCGGAGGGGAGTATTGCAGAAAGGTACATATCATGGGAGTCGGTGATGTACTGTAAGTCGTATCTGCAATTGGAAGAACACGAAGAGCCCAATCCCCCAATATGGAATATTAGTACTGTTTCTCAGTTAGTTCAACCGTGTATTATGGATACCACCGGAAATATCAGGTTAATAGAGAAGCAAACGGCGGAGGCTCACTGGCAAATTTTGACGGATACAGAAGAAGCTCAATATTACATGGACGCTCATTTACAGCTGTAGATGGCGAAATATGGTGACGATTACGACCCGCGCCATCGAAGGAGGAGTTTCCATCCATGGTTCTTAAGATTTGTACGAAAACTAAATATATGGTTCTTAAAATTTGTACGAAAACTGAATAGTATAGAACTGACACTTTCTTTTTTTCAGGCCAAGAGAATATATGATGCTCAGGACCCTAATTTTAACAGGGCAATATGGTCATTGGCTCGAGGTCCGCAATTCACTCGGATTTATAAGGCGTGATACGTGAACGGTGTCAAGTATGTCTCGTTCGATAGAGATCAAAGACTCGTGACTCAAAATAGCGGGGTGATGTTAAGCACGAAGCTTGGAAACCTGTCTCAACACTTCTACGGCCATCTTGACTATGTAGTCGAGGTATGTTATCCAGACAATTTGTCGGTCGTATTGTTCAAAGTTATATGGCACAACACCACTGACGATCAGGAGGACGAAGAAATTGACACCGTCAAGGTAGATCATGGTCTGATATCGGTGGATACTAACACTAGTTACTATGAGAGTTCACCATTTTGTCTTGCTGTGAAGAGTAAACAAGTGTTCTACTTGGACGATCCTGCGGCGGGTGGTACTTGGAAGGTGGTGCAAGAAATGTCGCATCGAAATGTATACAGTGTCGAAGTACTTGCAACAGAAGACAACAGGCCTCCTTCAGGGAATCAAATCACAGAGCCTTACCAAGAGGACACACTAGGTTCAATACAATTTTACCATATTGATGCATCTACTCTCCAACTCGATTTAGAAGTACACGAACAGAATGAAGCCCATTGCTGCTAAAATGTGACAGTAGCCAAATTTGTAACTGCTAATTTTACCCAAAACCTGGTTGTTGATCAATCACTTTGTGTAAAGTTTGTGTCTTTGTTAGGTTTTTGGGTGTTTCTGATGAGGATTTGAGTGATACATTTTTTGGACCAGGAGCATTAACTTTTTCCTTTCTTTCTGTGGAGTCTGTTTTGGGATTTAACTGATGTGGGATTTGAAAGCTTGTAGTAGTTGTATAATTATATGATTAGTAGTGCAATGAATATGAGGACGGTTTTATATTTAATTTTGTGCAGAGAACACAAAAATTCAAGGGATTTGCTGTTTGTTTTATTTTCTTTCTTTTAGGGTCAAACCAGAATACAGTGTTATAATGTGTGTTAACAATTGTTCGAGCTTCTAGTCTTAGTTGCTGCTGCTTTTGGTACGTCTTGTCCTGTAGCTGTTCATTATATATAATCTGAAAAACATAGATTACCATCTTCTTTTCTTTGGTCTTAGCTAGCAGGCTTTTTCTTTTTGGTTGATAAATCTTGTGATCTAGCATTTCCATTTGTTAGCTAGCTTTCGTCTGTTCTTAAATTTTAGTTTCGGGAAATGAAAGCTTGAATTGGATTTGTTGAGTAAGTAAGTGAAACTGAAAAGCAGAAATTTAAGGCTGTGTAATAGAAAATCAATCTAGCTATTAATTCTTGAGCTTATAGATAGCTGACCTTTACACCTTTCTTTGGTGCATCTAAGGCTGTGTAATATAAGTCGACCAACTGCAGTATCTTTTCCTTCACATCATTCTTTTCATGTATGTTACTATCTCCTAGAGTCAAGAATCGATCCATCCAAGCAAGCCAGTTATCGGCTGCCTCACTCATAGCGAAACTGAAAAGCAGAAATTGTTTCTTCTATTGCTTTTACTTTTGGTTTCCGGTTTAGTTGACTATGCTTTCTGGTTTAGTTGTTAGTTCTTTAAGCTAATGACATATCATATATGCTTTTCGCAAAGTCGACATGATTTGCTTGCTTTTGATCTTAATTATGTCGTAACATACAAGCTCATGGTTATTTTGGCAGCCTAATATTATATTGTAACTAATTATGTAGTTTTTTACGATTCTAATCAGTTTCTTAAACTTCTAGTAGCATATAGTAACGATCGACTAATATCTAACATGCATGTATGTTAGTTTTTGACGATTCTTGTTCTTTATTTGAGCTTCTACTTTATATTTACAATAATGCTTCATGTCCTGTGTCCATGCTAGTGTTCTGCTTACAAGGGGTCAGACCCCTTTAGCTTGGTTTATATATGTTTTCCCAGTTTTGGTACATATGGCATATTAGTTTCTGTTATGTGGCAATACTATGGTTGCAATTGAAGAGTAATCGTAAATGTTAGAAGCATTTATTCTGTAGAATTGTTAGGCGTCCAACATGATCCACCACGTGAGGTGGATAATTTCTGCAGTGTTACCACACAAACAGCCTTTGACCAGTAATAGTAGTAGTAATAGGCTAATAGCACATTGTTTGGAGTTGATATGCTGCTAATGAATCAATTAGACATTACTCTACAGTGAAAACGTATGTCACAAGTTCTATCTTACGTATACAGGACACCATATGTATATGTATACCATGTATAACAATCTCCACTAATCTTAATCAAAAATGAAAACAGTTTCAGACATATGCTAATTGAACCATGATATGGCAAGGGTTATCTGCATGAACAATTCTTTTCTGGCAATCAAATAGCTAGGTTTTCTATGAACCCCAAAATATATCTTCATTATACTATCTCACTGTCTACATATATATAGTATGTTATACCAACAAGCTAGTACCAAACTATGCAGGTTTAATTTCTTCTCTTATTTCAACCAGTTGCTGGTTCTCCATATGCTGTGAAATAGTTGGTTGGGTGTCCATTTTATTTCAACCACTTGCTCATTCTCCATATTCTGTTTTGTATAAGCTATAAGCAATACCTAGCTAGCTGCTGAATGATAGCCTACATGCAGGGAGTTTCGTAGAGCCATCTCCTCAAAATGCATCTTGGTTTTCTTTTCCCTGAAAATATGTGAACAAATGATTACCATGTTCAATGCTGCTAATTATTTGCCTTTGAAACCTATGTTTGAACCTTAATTATATGGTTGTATGCATATTGTACGAAAGATATTGTCGTCTTAGAAAGGAGGTACTTTACTGTTATTATCTTAGCTTTCCTTAACATGTCATGAATCAGCAACCAAATCTACCTATGTTTATACATACATATATATATGTCTGTGTGTGGTTGTTGTTGATAATGCTGATGTATCCATTGATATATATGTCCTTTTTGTTGTTCTAATATGGCAGAGCTTGTTAATATGGCAACGGGTGAAAAGGTGAGTGGACGGAACCCGGACAAGCCTGGCATCATCACCGGTACGAAGACCCTATATTTGGTGTCGCTGAACGACGGGAAACCTCTGAAGGTTGACTACTCGGAACGGCACAGGGGTCCAGCTTTGTTGAAGTGGAGGACTTTGATGTCCCGAGACATCGGGAGCGCCATCCGGAGCAAAGTGCCCATGCTTGCGCCTTCATATGCTGAGCTGGCTGAGGAGCACCGAGACGCACTGACCACGTATCTGGAGGTAAAACAAAAGTTCATAATAATTTGAAATTCTATATCTTTTAGTCATATATATTGAAATATGTTATTTCTAATGATTTCTTTGAAATGTTTTTTACTAGATGTTGTACGACCTCCCTGCCACCGAGATAGGCATGTGGAGATACATCGACGAGACCGCTGCCAAGATCTACAAGGACTGGAAGTACGACTGCCACACGCACTACGTCGAAGTGTCAAAGGCGACGCCTGCAGAGTTCATCCACCGACCCGAGCAGTGGGAGTACCTCAAAGTTCACTTTGAGGACGACGATTATAAGGTAACGGAAAGTAATTAAAGGTTTTTAAATTTCATATAATCGAGTTTGATTCTAATAGATCGTGCATATTTTTGCAGAAGATGTGTGCTCGGAACGCAGGAAAGCGGAACAAAGCAAAGGAGAAGGGGTGTGCAGTCAACCACCACTCTGGCACGACTCCCTATAGCTACCGGGTCGTTGTGAATGAGGAGAGAGGCAGTTTGGCGCCGATACTTCAGACAGTGTGCGATGTTTATGCGCGAGAGCAGAATGCGCAAGAGAAAGTGGTGAGTTTCCTGACGAGTTAGATGCAAGAATTCCTACTTTTTATCTTCTAATTTTATTTACTTTCAATTTATAACTATACAAACACAAACTAACTTAATATGGTATTTTTGGCAGGCAGCGGTGAAGAGGAAGATGGATGAGCTCTGTGCTAGCCGAGCGGCTGATGTGGAGAGCGGCAGCCACGCGACGGGCCCCGCTACCGTCGAAGAACAGATAGCGGTAGTGGACGAGTGTTTGGGCGGGACGCCGGGGACGAGAGTCCGAGGTATGAAAAAATTATAAAATAACAATTTCTATTTTAGATACGAAAGAGAATTTAATTTGAATAATTTTTGGTGTTTTACGATCTTTGCAGGGCTAGGAGGTGCATTAAGACGCCCGGCAAAACCAAGAGGCGGTGCACGCGTGTCCAGCAACGATTTAGAGGTTGAGCAGTTGAGGGCAGAAGTAGCAGCCGCCAATGAACGTGTCAGAATCAACGAAGAACGTAGAAGAATCGAACAAGAAGAAAACAGAATCGAAAAAGAAGAGATGCTGCAACGTATGGCACGGATGGAGGCTGCCCTCGGCCTGTCGACAAACCCAAATGCCGCCGCCGCCGCTGCCACCGCCGCCGACGCCGCCAGATCATCCTGTGATGAAGGTATAGGGGCAATGGACGACGATTTAGAGTAGGACATATGTATTCGGAACATTTCGACGACATTGTAGTTTTGAATGAAGTCAATGTATGTATAGTGTTTGTGTTATGTTGGATTTGTGCTTGGAATGAAATGTTGGTTGGACATTGTGATTTGAATGCAGGTTTGCAGAATGCAATGCAGGTTTGCAGAATGCCAGAATGCTGTTATTCTGGCTCTGTAACAAACTTTGAAGCGACGAACATTGCTCATTATTCGTCGCTTAGATTTTGTTGATGCGACGAATAATGAACAAAATACGTCGCTCCCTGCATATTCAAAATGAAAAAAAGAGGGAAATTCGGTTATTCTGTCTCTATAACAAATATTGAAGCGACGAATATTGCGCATATGTCGTCGCTTACATCGAAATCAAGCGACCACTTTTGAACCAACTGTCGTCCCATCAAGTGTGAAGCGACGATACAAACTTTGTCGCTCTGAATGTGAGGAGACGATCTGAACTTTGTCGCCTCAAACCGTAAGCGACCGGATAAACTTTGTCTCCTCGAAATGTTAGCGACGACTCAAAATTGGTCGCCTCGACTTTGAGGAGACGAATCAAAATTGGTCGCTCGTATGTGGCGACAAATTAAAAAGTCGTCGCTTAAGATGTTCAAGCGACGACTTTTTTAGCAAACTTGGTCGCCTCGAAGGCGAAACGACGAAAACAAAGCGACGACTCGAAGCGACGACCAGGTTGTCTCTTCGGTATCGAGGCGACGACTCTTTCCGTGAAGCGACGACAAAAAGTCGTCGCTTCGATCATGTTCTGCAGTGGTGTAGCTCTATATATATATATCTGGAGTATTGTAGGTTTTATTGTGCTGTATAATACATAGCTAGGAAGCATATATATATTTATAACAAGATTAACAGCACAGAACAAAGCACTGCTTCTAAACATCCCCACTTAATTGGTTATTAATTAGTTGCAATCAGATAATTGAGAACTGAGGGTGGCTACAATTATTTTGTTTACACGGAACATCTGAATTGCATCTCACTTTGCTAAAACATATATCATCCACAAAAAGCATATATTGTTTACTGAAATATGACAATAGGAAATAATTTACGGCATTAATCATGTGCTTGACATGCAGGGCCAGTCCTGAGGGTTGCGATTTGAGCCGGCAGCCTCAGGCCACCGGTGATCTGGCGGGCCTCACACGTTTTTTTATTTTATTTTTTTCAATTTATATGTACAGATATGGTTATATATAATATTTCTCGTTGATTACAAGCATACAATTTTGTGTAGTCTAGTGGAAAGCCATTTTTGAGGCCCATGATAGGTCAAGGTCATGCGTTTGAATTACATTTCCTTCGGTTTCTTTTTTCTTTGTGTATTTTTTTTTCTAGTTTCATTTTACTACTTAGGTTCATTTTAGTCCTTTTTTTCTTCTTCCGGTTTTGTTTTACTACTATTATATTCGGGTTAAAAAAAAATAATTTGTGCTATACTTTAATAATACAATATGAGTGCATGAAATTTATGCTTAGGACATTTTGATATAAACTTTCACGTGAGGCCACATTTAAATTGCTCGCCTCAAGCCACTAAAATGTCAGGGCCGGCCCTCTTGACACGTAGTTTAGCTCCGATGAAAAATTAATATATGCTTGATGGTTTATTTAATATGTGCTTCACTTGATGTCGTTTTTTTTGTGTGTGTGTGTGTGGCTAGAACGGGATTGAAATCACCAATTCCAGTTTATTAATAAAAAGAAAAAAGATATAACCAAATAGAGGATTAAAGTCTTACATAACGTACATACAAAACACTTGTACCAAAACATTATAAACTAAAAAGACCGCGTAGTTTATCAGAAAGTTTGAGAGACCATGTTCATCTCGCCAATAATAGTAAAGGATGGAAGGATGAGGGACATCCCACCATGTCATGCTAGACAAGGACAAACCAATATTAGCAAGAGCATCAACAATGTAATTGGTTACCTTATCTGAAAATATGTGAAGACCGAAACTGTATCTGTGAGATATATATAGTGCAAACAATTACTTTAAACAACACGTAAACGCCAAAAAACAAGATGAGGATCACGAAGATAATTAAGGACTAGAGTAAAGTCCACCAAGTGTGAGATATGTGCTTCACTTGATGTCGTTTATGGTTGGGGTGTGGATCTTAGGGTTATCGATATCAATTAAATCAGCTTCCTGTTGAATGTGCTTCAATTGAATGAAGTTTGATCATTTTTCTTTAAGAAGTGCTGAACTGCTGTATATACATATAGACACATAGTGATCCATTCTTTCCCAAGAAAATGTGTTTGGCTTGATATGTAGACAAGCATTTCGAAAATGAGTTTATTCATAATGGTAATCTGTATACCGATCCACATGTTTTTTGTTTATTATTTTTTCAATTATTATTTATAATGGTATGAAAATTGGGTTAGACAGCTCACTAAGGCCCAGTTTGGGATTGCTTCCTAAACTGCTTTTGGGGTCAAAAGTGATTCTGGGCCTAATTTTAAGTGTTTGCTAACAACTCATAAAACTGATTTTAGAAGAATTGATTCTCTTAAAAGTAGATTTTGGAGAAGCAGGGTAAGAGATGTTTTTGCAGGAATCAGTTATATTTGTACCAATGGTAATATTTATTTTTTCTTAGATTGTGATATCCTAATCTAATCAAACCATAATCAATCATTTACTATGGTGTTAAGAAATCTTATGTAATATTGTGGATTAACTTTATAATTACATACAAAATAAATAATTATTTATTTTAATATCAATTTATAACAGTGCCTATTTTTGTCATTATACCCATCCAAAATAATTTTTACTTATAAATCACCAAACACACGAAATTGCTTTTTGGTTCTCACAGCACTTTTAAAAACAGTTTACCAAACACCTCAGCTGATTCTACTCAGAACAAATTCAAAAGCAATTCTGCTCACAGCATAGCAATCACAAACTGGGCCTAAGTCACCAACTAGTATTATAAGCTGCCTAGCCATTTTCAGGTACCCAACAAACATATGTGTCCAACGCCGATTCTCTTCCGTTTGTAAACCAAATACTGAATGTTCACAATACAATAGATCACATGCATAACCATAATCGTTAGACTTTTAGCTTTGAGTAAACTTACCATCATTATGAATCATAGCTCCTTCCATTGATATAAACCTAAAACACAAAAGTACTAGGCAAGGCCTTCTGTTAGTCACCACAATAAGCTTCTCAATGGACAGAACTTACGCTATGTCTCGTGGTGATAACAGGGACCAATACCATCTATTTATATAGAATCATTAACCCTAAAGAGTCCTCCCATTAAGGACATTTCTTGAGAGTTAAGTCTTCTAATTAGATTCCTGATACAATACTGATTTGTCTTGCTTCTAGACTATAACCAGGATTCCTTACAATAATGATCTAATACACGAAATCATTATTAACTAGATATGGTTCTTTATTTGTTTCCATGTAGAAGTAGATATTGTCATTAAGCATAATTATCATTTAATATGTGATAAGTCCATATTGATCTAACAATCTCCCACTTGGATTGTCACTTGCCATAAATGATAACTCGCACCTGAGAATGACAACACCTGCTCTACCTACTGTAGTGCGCGCTGGAAAACAAATGAACCAAAAATCCCTTCACAACATGGTCGAATTACAGTCACTTATGCAGAGTAAGAACCAAGTTACACTTTGACAAAAATGCAGAGGTTCTATACCACAACATAAGCTTCTGCAATCCACATATGTCTATCATGCAGTATTGAAATATATGTTAATGTGTATTGATAAGTAAAAACATATATCAAGTCCTACTTTATGTTCTTAAAACCAGAACTCAAGCAATATTACTGAACACCAATGATCTCACTTTTGCTTGTACTGTAATATCATGCTAAACATGAATGGGATCATCTGATAGCAAGTATATATATGACTAGAACCATAAAACAATAATTTTCAGAACAATCATAAAGCTGCAGCAACACAAATTTCTGAAATACCTCAACTTTCATTTTAAAAACTGTCATTACAAAAATAAGTTGTGATTCTACTGGTCTTAACTCCCACTGAACCTAAGCATCTAATTTTGGAAGAATTCCAATGCTTTCTGCATGCTTCTTAAATACCTTCACTGGTAGTGCTTTGGCGAAAGGGTCTGCAAGCTGTGAATTGGTGTTTATATCCAAAACAGTTACCTCACCATGCTTGACTCTTTCTCTAACACTATAATATTTCAAGTCTATGTGTTTTGAGTTGCTGGATCTTTTATTATTCTTGCTGAAGAACACAGCAGCCTCATTGTCACAGTATATAACAAGTGCATCAGCCACAATGTGACTCAATACTTTAGTTTGCTTTAGGAAGTTCCTAATCCAGAGCCCTTCACACGTTGTTTCATATACTGCAATATATTCAGCTTGCATGGTGGAAGTTGTGATCAAGGTTTGCTTCATGGTTTTCTAAGCAACTGCTCCACCTGCCAGTATGAACACATAACCACAAGTTGACTTATTTGAGTCTGTAAAATTTCCTGCAAAATCAGAATTTGAGAAACCAAAGAGTTTCAGATCCTCAACTCTTCTGTACACAAGCATGTGACTCTTTATCTTCTATAAATATCTAAGAACTTTCTTTCCAGCCACCCAGTGTTCTGGTCCCAGATTTGACTGAAACCTTGACAGCATTCCAACTGCAAATGCCAAATCTGTTCGAGTACAGACTTGAGCATACATGAGACTCCCAACAAGTCTAGCATATAGTTTTGTTTTCATGTTTTCTTTCTCAGTTTTACTTTGTGGACACTGACTCTTAGTGAGTTTATCACCCTTAGACATAGGAACCTCTCCATTTGAGCACTTTTCCATACTAAATCTTTTAAGAACTTTAGTAATGTAATTCTGCTGAGATAATCCCAACAACTTTTGTGCTCTGTCCCTTTTAATTTCTATCCCTAGTACATAGAATGTTTCACCTAAGTCTTTCATGTCAAAAATCTTTGACAGAAAGCTCTTGGTATCTTTAAGCAGCTTGAGGTTGCTGCTGACCAAAAGTATATCATCCACATACAATACTAAGAAAATAAATTGGTTCCCTACTGTTTTTAGATAAATGCACTCGTCCACTAGATTTTCAGTAAAGCCAAAGGAAGAAATTACTGAATCGAATTTCTTGTACCATTGCCTAGAAGCTTGTTTTAGACCATAGATAGATTTTCTTAATCTACAGACTAAGTTCTCATTTCCAGCTTCAACAAATCCTTCGGGTTGCTTCATGTAAATCACCTCCTCAAGCTCTCCATTTAAAAATGTTGTTTTGACATCCATTTGATGCAGCTCCATGTCATAGTGTGCCACCAATATCATGATGATTCTGAAAGAGTCTTTACATGAGACTGGAGAAAATGTCTCAGTGTAATCAATACCCTCCTTTTGTGAGAATCCTTTTGCCACTAGCCTTGCTTTATGTCTCTCAATATTTCCAGTTGCATCTCTCTTGGTTTTATAAACCCATTTGCAACCTATTGGCTTCTGTCTAGGATCAGGTTCAACTAATTTCCAGACTCCATTCTTCTCCATGGACTCAATCTCAGCTTGCATGGCCTCCTGCCACTTGTCTGAATCTTGACTTGCTGCTGTTTCATCAAAATTTGTTGGATCATTGTCTTCTACACAGTCTTCATTGATATCTGCTTTAGCTAAGTAGACAATGTAATCACTATTTTCCCCCCCCCAAATTTTAATTTTCTAGCTCGTTTGGATCTTCTAAATTCAGGATTGAGATTATTTTGTGGCTCTATAATGTGAGGTTCTGCAGCATGTGGTTCTGCTGCAGCTGGTTGTTCATCAATTTACATTTCTTGATCAATTTCTTGATCTTCTGCATTTTGATTTTCTAGAATGATGTCATCTGCTATTTCTTCAGTTTCAAAAGGCAAAACATTTTCCCAATCCTCATCAGTCACAATTTCTTCAAAATCTAAGGATAAATCCTCATATTTTGTATTGTGAACTTTTTCATTTAAGAATTTGACTTGATGAGTTTCAAAAATTCTAGGCTTATGTTTAGCAGAATACAGCTTATAGCCCTAAGATTTTTCTGGATAACCTATGAAATAGCAGCTTATGGATTTAGGATCAAGCTTGCTCAAGTTTGGATTATAAACTCTAGCTTCTGCAGGACAACCCCATACATGACAATGGTGAAGACATGGTTTTCTACCACACCATAATTCAAATGAAGTTTTCTCAATGACTTTACTAGGTGTTCTGTTGCAAATGTAATTTGCCGTTTTCAAAGCCTCTCCCCATAAGAATTTTGGTAAGCCAGTTGTACACATCATACATCTAACCATATTTAGAAGGGTTCTGTTCTTTCTCTCTGCAACACCATTTTGTTGTGGATTATAGGGTGTTGTATATTGAGCTTTAATTCCATGTTCTTGTAAAAACAAGGCAAATGGACCCTTTTGTTGACATTTTTCTGTATATTTTCCATAAAATTCACCACCTCTATCTGATCTAACTGTTTTGATTTTTCTCTCTAGTTGATTCTCTACCTCAGTCTTGAAGATTTTAAAGGCTTCAAGTGCTTGAGATTTTTCTGATAGTAAAGAAACATAACTGTATCTAGAGAAATCATCAATGAATGTAATGAAATACACATTACCACAAATAGTTTGATGTTTAAATGGACCACAGATATCAGTATGTATGAGTTCTAGCAAGTTTTGGCTTCTAACTGCAGTCTTCTTTCTTTTATTTGTCATTTTCCCTTAAAGCATTCCACATAATCATTAAGATCAGAAAAATCCAATTCATTTAAGATGTTGTTTTTAACCAGAATTTTCAGTCTCTCTTTTGAAACATGGCCGAGTCTTCTATGCCATAAATATGCAGACTTTTCATTTTGTTTGGTTCTTTTAACACCAATCAAGGCATTAGTACTGTTAGTGTTTTCTTTTTCAACAAGAGAAATCTCTTGTTGAGACATAGAACAATTAAGCTGTAGATAATCATTCAATATCACACCAGAACCAATCTGTTTTGAATTTCTAGAAATAATAATTCTATTATTATCCATCAAAAGTCTACAACCAACTTTAATCAGTTGAGAAACTGAAACTAAATTCCTTCTAATGGAAGGTACATAATAAACATTATCCAAAAATAAAAAGTTTTCATATCCTAGATCAAGCTTGAGGGTTCCTATGGCTTTGACTCCCACTCGCATGCCATTGCCTACTCTCAGGTTCACCTCATCACTTCTTGGGACTCTCCTCTTTGTGAATCCCCTTTTTAGCTAGCCAAGCCTTATAACCTGTACAGTCCTTTTTCATGTGACCTACTCTCTTGCAAAAGTAGCACTTGTATCTGAATGGCCTAGCCTGTTCTCTTTTGGTCCTGTGGATGCAGATGCCTTGGTGATAGTTTTGGTAGGCTTGAGTTTGTTTTGAGTCTTTTTCTTCTTAGGCTTCTCAACTAGGTTGACTGTGAGGGACTGGGACTGGTTTTTCTTGATCCTAGATTCCTTATCAACACAGATTGAGATGAGTTCATTTGGGGTCCAGTTTTCTTTTTGAGCATTGTAACTTGTTCTGAGATTGTCAAAACTGCTAGGGAGCGTGTTCAGTGCATGATGCACCAACAATTGATCTTTTACTCCCACTAACATCTCTCTCAGCCTATTGTTGATGTTAATCAACTCCATTATATGCCCTCTTACACCCCCAGGTCCTGTTCCAGAGTACTGTAGGGTATGATACTCTTTGCTCAGCCTAGTTATTTCAGCTTTTTCACTTTCTTTAAACTTAGCTGCCACAGCCTCAATGAAATCAGTAGCTAATTCTGGTTCCTCAACACAACCTCTCACTGATCTAGACATAGAACTTCTAATCACATTCTTGGCCATCATATTAGATCTCATCCACTTCTTATGGTGAGCTTTGACTGAGGGTTTATCATCTTCTGCTGGGGTTTCAGGTTGTTCTTCATAAAAACAAAAACCTATTGTCTCACGCATACAAATGTAGTTTTGTACAGAGTCTTTCCAGAGTCTAAAGTTTGAACCAGTGAGTACTATCACATTGCTAAAGGTCATGTAGGTGTTGCCTAAGGAGCAAAAGAAAAAGATTTTTATGAGTTCTCAATTTTGTAAGGCTTTTAGAGTTTTCAATGTTTTATGAATTAGTTTAAGTTAATCAAACCATAACAAAAACACTCATAAAACAAAATATTCAGAAAACTCAATACATATATATATATACTTGCATTCATATCAGTCAATATCCATAAAACAATACTAATTAAGTAACACTTTTGAGCAGAAACTTAGCATATTGTAAATCTTTATCAATAAGCCTCACTTGATAAAAACATGTTATTCAAGGAACCAAATCCACATCTTTAGACAGAAGATTAAATCCCAAGTATCTTGATTTATTTTTATCAAATATACTTACTGCTGTTTGCATTCTAAAATCATGCTTCGACACTTCTTTGGAAGATAAAAAGCAATATTTAAAATACAAAACACAACTTTAAGTCTGTTATACCATATGATCTCCTGGAAATATGAATGAAAAATTCTTTGTGCAATATATTCATTTATACCAACAGAAAATCACAAACTTATTTGAGCTTGAAAACTTGATTTCTATCCAGGTTACCCTTTGTAAGAAAACTAAGCTCTTGTGCCTGTAAAAACTTTTCAATGCATAAATTTTGGGAGACTTTAATGACTACATACATCATTGTCAATTACAGAACACATACTTCAATTCAATTCTATAGAGCATAATCTGTATTGAAATATCATCCAGCCACAGAACAACACAATCACCAACTTATGTGCACGCTGGGAGTGCTCTAGGGTTCTTATGCAATATATATATAGACATGTTTGAATTGAAAATAAAATTTCCAGAAAAACCTGTTTTGCTTTTTCCCCAATTTGCTACAGAACACAGCAGAAGCTATAAACTTAATGCAGCAACTATTTCTTGGCTTTCTTGATCCACAGCAATCGGGTTTTGAATCCCATAAGAGACGTAAAAGTCTCTAGCGCTTCCAATCCAGTCTCTGATCCATCTTCTTTATCTGTTATGAATACATTTGTCACCGTTGCGAACTTACTCGCCAGGTTATCTGTTATGAATGCATTCGCCACCGTTGCGAACTCACTCGCCAGAATTGTCCGTGGCGAACGCAATAATTGTTTCTGGTTAAAACTATCCGACCTCTGGCGAGCGGGTGATCTCTGGCGAGCGGGTGACTTCTGGCGAGCGGGTCGAGACTGGATCCGCGCTTGCATGTGGGTTGAGCCAATTGCCTGTTAACCCGTAAAGCAAATTTCTCCTTTTTTTTTTCTTTTTTTTTTGTTGTTTGAGAAAACCCTAAAACGATTTTGTTATGCAAAACTGAACATTTTGTGAACCTTTAAGGCTCTGATACCAATTTGTAAACCAAATACTGAATGTTCACAATACAATAGATCATATGCATAACCATAATCGTTAGACTTTTAGTTTTGAGTAAACTTACCATCATTATGAATCATAGCTCCTTCCATTGATATAAACCTGAAACACAAAAGTACTAGGCAAGACCTTCTTTTAGTCACCACAATAAGCTTTTCAATGGACAGAACCTACGCTATGTCTCGTGATGATAACAGGGACCAATACCATCTATTTATATAGAATCATTAACCCTAAAAAGTCCTCACATTAATGATATTCCTTAAGAGTTAAGTCTTCTAATTAGATTCCTGATACAATACTGATTTGTCTTGCTTCTAGACTATAACCATGATTCCTTACAATAATGATCTAATACACGAAATCATTATTAACTAAATATGATTTTGTATTTGTTTCCACGTAGAAGTAGATATTGTCATTAAACATAATTATCATTTAATATGTGACAAGTACATATTGATCTAACACCGTTGTCACAGAGATACCCCGATGGCTCAAGGATTCCACCTCGTAACTCCGCATGCACCCGACATTTTTTGTAATTTAACACATCCTCATACGAAACCCGAGCTGCATAAAGGTTCATATATAGTAAACCAAGTATAAATGACAAGGACATATATATGAAATTTAAAACATGCATGTATCTCTTACTTCTTGGACGTCGGCCAGCGTCGTGGCAAAAGCTAAAACCGCGCGCTTGTGGAAGTTAAACTACGATATAGGCCGCCAGGACGGTGACTGACCCCGTGGCGATGCCGTCCTCCGATCCCTTGATATATACATATATCTGTAACTTAGGTACTCTTAGTTTTGTATCTACTTCACTTGTAGGTGGGGAACTTTGACTATTTCCCTAAACCCTAATCGTCCCCGGCCAGTACATTCTACTAGTTATTCTTAATCAATAGTGAGAGGTTCAATTCCTAGCTAGTTATGGTAAAGTCACACACTCATAAGAAACCCTAGCTGCAGAAAGGTTGACATATAGTAAACTAAGTATAAATGACAGGGACATTTAATTATGAAATTTGAAACATGTGTATCTCGAACTTGGACGTTGGCCAGCGTCGTGGCAAAAGCTAAGACCAAGCTTATGGAATTTAAACTATGATATAGTTGCCCCATGGCGATGGCATCCTCCCTTGATATATACATATATCTGTACCGTAGGTACTCTTAATTGTATCTACTTCACTTGTAGGTGGGGAAGTTTGACTGTTTACCCTAGTTAATTAGTTACTAGTGTATCTTAATTAACATATGCCCGCGCCGAGATGATAGTTTGGGATTAGAGTCAGAATTTATAAGAATTAATTCTAAAAGTCGGGCCCTTAAATCGTTTTATGTGTATTCTACAAATGCATGACTTACACCAATATATAGTGTGCAAGTCATTTACGCTGTCATTTCTTTAACTCCGTTAGTATTCCTTAACGCCTCAATGACTCGGTATTATAGAAACCGCTTTTTATGGCTTTATTTCTTGTGATTTCTATTGTTGCTAAGCATGTTGACATTATGACTCCTTTCCAATTTGCTTAAGTTATAGTATTTATCACTTCGTTTTCAGTCATCCCTCGAATATTAGGGTCATGTGAATAGTTGGTGATTAAACGAATAGTTGAAATTGAGATATTTGAGAGTCAGTTCACTTCCACCTCGGTGCGTAGAATCATTTTCTCAAATATTCAGAGTATAATCTAGTGCTAAGTCGAAGATATTCCAAACCGAAGTTTAAAGTGTCTGAGAGATTGATCGAGATTTACAGATGACGGCAAAGGTCTCTTCTCGGCTTCCATTCACTACGCCATATATGAGGTTAAGCGACGGACTTTAAATAAGTCAGTCGCCTAAGTCTCACTAATGCGACGGACAAAGTTTCTGTCGCATAAAACACTTGGTTAGTCGCTTCAGATAATCTAATGCGACGAGCCTTAGACGACGTCAAAAGTCAGTCGCTTAAGATCTTATTAAGCGACTAACATGTGTGTGTTCGTCGCTTAAGTTAGGAAAATAGTGATAGTTCACTAAAACGATTGAAAAGCGCAAAATCCGTCGCTTAAGTGAAGCGACTGAGAAAGCCCAAAGTCCGTCGCATAAGAGTAAAATTTGGGTGCCAATACTATTCAAAAACTTCAGCCGCCAAAAAATTCAGCGAAATATCAAAAACTTCTTAAGCGACGGGTTTATGCTACGTCCGTCGCTTAAAGTGTGCAATATAATTTGTGTTCGACCTGGACAGAACCAAAGTCCCTAATTCCTCCCAATTCCTGAAATTCCTCCCGATCGACCAATTCGCCTCCGCCTCCGCCTCCGCCTCCACACCACCAATCCGCCCTCAAGCCTCTCTCTCCTCACTGCCGCCTCCGCCTCGACACCACCGGTTCTCGAAGCAGCCTCCCTCTCCTCACTGCCGCGTCCGCCTCCACACCACCAATCCACCCTGAAGCCTCTCTCTCCGCCTTTGTTAGTGGCTCCGCCTCGGCTTTCACACCACCAAAACCTCCTCTCTTCAGCAGATTCTCCTCTCTTCCGCCTCTGCCTCCGGCTCCGGCTCCGAACAGGTTCTGCCCTCCGCCTCCGCCTCTAATTTAGTTTCTTAATTCGATCGATTTATGGACTGATTCTAGTTTGGGTTTTCTGGGTTTGTGTACAAAAACCTGCTCATGGGTTCCTGCAGATTACATTTGTAAGTTGCTCTATATTATATCTTAGTTACATTTTGTGTTCATGATGATGGGTGTTCTTGGTTTTGTTCTTATTCTGTCAAAGTTTGGTTCTTTTTGGTTGTTCTGCAGATCTATTGTTAGCCTTGATCATATTGTTTGATGCATAATTCAGGATTCGAAGAATCAATGGGCGATGTGTATATTGAAAATGAAAGATCTGAAATGTCTTTAGCAGTGAGTACTCTTAGTTTTCACTATTTCATATTGTGCATATGCTTGAACTGTTGAACATCATCCTGTTTAGTGTTTAGATTTGAGTTCGGCAAGCTTAAAATACATGAGCTGATTGTTATGCATCTAGTGTTTAGATTTGACTAACTATTTTTGCATGCATTTCTTAAGTTTCCTTATAATCAGCATCGTTGTTAACTTGTTGTTACTTCCAATTGATGTAGGTTGATGCTGTCATTGGCTGGTTTACAGTTTGCTTGGAGGCTGGTAATGTCTTGTTGGAGAAGTTCTATCTTATATGTTAGAAGTGCTCATCTGCATGTTTGTAGGTAATACACCATGGCATATGCCATTCATTAGTCTATTAGTGGCATCTTTTTGTTTCATTTCAGGTTGGATTTTTTAACTTCGTGTATCTAATTGTTGCATGTACATAATTTTCTGCATTGTTTTAGGTTTTCATAGAGTTTAAAGTTTTGTTTTTACATTTGTAGCATCGCATCTCGTCTACAAAGAACATTAGGAAGGGAAAGCATGAACTGCCTGACTCATATGTTTATCTACCAATTCCAAGAAAGAAGTCAGGCAGTTCATACTTAGAAGTTTATTGACAGGGATAAAACCAGAACTGTTCATAATATGCAACATGTGTTAAAGGCGATTAATCTTTGCGAACATCTCTGAGTTTGGTGATTATCTTATACTCAAATGTAATGCAACAGAACATATGATAATTATTCATTTTCTTTCAGGTTTCTCAAGTAGCAAGGTAATATCAGAAGAGAAGCTTCTGCAGCAGGTGAGGATCGTGAGCTACGCATGGAGTTGATGTGACGATCTCAACCGGTTCTTCAGCCTGCTCTTTCGTCCCCGGCTTCCCAACGTGGAGGCAACCCTGGCCAAGGCTGCTGCTATTCCTTCATGTATTTATATTAGCTTTTGTTAAGCTTTTGGAAAACAATTTAGGTAGCTTTCGTAACTTAGAATAGTTTATGTATGAATATTGCACATGATGACAATGGAATTAATAAATCGTGTATGCTTTCAGTTACAAATTTGTGTATGGAATGAGATTTGTGTATGTTTGGGGTTTTTGCAATGCAGGAAATTTTGTAATTTTGTGTATGGTAAAAGGGCAGTACAGAACCAGTTCTGTATTGAAATGCAAAACGTCACTTAAGCGACTGAGAAAGTCCAATGTATGTCGCTTAAGTTCATATTAAAGCGACTGAGAAATCACAATGTCAGTCGCTTAAGTACCTTTAAGCGACTGACGAAGTCCAAACTCCATCGTTTCAGATTCACTTAAGCGACTGACAAACAACAAACTCGGTCGCTTAAATGTCCAAAATCCGTCGCTTAAGTTCATTTAACGCGACTGATCAATCCCAAAATCCGTCGCTTAAACTAAATGTGCTTAAAGCGATGTATGTGTGCCTCCGTCGCTTAAAGGTGAACTCAAGTGACGATCATTGAAAAGTCCGTCGCTTAGTCCTTTAAGCGACGAGACTTAAGCGACTATGTTTATGCGACAGCCTGTCCATCTCTTTAAGGCCTAAGCGACGGAGGGAGGGTTTTAAGCGACGGTGCATGTCCGTCGCTTTAAAACATAAATGGCGTAGTGATTGCTGAAGGAGAGTACGGTTGACCTAGTTGGGGGTCATTGGGTAAAGATTCTATCAAAGACATTTTTATGCGTGTGGCCGTTTGTTGACACCGAAGCGTTGTTCTCAACTGTGATCTTAAGCATTTGGGGTTTGAACTTTGAAGAAACAAGTGTACGTTGATTCGAGAAGAGGAGGGTGGGGTGCTCCGTGTTTGTCTTTCAATTTAATATGGAGGAAGAAAAGAATTAATCATACCCTTCATGGAGGCAGCTGATCCTCTGTCCCTTTCTTTCTGTCTCCCTCCCTGTTAAGGAGATGTTAATCATGATGACGTGGAAGGACACGTGTTAGTATATTAGTGGGGGACAGGGAGGGAGACAGGAAAAAAAGGACAGGATCAGCTGCCCTTTATGGAGGGCTGTGGACCTATGGTTTATAACAGTTTCATGCTTCTTTTCGCCGATTATGATGGCGTTTCAGATCTGTTGAAGGTGCCGTTGAAATTTTTAGAGGTTTGGGTGGCAGTGGAAAGGTTTGCGAGTGGCGTTTGCGATAACCAAAAGCTCTAACCCTACTTGGGATTTGGAAATGAGTTGGGGAAATCGCAATCACGGTGCAATGGGAAGGAAGGAACCACTTCAAAGGATTCGCCTTCCATCAGCATGATGTTAGGACGTCGAATATTGGCTTGCGTCGCCGTTATCTAGGAGTGAAAAAGAAAAAATTACTTACACCTCATCTTTCGATCGCAAGCAATAATCTTAGAGCATCTCCAACAAATTCCCTATAATTTTTCTAAATAGGGAAGCAAAAGTCAAAATCTCTAAAAAGTTTATGCTTAAACTCCAACAGCTTCCTTATTTTGCAGATTTATGCATTTATTACAATAATAAAATATTAACTATTTAAAACAAATCATTAAAGAAAAAGAAGTTTTGAATTATAAAAATTATTTAAGAAAAATAGATATTAATGTTGTTGAAAATTGGTTGGTTGTGAGTTGTTGGAATACGTGAAAATTATTGGTGTAGCTATCTCCAAATTGTTTTGGAGATTCTGTAAATTTGGAGAATGTCGATCTTGCTCTCTTTCATCTCTTTCATTATTTTAAGAAATGGGATGGAGAAACTGTTAGAGTGAAAAAAGACTTAAAATCTCTAAAAGTTGAGAAAATCAAGAAAATAGAGAAGTTGTTCGAGATGCTCTTGGCCTACTCTGACCTTCGATGGGATCACAAGCACAACTGCACAAGATATAAAATGATAAGAGGGTTTAGATTTTATTAGAATATGTTTAAGCTTGTGATATTGATAGTCAAATAATCAGATTGGTTATCTTTGTTATTTGGTTTATGCTCTGGATCCCAATTTGCAGGTTTATCTATAGATACTGCAACAACACTCTTGATTTTAGCATAAGAAGGTTGAACTCTGGATTCAATTTACAACTTACAAAAGATTTCGACCTTAAGCAATATCAGACAGTATTGGTGAAAGGCTACAATGATGACGTGAATCCGAAATTCCAAGTTAGGTTTCAAGTGCTTATAACTTCAAATTGTTGGGCAATCGGCAGCCGATCGAGTTGAAAATCCGTGCAACTAAGGACGAGACATCGATCCCAACCTTTTCTTTTGGGCAGTTAGATGAAAATTGGCAACCAATAACAAGAAATCCTAATTTTTTTTCTTCTATTTTTATCATCGTTAGAAATCCCTTTTTTTTCTTTTCTCATAGTTAATGCAAGCTAACGGAAGTTTAGAGAAAAAAACAAAAAATTAATGAAGGAGTAATTTGTTAAATTTTTAGGACCGTTATATTGGATAATTAAAGAGTCACGATTTTATTAAATTTATAGCTCCTCACTTTAGGGAGCCGGATCTATCATCGATCAAGATTAAAGAGACGTGGATGAATGTGAGAGCTTATTTGTGACCAACTGTAGGAATTTCGAATGGAAGAAATACGTACATGACCAGTTGTCGATCAATTATGCATTTATGCTCTTTCCTATCTTATGGATTATGCATGCAACATGCATCACTACCAGATCGGACAGAATAGGACGAAAAAAATTTCGTCTACTATTCAAAATTTTCGTCGGGTATTCCTTCTACCGACGAAACTTTCGTCGGTTATTATTCGTCGATAAAACGGCGTCGGTAATAACGAAACCCGACGACAATAACGAAATCGTCGGCCATTTTCAAATATGCCCAACGAAATAACGAAATCGTCGGCCATTATCACCGACGAAAATACATTTCGTCGACCAAACCTTGGCATAATGCCCGACGAATTTTCGTCGGATATTTTCACATATGGCCGACAATATCGTAAAATATAGCCGACGATCTCTTCTGTTTCGTCGGTTATTTGTTCTGAAATATAGCCGACGACATGAAGATTTCGTCGGAATATATTAATATTTTAAGAGGTATTAATTAGTTATAGCCGACGAAACCGTCACTATTTAACATATACCACCGATGAAATAATGTCATTTTCGTCGGTTATAACAGTTATAGCCGACGAAATTGGTAAAAATCGTCGGCTATAGCAGTGATAGCAGACGAAATAATGTCAATATCGTCGGCTGTTCTTACATTTTGGGGAAAAAAATTAAATTAATTTCTAAATTACCATTCCAAGCAACCTGCAATTCACAATGACAATCCAACAAGAAACACGTTTTTCATTAATTATTTAATTTGTTCCATCCCTAAACCCTAAACCCTAAACCCTAATCCTGGCCACCATCCTGCTGTCCATCATGCTCGTCATCCTGCTGAATGAACTCGGGAGCTCTCGGCATTTGAGGTTCATCTAACGGCTCAAACGGGGGCGGGGGTTCAAGGCCTTGTTGTTGTGCCGCGAACATAGCATACCACCAGTTTTGTTGGCCGGCGTAGTTTTGTCGCCGAATTCTCTCGCATTCAGCATGCCAACGCTCTATTTCCATATGATACTGCTGTGTTCTCTGGAACTGGGCCGCCAATCTTGCATTTTCTTCTGCCAATCTCTGCATTTCCTCCTTCATCTGTTAGGAGTCCCCGCCTCCCCTATTTTGAGCTCCCTTAGTGGTCTTCAGGACCCCTATTCCAGAACTTCCCAAACCCCGGCAGTAGTAGTTGTTTGACCGTTTTGGGAAGGCTGCGTCGAATATCCTCGCTGCAGTTTGGACATTCGATCGGTCGACCTGGCTCAGGGCTTCTTGCAGATCTTCCTTTGAAATGTTCGGTTGTGTCTCCCGAACTACTTCCTGCAACACTTCTTCTTCGGTCCGGTTCACACTCTCCTAATTGAACGGGAAAAAAAAAAAAATTAATATTCTAACAAATATATAATTAAGTAAAATTAATAATTAAAATTTTAAAATCGTAATCAAGGACTTACAAGCTCTTCTGTCGCTAATGGATAAGCCTTCTTAAACGTCTCTACGTACGGGTTGCTTAAAGGGTGATCTCTAAGCGCCTCTTCCTAATATTGTGAAAATGCCCTAGAACCACCATGATGGGGGGTTGTGTTATGGTGGCGGTTCGCAGAGTTTATCCGAGACCGTTCCTTCAAACAAATAATAAAATATTAGAAAAATGCATAAAAAAATATTAGTGTAATAATTATAAAATAATTAAACTAATAATTAAAATATTAACAAAATAAACATTTATAGTTAAGTTTAGTATTTACCTGCATAACTGGGTTGTTGAAGTCTACTGTCTTCAACCAACGTCACTCATACTCCCTGAACATGAACTCTCTTGGAGTACCCATACGACCACATTTGTCGTATTCGGTAAAGTGGGTACAGAGCTCGTTCTTTCACTCTTTGAACCTACGGAAAAAACAAAAGTGCATTAGAAATATTATTAATATCATAAAATATTTCAAATTATAAGATGAGGAATTCCCAACATACCTCGAGTTCTACATCGCGTACGCCCAAACCTACTTGTGTTCGGCAATCTCGAAGTATGCCTGAAAGATAATATTTTATTAGTTTTAAAATTATAACAATACCGAAAATTGTTAAATATTACGATAAAGAAATTAAGTTTTTTAAATTACTCACCGACGCCGCGTTGTTGACCTCCCTCTCGATCTCTTCCGGCACATCAGCCCACCGTGTCCACAACATAGGGACTCTATCCCTAATTAGTGCTCCCACGCAACCTGCGTAATCGCGGCGTTTTTTCCCCTGAACATCCTGATTAGGGAGTTCGTTGATCTGGATCCTCCCGCTGGTTTCAACACTTTTCCTGAGCTTATCAAAACATATGACACCTCTCGTATTCCTGCTTGAACTGCTAGCGGCGGTCCCTATCACATAAACGACGATTGGTTAATAAAATTAAATATTAGTGCGTTAATTTTAATAAAACATTTAATTAATAAAATCAAATGTTACCTGAACTCGATGACCCGGCTGTCGACTTTCCTTTTAATCTCGCCGAAATCAGGAGCTCAGGTCTCTCAAATGGCTCATAATGGTATGCCTCCGCAACACTCACGTACTGATGTCTAGCAGGCCATACGGGCACACCACGCTCGTCGACCTCAGGTTTGGCAGGAATGTTGTATGGCAGGTATAGCTGATTTGGGAGAGTAGGCCCCTTAGTAGAGTCAGCAGCAGACGGTGCACGACACGTCATCGGCTCCCGATGAACCTCAGGCATACGGACCTGATGAACGTCTGGAGCTATGTCCTCCTCAAATAGCTGCGTACTACATCTCGGAGGATCTGGCCAGAGAGGGGGACATGAACTGCTCGACGGCCGCCCCGCCGATAAAAGGGTCTGGTGCCGGTTGCTCACACTCCTCCGCGGCTGGGATGAATCGATCCTCTGAGGCTGGCTGGTGGTCCTCTCAGGCTGGTTAGGGGTCCTCTCGGAGTCTCCGGATCCGCCAGAACTTCCAGAACCCCTAGATCTGGAACGACGGCCTCCGAATAGCTGTCTAAATGCATCGGCCATCTGGAAACAAATAAATTAATACATTAATTAATATTAAATTATATTACATTAAATAACAAATTCTAATTAATATAATAACCAATAATACTAACATATTTTAAAACATACTAACAAATTAATATTTATAATTTAACTAATTTTAAATAATACTAACCATTAACATAAATATAACCATTTATATACAAATATAACTATATTTCATCATTAACATATATATACATACAAATAACCATTTATATATTAACATAAATATAACCATTTATATAATTAGGCTACCAATTTATATATATAATTAATTTAACAATTTATATATAACAATTAAAATATACATTAACATATATATATATATATATATATATATATATATATACAAATATGTGTATATATTAACAAATATATAACAATTTATATAATTAATCTACAAATTTATATATATAATTAATCTAACAATTTATATATATAACCAATATATATAACAATTTAACACACACTTAAATATCTAAATTATATACCTAAATTATACAATTAAAATAAATTACAAAAAAAAAAAATTACCTACGGATCGAGGAGGAGGCCGGAGGAGGAGGAGAAGGAGGAGAAGGAAGAGGAGGAGATGTTTTAGGGTTTAGGAGAGAAAAGTCGGGCTGTCTGCGACTTTCAGATTTTATAGCAGAGAGAATAGCCGACGATTTAAAAGATTTCGTGGGCTATTCTTTGAATGTCGTCGGCTATTCTTGGAATGTCGTCGGCTATACTTTGGAAGATCAACAGCCGTCGGATCTGAGCCATCCAACGACGGACAATAAAAAGGCGCGGATCGCAAGAGTTTAGCCGACGATTTAAAAGATTTCGTCGGCTATTCTTTGAATGTCGTCGGCTATACTTTGAAATATTAACAGCCGTCGGATCTGAGTCATCCAACGGCGGACAATAAAAAGGCGCGGATCGCGAGAGTTTAGCCGACGATTTAAAAGATTTCGTCGGCTATTCTTTGAATGTCGTCGGCTATACTTTGGAAGATCAACAGCCGTCGGATCTGAGCCATCCAACGGCGGACAATAAAAAGGCGCGGATCGCAAGAGTTTAACCGACGAAATATAATTTTCGTCGGCTAAACTATAGGTCAAACCATTAAGTCAAACCTCTAAACGCTTAAAAACGGAAATTAGTCTACTTAAACGACGGTTTCCGGCCTCACCTTCAACAGATAATAGTTTCAAATCAATGAGACGCAACTAATCATATAAAAATTTTACAAAATTGATTTAACGAACGTCAGGCTACCCATAGGAAAACGAAAGTAAAAAACAGTTAACCGCAACATTCGGCACACAGATTTTATCATAACCTTGTCATTTTTCAACCGTAGACGTATTTCATTATTTCGGTCATATCTTATTTCACAACATTTTTGCATTTGAAGAGTCTACGTATAGTAACTATTTGAAACTATACATTCACTTAAACACTTAGTAAACAAGTTAAGGAACATTAGTGCATATGTTCTGATTTTGAATCTAAAAGTTTAGAAAATCAATTCCAACCGTCAGATATCACCGTTAAGATTAAATACATGTATGGAAAAAAATCCAACTTCAGCTGACAACGTTAAAGGCTCGATTGGAACGGTCAACCGGGTAAGTCAAACCTCTAAACGCTTAGAAATGGTAATTGGACTGTCTAAATGACGTTTTTTGGCCTGACCTTCAACAGATGATAGTTTCAAATTGATGAGATGCAACTAATCGTATAAAAATTTTCCTCAAAATATTTACCGAAGCTAACGCTACCATTAGGGAAACGAAGGAATAAAACCTTTGACCGCATCTTTCGACACTCAGATTTTATCAGAATCTTGTCATTTTTCAACCATAAACGTATGTTATCATTTTGGTCATATCTTATTTCACGACTTTTTTCTGTTTGAAGGATGAAGCAATGGTTTATCGTTAGTGATAGAAAATGGAATCTGGTCATTTTTTGTTTTTGTTTTAAATCATAGCCGACGAGAGACAACCTCGTACTCGTCGGCTATTCTTCTGTCGTTTTCTGTCTAAAATAAAATATGTATTTTTCAATATAGTTATGGCTGACGAAATAATGTATTTTTCGTCGGCTATTACTATTATGAGTATAGCCGACAAAATAACGTGTTTTTCGTCGGCTATTATATGAAAAAGGTAAAAAAATCAGTAGGTTTACACCTCTCGTATTCCTATTTCCTGTTCATATATAACCAAAATTGAACATCAAGAAAACAGAAACCCAGCAGTCAACATATTTCAAATATTTTTTTAAGGGGTTTGGAACCCAGCCTAGCTGGGAGGCTCATCCCCACGCCCGTTCATTAGAAATTAGTGGATTACAAATGAAAAGATTACATCATCTAAATTACTTAATCCGTCGGATTGTAATCGGAATTATCGGATGAGTCTTCTTCGGTTTCTGAATTGCTCGATAGGGGTAATATATGTCTTTCCTCACCACTAGAGTCCTCGTTAGTTTCTTCATTTGGATCAACATCAACAAGCAGTG